>JALPVH010000084.1:0-194586 GCA_023242295.1 Diaporthe ilicicola | reverse complement strand
TAAAATATTTTTATTATAGCTATATTTTAAAAGGTTTAATATAAGGGTTTATTTAAAATAAATATATTTTAAAAGATTATAAAAAAATAAAATAAGCTAAAGCTATTAAATAATAATTAAATATATATTTATTATCTTTATTTTCTTATAAAAAAGGCTAATTATTATATAATAATAAAAGAAATAAATAATAATATAATATTTTAAGATATAAATAGAAAAAGAGGTATTATTATATTTATTATTTATTTAAAAAAGCTATATAATAAAAAGAAAAAAAAAAGAAAAAATAAAAAAAGGTAATAAAATAATTAAGCTAAAATAAATAATAATTATAATAATAGGTTAATTATCCTTAGGTTAAAGAAATAATATTATTTTATTACTTATTAAGCTTTTTATTATTATTATTATTATTTAAAAATATAAATTATTAGCTTAAAAGCTTTTAAATAACTTTTATATTAATATTAATATTTTTTTAATTAGCTTTATTTATAATAAATATAATTACCTTAGCCTTTTACTTAACCTAATTTCTTTTAACTTAAAAAAATATTTAAAATAATAGTTTTTATAAGATATAGGTAAAAGTTATAAAACCCCCCTCCCTTTTCTTTTTTTAATAAATTTTTTTTTTCCCCTTTTTTTTTAATAAAGATATTAGTAATAATAGTTAAAAGTATAGGATATAATTATTATAGCCTAAATTTATAATATAGCCTAAGTAGATTTTTAAAATTTTTCTAAAGGCGCTTTTTTTAAAGGGCTAGCCCTTAGGGGGAAGCGCCTTAGGCTATTAGATACTTATTTAGTTAAAGGCTTATTACCCGCTTATTACCTTAGGTAAGTTATCCCGCACTTTAGTATAGGCCCGGGGCTTAAATAACCGCTACTTATATAGGGGATTTCTTAGCCCTCGACATATTAGAATTAGCTCTTGCTTAATTAATACTGTGAAGTAATATCCATTAAGACTTTAAATATTAAGCATACTCGATGGGATTTCCTAATAAATGATAATGTTAGGTAGGTCTTCACCCGGTACGGGGGCCACGCAAACCATTAATTCACGCCAGGTCTGATCCATGACCTGAAGCTGGCTTTCTAAGTTACTCATCATCACCAGTCCACACGATTTGGCCGTCCCCCAGCATGGCCCACAGGTCCCTAGCGGACAGACCCATGCAGAGCTTGGGATAAAATTCCGAAAGCAGTGCGTCCGCAGACACGCGGAAGAAGCCAGGATACTCGTCGTCTGTGGGTGGCTCGCTGACATCCACAGCGACCAAATGAGGCGAAAGGGCAACAGCGCTCTCGAAGGAGGATGACCGCGTTCTATCGCCGAGCACCGAGTTGACGACGTCCTCGTCAACAAGCAGCAGCACGGCCAGGTCCAGTCCGGCCGCGACGCCGCCCATCGCTCGGGCGGTATGGAAGTGCCTGCATCGACGGGTCAGCCCATGTTGGGGGTTCCGGCCCGGACCGGACCGTGATGACACACAGAATAACGAATGACATGGTGGCGAACATACCTCCTTGCCTCGGCGTGGCCAACGCCCGCCAGCCTCGGATCCTCAATCATCTTGAACTCAAGAGACTCCCTGGCCCTCTGCAGCCCTTCGCCCGCCTCCTGGTCAAGCTGCTCGTCGCATAGCGCGTCCAGCCTCGCTTGAAAGGCCTCCCAGCGCGGCTCAGACGCGTAATAAGTGCGCACCAGCACAAAGCCCCATGGAGGGAAGTTCTTTTCTTGGAGCGCCTGGATCAGGGGCGAGGGCCGCAGCTCGGAACCCGAGCCTGGGCCTGGGCGATGGCCCAGCGATGCGGTCTTCTCGTTGCGTGATTGCATGTACCTTGTGAGCTCCTCGTGCGGGAGCCGCGACAGTATGTCAAACGTGGGCGTCATGGCTTGCTCGGCCGACCAGCCGGTAGGTACGTAGGAAGGTAGCTCGACGCATTGGCCCTTGCCGGTCTTGAGAGCTCGGCGCGCTGTGTCGGCGCACTTTCCCGCTGCCCAAAGCCGTTGGTTCTGTGTTTTTGTCAGGGACACGAAGAGGTAAAGGTGGACGAGGAAGACAACATGAGGGCGTAGGCGGCAACACGGGGGTGGAGCGAGGGCCTGAAGGTGGGTGGGTGGCTGCTTATTGCATAGAAGTAACGTACCTCGGGCGACAATTTCTCAACGAGCCTCATGTTAAGACCCCTCGCCTGCTCGATGGTCCACCCAGGGGGCACAAACGAGGGCGGCGTAGGCTGCCTCGCGGGGCCTGCCGGCAGGGCTTTGTTGAGCTTCAGCAGCTTTGCGTACTCTGGAGAAAAGGCATGTCGCCTCACTGCCTGCTTCAAGGCCGCTCGTTCCTGCGCATGTACCGCAGTCAGTGTCAATTCGTGATGTGGGATGATCAACCAACAAGATAGAGGTTGTGGCGACGCTCGAGATAATTGTCCCTAAAGCACTACGGTAGGCTTACATCCTCAGGCACCTGGACGAAGTCCTCGGCAGAGATGGTGTTGAGGCGCTCACTGCTCCAGCCGGGAGGAAATTCGATCTTTGCCATGACTGATGAGCTGAGGAGGCAGTGGAAGCGTTGCGTCACGGGCAAGACAGAAGAAGCACGGAGGTTGACGGTAATTTACCCTGGGCGATGTAGACTGCCGATGCACGTGCGGGGGCCACCCCTGTCCTAGATTCCCCAGCTCGCCACAGGGCCACGACATGCAATAAAGAAGCATATGTACGCTCGGCTGGCCAGGGGGTGTGCTTAGTCATCAAAAAGATTTGCAATTAAAGAACAACTAGAGACACATCCACTACTTAAGTAGCTACCTAAAATGTACTCGCTATTTAAGAACTTAGCAACTAATATCTCTACAAGAAAAATATCCACACGCCTCTCTTTAAGCTCAAACCAGCTAATTACACTGCTTAATTTATACCGATACAGTAGTAGTACCCAAGCCATACGGAGCAGTCGGCGCCGGTGTCTGGATTCCATTCCTGGAAGGTAGCCACGTCTATGCCGGCATTATTCGCGATCAGCCAGCAGTAGTCGCCGTCCACCGCGAGATGGAAGGTCTTGCAGCCCGCAATCATGTTGGCGGGGTAGGGCGTCGGCGTCACGACCGCAGCGGCGCTGGTCGTCGTCGCTGGGATCGACATGGTCTCGGTAGCCGGGTCTGACCTTGGCAATGCGTCGACACAGTAACTGCAAGCACGAGGTTAGCTGGTGTTGCTCGGCTCTCGCGGTACCTACCAAGTACCTAGTAGGTAGGTAGGTGTTTTCCCACGGGGTAGCAGGCTGCTTACGCGTCGCCGGCAATCAAGTTTGTGCAGTCAGCATCCAAGGCGCTGTTCCACGCGTACAGCTCATCGAGGGTGATGCCGTGGGTGGCGGCGATGGTGTAGCAGGCATCGTCGACCTGGGCCACATACCACACATAGCACGCGGATGCGGTGCCGCTGTCTGTCGGCGCGGGCGGGGCCACGGTGGTGTAAAAGGTGGTGGTTGGGACAGTCACGTTCCAGTCCTGCGTGGGCTGAACGCAGTAATACAGCCCTGGGACGAGGTTGCTGCAAGACTCGTCGACGGACGGGTTGATGAGCCCAAACAAGGCGAGGTCGATGCTGTTCTTGAGCGCGACGATCTGGCAGTAGTCACCATCCACGACCTGGTAGTACCTGCCGCAGTTGGTCGTGGTGCCGTAGGCAAGAGAGCCGCTGGCCGGTGCCGAGGCTGTCGCGGTGGCATACACTCCGGTCTGCGTGGGTGTCACACCGGCAATGGTCGTTGCGTTATAGACGACACCGCCTGGGACGGTCAGGCATATACGCGAGTCACTGATGAGGTTTGTGCAGGTCGGGTTGAGGGCTGGGTTCCAGGAGAGCAGCTGCGTAAAGGTCAGGTTGTGCGCGTTGGCGATGGCGAAGCACGTGTCGCCGAGCTGTACGGTGTATGTGGTGCACTTTTGCGGGAGGCAGAGGACCTGGTCGATGCGCAGGTCGGTGCAGTCGGGTAGGATGTTGTTGAGGGTGATAAGCGTGCCTGTCGACACGCTCTGGGCGGCTGCTATGGCGCCACAGTCATCACCGCCAACAACGGTGTACGTCTCGCCAGACCAGCATGTCGTCTCAGCTGTGTAGTTGTCGGCATAGCCGTACCCGCCGTTGCCTGTCGTCTCGGCTGGCTGTCTCTCGGTCGGGTAGCTGACGCCACAGCGGCTCTGGATGTTGGTCCACTGGAGGGCCAGCTGGTCATCATAGTTGCTGTACGAGGTGGATTGGATAAGCTGACCCACGGACAGCATGCACGGGGAGCAGGCCTGCTCGAGCGTGAGCTCATCGACAGTGGCGCTGCCAAACCCCAACAGGACCTGGGTGCAATACTGTCCCGTGCTGGTATCCTGGAGGCAAGTCATGTTGTAGGTGGCCTCAAGGACCTTGCCAAAGTAGGCGTGCGGCATGCCCTCCCATGGCAGAGGCTCGCCCGAGCAGCTGGAGGCGACGTTGGAGATGTACGAGCGCAGGGTCGAGCGGCAATCGGCGGTGCAGACGTAGGCCTGTGTGGTGTTGTCGTTGGCGTACACATCTGCAGCGGCCTGGAGCTGCAAATAGGGGTCACAGCTCACGTCGGCCTCGATGGCATCGACGCACGCAGCAGCCAGTGTGACGCCGAGATGGGCTGAGCTGTTGGCGACGGTGCCTGGCTCGACCACGGCGAAAGTGGCCATTGCACTACCAACAAGAGAGCCCAAGATCAGGGGGAGGGCCATGATGATGGACCTGACCTCGTGTTGGTGCGAGTGGTGCTGGTGGGCGAGGTCAACGAAGGACTTCGGGAACAGCAAATGGGCATGGCAGAGAAGGCCGCACCGTTTCCTTCTAGTACTTACTTACTCAATCAAGTCCATCAGCTAATGACAGCCCTTCATCCAGGTATCCAGAGACACTGGAAAACTACCATCGAGCTACGAGCGATATCGGCAAAACGAGGCATCGGGCACCTTCTTAATCTGACCTTGAGCCGCTTCGACTGCGCTCCTTGCCAACTATCCCGATTTGATGCCTAATAGTAGGTGCAGTCGTCCCCAGAATCGGCGACAAAAGTGAGGGTAAAGATATTATGCTGACAGATATTGAGTGATAATACTGCGGCCCCCTCCGCCTCCGCCTCCGGCGGAGGGGGCCGCAGCAGACTGGCCCCACGGGTAACCTAACCTGTAACTTGACACAAGTCCCTGGGAAATGACTCTGGAGAAATGAAGAAATGGAACGCTGTGCTTACGCCAAAGAAACACAAAGGATTCGATATACCCGTGGGGCAAGTCTGCGGCGGCCCCCTCCGCCGGAGGCGGAGGCGGAGGGGGCCGCAGCGGACTGGCCCCTACCTAGGTAGGCTACCACGACGTCTTTGGGCCATTTGTCGGATTGCTTGGGTTTAATTTATTTCATGTGTGGGCACTGCAGTGCAACCTACTATGAGCACCTGAATCCTGCAAGCAAGCAGGCACCACCCTACTTCAGATGTTGGCAACTCGGTCAATCGCATGCCGGAACTCGGTGGTCTGTCAGATGTGGGACTCTAGGAAGCCCACGACTGTGGTCTCGCTCATATAATCTTCCTACTCGGGGCGCCTGGGCTTGTTCCTCAAGGTTCAAGGTCTGCAGGTCGAGTCTGCCGTCCATGAGCTCGTCATCATGCTTATAACCAAAGAGAGCACTCTCGTTGCGTTGCTGCTTAGCCTCGCCTTGCTCGTTGTGGCCCAGGACTATAGCTGGTGAGTCTGCCCTCAGGTGCTTCCGCCACAAATACTTAAACAACAGCTAACCCAGTAGCAGCGGACCAGGCAAGCCGTGTGAGCTCGGCTGCTGCGGTATCAATGGCGTCTGCGGCATGGGCCCGGATTACTGCGCGCCAGGAAACTGCACAAGCGAGTGTACGGCAAAGTCGGACTGTGACCCAGGTTGGGGGTCCGAGTGGTCCAGCGCCGAAAAGTGCCCTCTGAACGTCTGCTGCAGCAAGTACGGCTTCTGCGGCACCACCGAGGAGTTTTGTGGCGACGACAAGGTGACCAAACCGTCCTGCAAAGGCACAAGCTCCAACCAGAGGACCATTGGCTACTACGAGGGCTGGTCTACCACCAGAGCTTGCGATGGCATGTACCCAGAGAACATCCCCGCCGGTGCCTACACGCATTTGAACTACGCCTTCGCCTTTATCGACCCCGTCAGCTTCGCCGTTGCCCCCATGAGTGAGACTGACAAAGACCTCTGGCCGCGCTTCACCGCGCTCAAGGAGCTCAACCCTGGCCTCAAGACCTTCATCTCGGTCGGCGGCTGGTCCATGAACGATCCTGACCAGCCCACTGCCGCCACCTTCTCCACTTTGGCGGGCTCATCCGATGCGCAGGACAAGTTCGCCAGGAGCCTGGTCACCTTTATGTCGACGTACGGCTTCGACGGCGTGGATATTGACTGGGAGTATCCCGTAGCTGAGGAGCGCAGTGGCAAAGAGGCCGACTATGAGAACTATGTCACCTTCTTGAAAACCCTCAGGTCGGCGCTGACGGCCAGCGGCGGCTCCTACGGCCTGACCATCACCGTGCCGTCCAGCTACTGGTACCTCCGGCACTTTGACATTGTCGAGATCAACAAGGTCATCGACTGGTTCAATGTGATGACATACGACCTCCATGGCACCTGGGACTCGACCATCGACTCACTCGGGCCCAAGGTTATGGCCCACACAAACGTGACCGAGATCGACATGACGATGGATCTCATGTGGCGCAACGACATACCCCCCGAAAACATTGTCCTGGGCCTAGGCTTCTATGGCCGGAGCTTCACCCTCGCTGACCCGAGCTGCAAGACGGCCGGGTGCCCCTTTAGCGGCGGTGGCGTCGCAGGCGAGTGCACCAACAGCGTCGGCACCCTCTCGTTTGTCGAGATAAACCGGCTCATTGAGGCTGGCGCAGACGTGACTCTGGACAAGGATGCCGCCTCGCAGATCGTCACCTGGGACAACGATCAATGGGTCTCTTACGATGATGCGGAGACCTTCAAGATGAAGCTGGACTACGCCAACAGCCTGTGCCTCGGCGGCTCCATGGTCTGGGCCGCCTCCACCGACGACAGCCTGGGGACGGCAGCCTCTGCATTATCCGAGTCCACTGGGCACCTGGCGCTGTCCCTCAAGGCGGTCGACAAGTCGGCCGACACCTTCTCGCAGTGCGTCTGGGGCGCATGCGCCAAGAAGGGCGAGACCAAGTGCGACGCTGACCTCAGCGCGGCGCAGTATGCCAGTGGCAAGGGCAAGGGCAACGCCGGTTTCTACAACGACTGCCCCGACGGCCAGGTCCGGCCCTACTGCTGCCCCAAGAACGACGTGCCGACATGCCAGTGGAGGGGCCATGGCATCAACTGCTCCAACGAGCAGTGTGAGGAGGGCGAGGTCGAGGTCACGAGCCACGTCGGTGGCTGTTTTGCCGGCCATACTCGCCTCTGTTGCTCCCGTACATCGTCCGACTCGGCCATTGGAACGTGCAAGTGGGAGGGCGCGTCCCCTGCCTGTGGCGCGCCATTTTCTTCGTACGGATGCGATGAGGACGACAGGCAGGAGCTAACGTATAGCAACTACGGCGCAGGCGGGGAGCAATACTGTTTCATCGGCTACAAGAGCATGTGCTGCACAAAGCCCGTCGTCTTTGAAGGGTGCCAGTGGTACTCCAACTCGCACTGGTACGCACCGTGGACCTGCGACGCCGGCTGTCCCTCGGGCAAGATGGCGCTGGCCACCGACCCGACGAGCTGCTCCAAGGGTAGCCAGTACTTTTGCTGTGATAACCCCGTCACCATCCCCGACAAGCCTGATGTAAAGCTGGATTTCTGCTATTCGACCGATGGAGACTTTGTCGAGGCGACCGAGAAGGATGACGCCGCAGAGGACAGCGATGACTACCTCGAACTGTGGTGGTACGAGGACGAGTGCTTCTCCATCCCCAACGAGGGCGACCCGTCAAAGCAGGACCAGAAAAGAGATGTGGCCGCTGACGTGAATTTGGACGGCTTGCATCGCAGCCAGATCGCAAGACTTTTTGTGAATGATGGCAGCGTGCTTGAGGTGCCCCTGTCAAGCCCATGGGTCCAAGACCTGCTCCATCTTAGCACAGCTGCTGCCAGTTCCGGGTGCCGTCCGGACCGCGAGCAGCAGGGGGATAACAACAGCACGCTCGAGGAGAGAAACGGCAGCAGGTTCTCAAAGATTTGTAGGCCAGACAAGACCGTCATCAACACTTTCAGCAGCTCACCCTATCCCGGCGTCGGGGTCCTGTCGCCATCCCGCCTCGTCTATAACCTGGGCACTAGCGGCATCTGTTTTGGCACGACGCTGGTAACGACGGCGCATTCGCAGCTGGCCAAGGGCTTGAAGACAGTGGTCGAACACGTCACGGAACTGCAAACACCCAAAGCCTTCATGAACAGCCTGTTGGCCAAGGTCCTTCCGAGCGGCACCACCGGCTTTAATTTGCAGTACGATGGAGAGGCCATCTTCGGCAAGAACGGCTACTTTGACTATACTCTCAAGGCTCTGGGCATCGACGGCGACTTTTCTAATATCGACCCCAACACAAAGATCTCGTCACTGTTCTACAAGGTGCTTGGCAGCACCGATTTCCCTGAGAACCTGCAGTTGCTCACAGCCAAGGAAAACTCGCTCAAGGCTGCCATCTGGGGCCTGTATAAGAATATTAATGCCGACAAAAAGTGGAACAAGATGTCGCCAACGACACAGCTGGTGAGTGGTCTTGAAAGCTTGCCTGCCTAACCGGCTATTGGAAAAGCTGGGTAACTTGATACGTGATGAGTGCCACGCTAATGGCCATTCAGGACGCGCTGTGGCGTTTGAAGACGGTGGTCGACTACTTGAACGAGCAGGATGTTAGTTCCTGTCCCTCATCCAGCTTCCCTATCACATCGAGTGTCTAGAGCCCCTCATGCTAATGACCTACCAGGTCCAAGTCTCGCTGGAGGTGACGCGGGCTAGGATGAAAGCCATCTTGTAAGTCTCGCCTCCTTTATTCCAGATAATATGTGTCCACCCTTGCGATGAATGCTTTCAAGTGCACATCGAAGCTCCAATTGCCAGCTGACCCATTTTGCCTCAAACACAAACAGCGCCGCAATGGACCGGGTCCTGCCAAATTTCATCACGGTCGGCACCGGTCTCTCGCTTGAGGATGCCCTGGACACGTGGTACCGCGACCACTTCCAGGCCATGACGGACAACCTTGTCGAGTATGTGCAGCGTCGGCTGCCAGACATGATCACGTTCTGGCAGAGCACGACGGGCCAGAACCTGCACGGCGCTACCAATGCTGCGGCCATTCTGGCTGATTTGGTGGACCTGCAGAAAAATGCAGGGACGTACCTGGCTATTGCCACTACTTTTATATAATGAGCGCACAGTGAGTGTTTGCTTGTATTTAATGTACATATATAAATATATATCAATTAATCTTGGTACACTAGCAGCACTGGACGGGTGGCCCCACTACCTTTAGGCTGTCGATGGTGGGCTTGCCCGTCTCAGGATCTGTTGTGACAGTGGCTACCTTGTCGCGCACTGCCTCTAAGAGGGAAGGGTCCTTAGTGATCTCCATCAGCATCCATGTTGTGGTCGGCATGCTGTTCGAGTTCAGGCTATAGGCGTATTGTGAATCCAGTCGCGCCTAAACATGCCCCTTATGCCCTGCTACCCAGCCACGAGGTAGACCATCTTGGGGCCTAGGTAGAAGCGCACAAGGCCGTTATCCTGCAGTTTGTCTTGCGAGGCATAAACTTTTAATTGTTAGATATGAATTAGAGGGGTCACGGGGCGATTTTAGCCCACTCCTTGCCTATAGTTTAGAGATGAGTAGTACCACTTGAAAAGGTAAAAATATCTAGAGATATTAACATATAGTTCGCAGCAATATAATAACGCGGCTAGCCGCCCGAAAGGTCGACTATTAAATTAAGGTATAAATATAAGGTTATTATACTATTTCTATTTATATATTAAAGTAAATAAGCTAAGTATATCGAAAAGTAAAATATTAATAAATTAATATTAAAAGAATAGCTTAATATAAAATATATACTTTATAAAGCGTTTATATAATATATATTAAATAAATATAAGTTATATAACCTTTATAATTATAACGTAATAAGTTATTATATCTTAATTAAAAATTTAACTATATATTTTAATGCGGAATAACGCTTTTAAATATATAGTTTAAGCTAAAAATAAAGATATATTAAAAATTATTAAACATTAATTATTTATATTATAAGTAAATATATAGCTATAATATTTTATAAAGGTTTATATAATAAGGATTTATATTAAAGTTAAAGTAATGTTATCTTTTTAATATAAAAGTATAATATATAAGTTTATTTTTAATATAAAATAAATTATAATTTAATAAATAAGAAATAAAAAAAAGAAATTTAAATTAATTAGCTATTAGCTATAAAATTATAAGTATTATATTTATTACACTTTATTAATTAATAAAGAAATATAAGCTAACTAATATATAGCTATAAGTAATTTAAATATAAACGCTATAATATTAAAATAGATATTATAAAATTATAAAGTAAGGCTATTATAAAGAAAGAGGCGTTTATATAATAATAAAAGCTTTAATTTAGCTAGGTGAGTATAGCTAGTTTTAAATAAACGGGTTAAATAAGTAAGCTTTATTATATTATAAATATAAATAGTTATAACTCTTTTAAGTATAAAGTTAAAAGACTTATAATTATATATTTTTTAAATTAAATTTTATTTAATTATATTATATTTCTATAACTAGGCTTTATCTTTTTAATTTATTTAAATAAAAGGTAAACCTTTTTAAAAAAGTATATTAAATTTATAACTTTTAATTCTTTCTTTAGCTTATTATTTATTATTACTTTATAAATAATAAATTCCTTTATTTCTTTAAAATAAATCTTATATATTTTTAAAGTAATAATAAATATATCTATTTACTTAAATAGAAAAGGTTTCTTATCTTTATACTTTTTTACTTTAATAAGAAAACTTTTTATTTAAGTAAAAATTTACTTATTATATTTAAAGTTTATTTTTATAATTATAAAGCTATTAGATTTATATATTTAGATAATAGAATATAGTAGCCTTATTTAAGTTTTAAGTATATATAAATAATAGTTTAAGCTTAATTAATAGTTATCTTAGTTTTATATAGTAAGCTAAATAATTACTTTTAAATAGTTTTATAAAATAAGGTTATAATAAGTATATATTTAAATAGAGTTAAAACCTATATATATCCTATAAGAGTATATAGTTAAGGTAATAGCGGCTTTTTAATATCGCTTATTTCGAGCAACTTATATTTAAAGGCTTAAGTTATATAGCAATAGCACTTTTATATAATGCTTAATAGCATTAAATTAGCTTACGGCCCGCATTAGCTTTAATCTTAATGCTTATTAATAATATTAGCGTAAATAGGCGCGGCCTAATACTATAGCTATTAGCGTAAAATAGCGGCTTTTAATTATAAATAAGCTTATAAAAGATTAATAAGTTATTATAAAAAGTTTTATATAGCAAAACCTATTATATTAATCTTAAAAGATATATTATACCTTATTCTTTTTAAATACTTATTATTATTTTAGCTTAATAAGGGAACTTAAATAAATAAAATAATCGATAAATAGTTATAAATTAATATATATCTTTTTATTTAATATTATCTCTAATATTATAAAACTAACGTAATAAATTAAATAGTAGCTAATAGAAATATTTTAAAATAATAAAGCAATAAATTAAAAGAGATTAAATTTATAGAAAATAAATATATAAAGCCTCTTTTAAAGTATTAATATATTACTCTACCTATTAAAATAGGCTTATAAGGCTCTTTAAAGCTTTTAAAGCTTCCGGGCTATTTTAAGTTTTAATAAATATTATATATAAAAAAGAAAATATTATTTATAATATAACGGTAAAATTCTTTCTTTTTATTTTAAAGTTTTAAGTTTACTTTTAAATATAGCTATTTTTTTTTATTTTTTTTATTTTTTACTATAATTATTATCGCTTTCCTCCTTATAGCTAATATCCTTTATATCGCTTAAATTTACTTTATTTATTTCTTAATTCTTAAATTTTAATTAGCTTAAAGTAATATTACCTTTATAGCCTTTATAGCCCTTTATAAGCTAATTAAAAAGTAAAATTTTAAAGTTAATAAAGAGGTTAATTTTACTTTTAAATAAATTAAAGTATAAGTTTTTAAAGCTAATAAAAGGGTTACTTTTATTTTTACTTTTAAATAAATTAAAGTAGTTAAATTAATAGTTATTAAATTTTAAGGGTAAATTAAAATAAAGTAGGGCCGAAAAGGTATATTTAAAAATATTTTCTTTAAATTATATTAAAATAGTATTAAAAAAAAATTATTAGAAACTTTTTAAAGTTTAGCTTTTAATTAAAGCTAAAAGAAAACTATTATTAGTTTTCGAGTAATAAAATAAAATTATAGCGCTTTAATAATAATAACTATTTAAGCATTAATTAATTATAAAGAATAAAGTTTATAAATAAAAGAAAAATTATATATTATAAGCTTAATATAACTTTTAAAAAAATAATTATAATTTTAATATTTTACCTTTTTTTAATTAAAGATACTTTATAAAAAAGAAAATAAAGTGTTAAAAGCTTTATTAATAAAGAATATTAAACTTTAGTTTTAGCGCTTATTTTATAAATATTTTAATACACTTAATTTTAAAGAATAATTTATTATTTAGCTATAATATACTTAGTTATAAAGAGCGGCTTATCGATTAAAGCTATTTAATATTAAAATATAGCTATTATTTAATAAAGATATTTTAAAATAATAAAGAAATAAATTTAAAAAGATTAAATTTATAGAAAATAGGTATATAAAGCTTTTTTTTTAAAGTATTAACACATTATTTTACCCGCTAAAAAAGGCTTATAAGGCCCTTTAAAGCTTTTAAAGCTTCCGAGCTATTTTAAATTTTAATAATAATATTATTAATAAATTATAATATATATTAAAAAAATAGCTCTCTTAAATATAAAGTTAAAAGCCCTATAATTATATTTTTTAAAGTAAATTTTATTTAATTATATTATATTTTTATAATTAAGCTTTATCTTTTTTATTTATTTAAATAAAAGGTAAACCTTTTTAAAAAGGTGTTTTAAATAATTAATCTTTCTTTTTTCCTTTAACTTATTTTCTTTCTTTAAAATATTAATCTTTACTTTATAAGTAATAAACTTCTTTATTTCTTTAAAAAATAAATTTATTATATTTCTAAAGTAATAATAAATATATTAATTTATTTAAATAAAGAAAAGTTTTTATTTTTACGCTTTTTTACTTTAATAAAAAAGATTTTTATTTAAATAAAGATTTACTTATTATAAATAAAGTTTATTTTTATAGCTATAAAGCTATTAAATCTATATATTTAAATAATAAAATATAATAGCTTTATTTAATTTAAGGGTTTTAAGTGTATATAAGTAATAATTTAAGCTTAAGTAATAATTATCTTAGTTTTATATAGCAGGCTAAATAATTACTTTTAAATAGTTTTATAAAATAAAGCTATAATAAATAGATATATATTTAAATAAAGCTAAAACTTTAATTAAACTAATAATAGCTTTTTAATATTATTTATTTTAAGCCACTTATATTTAAGTTATATAGCGATAACACTTTTATATAATGCTTAACAGTATTATATTAACTTATAGCTTATAATAACTTTAACTTTAATAGGCTAATAATTTATTAAAAGTACCGGTATAAATAAATTAAATATAGTTTAACGTTATAGTTATTAATATAAAATAGCGGCTTTTAATTATAAATAAGCTTATAAAAGATTAATAAATTATTATAAAAAGTTTTAATTATATAGTAAAACTTATTATATTAATTTTAAAAAATATATTATACTTTATTCTTTTTAAATATTTATTATTATTTTAACTTAATAAAGAAACTTAAATAAATAAGATAATTAATATTAAAAAATAATTTAAATGTATAGCTGCTAAATTAATAGTTAAATTAATAATAATTAATAAATATTTAATATTATTAACTATTTTATTTATTTAAATTTCTTTATTAAGCTAAAATAATAATAAATATTTAAAAAGAATAAGGTATAATATATCTTTTAAGATTAATATAATAAGTTTTATTATATAAAACTTTTTATAATAACTTATTAATCTATTTTTATAAGCTTAATTATAATTAAAAGCCGCTATTTTACGCTAATAGTTATAGCGTTAAGCTATATCTAATTTACTTATACTCGTGCTTTTAATAAGCTATTAGCCTATTAAGGTTAAAGCTATTATAGGCTATAAATAATTTAATTTAATATTATTAAGTATTATATAAAAGTGTTATTAATATATAACTTAAGTATAAGTTATTTAAAATAAGTAATATTAAAAAGCCGCTATTACCTTAAAGGTTTTAACTTTACTTAAATATATATCTATTATAACCTTTTTTATAAAACTATTTAAAAGTAATTATTTAGCTAAAACCGAGATAACTATTAATTAAGCTTAAACTAGCATTTATATACGTTTAAAACTTAAGTAAGGCCACTATATTTTATTACTATTTTAAATATATAGATTTAATAGCTTTATAGCTATAGAAATAAACTTTATTTATAATAAGTAAATTTTTACTTAAGTAAAAGGTTTTCTTATTAAAGTAAAAAAGTGTAAAGATAAAAACCCTTTTTTATTTAAGTAAATTAATATATTTATTATTATTTTAAAGATATATAAGGTTTATTTTAAAGAAATAGATAAGTATATTGCTTATAAAGTAAAAATAAATAATAAGTTAAATAGAAAAAGGAAGGTTAATTATTTATTACACTTTTTTAAAAAGGTTTACCTTTTATTTAAATAAATAAAGCTTAGTTATAAAAATATAATATAATTAAATAAAATTTAATTTAAAAAAATATAATTATAAGTCTTTTAACCTTATACCTAAAAGGGATACTTAATACTATATATTTTTACTCTTTTTTTACTCCGCTATATATAATAGCCACTATTACTTATTTTGTCCAGCCTGCCATAATTAATAGACTACTTATCGGCGCTATATTAGCCTCCCCACCGGCCGCGCCAAGCCCGGCCTCCAGGTCTGCCTACCGTTTCCCTACTGTATGTTGCAACGCCCCTCCAACCCGCCCGTCCAGTGCTAACCATGCTCGCCTGGTTAGACTAAGGCCTCCAATGCTATACAGACACCCATTCTTCACGGCGGCCTTACCTTATGGTCCCGCGGTGCCCTCACGATCCACAGCCTTTACCCACGGAGTTCGTATGTTGGTTGGGAAGCTTCTCCTTATTAGGTGGTTTCGTTCTAAATCCGTATACTCCCGCAGGTATATGTGGTCCCTTTATAGAGTAGTGTTACAATTATAAGCGTGGCAATCGAATAAAGCATATTATCTGGTATTCTGTATTATAAATAATAGAGCAGAAGCTGCTTTACTTTATATAGAATAGAGCATTATAATAATAGGCCCCTGCTATATAATATACCCCTTAAATAATTAATAATTATTTAAATAAATATTATATACTTACTATTATAATTTTTAATAATAATAATAAAATTAAGCGTATAATAGCTTTAGCTAGTAAATAATAGTTTTAATTAAAATATAATAGTACTATATATATTCTAAATAGAAATAATAAAGCGTATAATTAATATAATAAAAAGAATAGTAATAGCCTTATACCCCTTAAGCGCTTTAAAATATATTTAAACCCTAAATATTATTACTTAACTTACCCTTTCTCTTTTTTTAATAAATATACCCTTTCTTTTTATATATACTTATATATATATATATATATATATATATACCTATATATATATAAAATGCTACCTTTTAAATATAATTAGAGCTTAATTAATAAATTAATCCTAGCTTATTTAAGCCCGGTACCTTTAAGCTCGGCTTACTTTTTTAATAAAATTTCTTTAATTTTAATCTACTTAACTTTTTTTTATAGCTTATCCTTTTACCTTTATTATAATATAAATTACCCTTAAAAATAAGTATTATAATAGTAGTACTAATATATATATAATTCCGCTAAAGAAGCCTAGCCTTAACCTAGGCCTAGTAAATTATAAAAGCTTAATAACGTATACTTTATTTACCCTATATATGCTTTATATTAGGTAAATGCTTAAATAAAGCTTATTATAATATTTCTAGTATTCTATATATTAATAGATATTTATTATACTTTTTAAGCTATAAATACCTTTACCTTTTATCTGCTATATATATTATTATATAAAACCTTATTTTACTATTTAAGAATAACGCTTTTAAAAAGGTATATTATTTAGTTTTCTATTTAAATAAGCGGTTATTTAATAATTTAACCCTTTTTTAAAAGATTATTAAAGTATAATTTAATATATATTAGCTTTTAAAGAAGTATCCGAAGTAATATAATTTTAATTAACCTATTAAAATAAAAAAAAATAATAATAATAAAAATAAAAAGAAAAAAAAAGATTAAAAATAATACTATATTATATTTTAAGTATAAAAAGATATTTAAAAAAGGTTTTTATATATTTATAAATCTTTTCTTTAAATAATAAATTCTTTATATTATATAATATAGTTTTATAGTATAATTTAAGAGGCTTTACCTTAATAAATAAAATTTCTATATTTAATTAAATATCTTATTTATATTATAAAAATTTAGTAATATTTAAAAATATTTAAACTAAGCTTATAAAAGGTTTTTTATAAGCTTATTTATTAGTATAAGCTTAATAGGTAAATATTTTATTTAAAATATTCCTTTATTATACTTTTATTTTAGCTATATATTATAAATATTTATATATTTAAGCTTTATAATTACTTTCCTATACTTATTAATAATTAGCCGAATAGTTTACTAATTATTATTATATAGCTATAAAAGGCCCTTTAAGTTAATAATAAGATTTTAAAATAATTGCTTTAACGCTATAAGCTTCTTTTTAATATATACTATCTTTAGCAGCTCGGCTTTTATTATAGATATTATAATAATATCTTATTAAGCTATTCTCTAGCTAATTAACCTATTATATAGATATACTATATATTTATATAATAAGTAATATATTTTTTTATTATTTATAAATAAAGTATTAAAAATAAAAATAAAAATTTTTTTTTATTTATTTTTATATTAAATAGTAAATATATAAATAATATATAAATATATTATATATTATTTAGCTATTTTAAAATACTTAGGTTTTAAGTTAAGTAAATAAAGGAAAAGCTATATAGCTATATATACTATATCTGCTTATATTATAATTCCTATATAAAGAATAAAGCTAACTTTTTTTTAAAATCTTTTAATTTACTTTTTTATTATTATCCTATTATGCTTTTATAATAGTATATTTAAAAGTAATATATTTAATAAAATACTTTTAGTTAGGCTAAAACGTTTAATAATCTTTTTAATATATAAATTATAAGTTAAATAAAGCCTTTTAGCCGCTTAATCCCTTATAATTTATATTTTAAAATATTACTTTATATCTTTTTAATTTTTTATATTATATATATTCTTAAAACCGTTAATTACTTTTTAAGCTTTTAATTTATTCTTTTAATAATAAAAAATTAAATAATTATTTATATAAAAGATTATTATAATAATCTTTTATTTATTTTAAAAAAGATAATTCTTTTTTATATTTAATATTAGGCTAAGCTTTTAAAAAAATAATATAAATTTTTTATATTAAAAAAATAATATATCTTTTAATTTATAAAGCGTATTTATAACCTTTAAGTATTTTTTTTACTTTTTAAATCTATCGGAAAGCTTATAATATATAGAATTCCTTATTAATAATATATTTAAAAATATATTAATAATATCGAATTATTTAATTTTAAAGTTACTATATATTATTATAGCTATTATAATTTAAAAAGTCTTTATAATAAGTATAGCAGTATATATTTCTTATAAAGGGTTATATAGCTATAGATCCCTTTATATTATTAAATACACTTTTTCTTACTTAAAAAATCTATTTTTATCTTATTTATAGGAAAAAACCTATTTAAAAGGGAGTAAGTATCTATTAGCTAAAGCTTAATTTATCTATTTTTAAGCTTTTATATTAAGTTAAATATATAGCTTAAAATAAGCTGCTTTAATAAATAGGTTATAGGCTAAATAATTTTAAAGCTTTTTTTAATTTTTTAAAGGTAATTTAAGCAGCTTACTTTTATATAATCTTTTTTTTTATTAGGGAAAGCTATATTTCGATAAGCTATAATATATTATTATATTATAGCTTAAAGTATTAAATATAGCGTTTTATATACTTAATTATCCTTCTTTTATACCTTTAGCTAATTAAGTATAAAGGTGCTAAAGAAAAGTAATTACTTATAAGCTTCCGGGATATTAATTAATTTATCTTTATAAAGTATTATAATATATATTTCCTTATTTTTTAAAAAAAGGTTTTAATAATATTAGCTTACCTATAACGCCTATTATATTTATAATACTTATAGTAATATTTTTATATATATTATAATTATATTATTAATATTCTTTTTTAATAAAAAAAACTTTCTTATACTTATTTTTAAGATTTAATATATAAAAGGATTTTATATATTTAATCTATTAAGCTTATTAACTTAAGTAAAATTACTTTACTTTAAAAAAGTAACCTTTTAAATATCTTTAAATACTTTATTACCTTCCGGTATTTATTATATTAATTTAAATATTTAACTTAAGCTTTATAAACTTATTAAAATTTTACCTTTTACCTTTAAGCTTATAGCTAGTATATTTAAAGGCTTTAAGTTAAGATTTTTCTTAAGCTAGTTTAATAAATAATTTAAAATATTAAATATTTTATATATTAATTAATATATTAATACCTTTTAATCGATAATTTTAAGAAGTATATTTATATATTTTATTATATTTAATCCGTTATTCTTTACTTTAAGCTTATAAAAAACCTATTTATTAAAAGGTATATTTTATATAATAATTATTTAATTAAATATAAAAACCTAAATATAATAAATATTTATTACTTTATAGCTAATAAGATATCTAATATAAGTATATAATTTAGCTTTATAAGCTTATTTATATTAGCTAGCTTTTTAATCTTTTTAAAATAGATATACTTAATAGCTATATATAAATATATTTACCTAATTTAATTATAAATTTATTAAAAGCTTATAAACTTTTTAAAAAGTATATTAATAGAAATATTAAGTAAACTATATTTTTAAAATATAATTTAATAACTTTTATAAGCTTTTCTAATATAATAACTTATTAAAAAGGTATATAGCTACTATATACGCTTATAGCTAAAAATATTTAAAAAGATTAGCTGCTATATATATCTTAATTACTTTAATAATAAGTTTTTATTCTATATATTTATTTCCTTTATTTAATTTATATATATTTATAAATATAAGCTTAATTTTAATTCCCTTATATATATACTATGCTATATAATTTATTATATTATATAATAAGATTATTAAATAATTATTATCTTAATAAATTTTATAAATTAAAAGCTTATAATATATTTATATTATATTTATATAATCTTAAATTATAATAAATATATCCTTTTTATTCTTTATTATAAGTAGCTAAATAGTAAGCTTTTTAAAGAATTTATTTTTAAGAATTAATAATTAATTTAAGCTATTTAAAGTATATAGAAAATTAAATAAATCCTAGCTTATATATTAAAAAAGGCGTTTTATATAATCCTTTAATACTTATCTTAATATAACCTATATAGTATATATTATAGCGTAGTTTTTATACTTAATATATAATATACCGTTTATCCTTACCCCTTATATAGCCTATATTAATACCTTTAAAGCTTTTAGCCTTAAATATCCTAATTATAAATATTAAAGATATTCTAAATCTTTTTTAATAGATAATAATTATATAAAGCTTTTTTATTTATTAGTAAGTAATATAAATATTATAAAGCTTATCTTATTTAATTTAATTATATTAAAGCCTTTAAAATAAGTAAAAAGTGGTTTATATTTAAAAAGATTAAATTATAATAATACTTTAATTATTTAATTATAACGCTTAATTTTAAAAAACTATATTAAAATATATAATTTAATTTAAGAAATTAAATACCTACGCTATATAAGTAAGCTTTTAAAATAATATTTATATAAAAACCTTTAATAATAAATATATTAAAAAGCTTTAAATCCTTAATATTAAATCCCCTTACTTTATTTAAAATATTATAGAAAATATATATACCTTTTTTAAAGATAAGGAAAAAAGTTATTTTTATTTTTATTATTTTTCTATATTTAGCTTTTTAATAAGATTTAGGCTTAAAAAGTATAGGGTTATTAACTAGGTAAGTAAACCTGTAATTATTAAATAAAATACTTTTTAAAAGCTTATATAAAAGGTTTTAAACTATAAAGTATATATTAGATGCTAAAAGTATTTCTTTTTTTTAAAAAAAAGTAATAAGCTTTTTAAAATAAGCTGGCTTTATTAAAATAGTATTACTTTTTAATTATTTAATATTTAACTTATCCTTTATTTACCCCTTTTTTATAAGCTAATAGTAAAGATTAGCCTATTTAGAAAGCTTTAAATATATATAAATTTTATTTATTTAAAAATAAGTAAAAGTATTATAGCTAAACTTTTAAGTAATTTTAGAAAATCTATATATAGCTTACTTTAAATTTATATACCTTTTTATTAAAAATTTATATTTTCTAATTTTCTTAATATAAAAATATATATACTTTCCTAAAAACTTATTTAAAAATCCGCTTAATTATTTTTATTAGTTAAATTTTTTTTATTTATTAAGTATAATAAATATTGCTAGCCCCCTATTAATATAATTTTTCCTTTTATATTCGATAGTAATAAATTAAATATTAAGCTTTTTAAGGGTAAAAATAAATCTATTAAGCTTATTATTTTATATAAAATTTACTAATATTCGGAAAGCTTAATTAAAAGCTATATAAGCTTTAATAGTATTTAAAAAATCTTTAGCTATAAGTATTTTAAATACCTTATTAAGGTTATATACTTATATATATAAAAACGCGCTATATTATTAAGTATATTATTTAAATAAATTTATATTACTATTTCTAGCCTTAATAAAAGCTATATAATATTCCTTAGCTATTATAATTTAAATACTTAATTTTAAAGGTATTAAGTAATCTTATAATGCTTAAATAATTTATTAGATTAAGGTATCTTTTCTTTTAAATACCTTAATTTAAATAAAAATAAGTATACTAATATTAATTATATAATTTATTTAATTTTATATTATTATATAATAATTTAAAATTATTATAATAAATAATAAATTTATATTTTATTATTTTATTTAAGTATTAAATTCCTTTTATATCTTTTTTAAGTTAAAAGAAAGCGGCTATTAAGGTTTATTTAAGTGCTAATTATTAAAAAGTTTAAGCTATTTATTAAACTTTTAAATATATTTAATTTAAAGCTTAATTATATATTTAATAATTAGTTTATTAATTAAATAATATTTAAAAAGCTTATTTAAAGGATTTAAGTAATTCTTAACTTTTAAGTTAACCTATTATTAGATTTCTTATATTTTATAATAAAATTTAAGCTATAAAAACTATATTAGATAGCTTTTTCGGTTATATAAAAGTATAAAACTTATAGAAATAGCGTTATTTAAATTAGTTAAAGATATAATAAATTAGTTAAAAATAAAGCGTTTAAAATAATAAAAAAAGCTTAATATATTTATATAATAAGGGAAATTTAATAAGCTGGGCTTATAATTGTTATAATTATAAATATAGTAATTAAATAAAGTATATTATCTAGTATTCTATACTATAAATAATAGAGCAGAAGCTGCTCTGCTTTATATAGAATGGAGCACTATAATAGTGGGCCCCTGCCATATAATAAGTAGTAAACGCTTAAAGACCTAAGATACTAGAAAGGACTCCGGCGCCTCTTTCGGAACACACGGGACCCAAAGCGGTAAGAAATGTTGGCGGTGGGTTCATCGCACGGCATCTAGCCTGAACCTTGGGGTAGGAGTCGACAAAAAGTAGTACTGTAGTCAAACTGGTAAAAGTTGTCTATTTGTCTATGACATCTATCATTTGCGTTGTTCATCATTCAAGCACAGCTGGTTCAGGTTGTCTTCGCCCACATTACCCTCTTGGTCTCCCGTTCCATTTTCGTCCTCGTCCCCATCATGATTCAATGTTATCGCCACCCTCTTTTTCTCTGCGGTTATCAACCCACTCGATCATTTCCATGGCATCCTTTACTGTCACACGGTCGCTGGGCTGATACTGGAGTAAAGCCATGATAGTGCGTTGGAGCGACTTCAAGGCCTCAAAGTCGAAATCCGTGTGCTCATCAGGTTCATCATATTTCTCGTCACCAGAGGTAAATTCTGCGATGATTGTTTGACGCCGTGGCTCAAACGTATCACAAATCAGTTCTGACTCGCCCGTATCAGGATCCTCTCGTCCGTCTGTGATCAAGGGTCAGATCCAAAGCTTTTGTCTTGATGAGTCAATGCGGAGATATTGCTGCTTCTTTTTCACTCACCATCTCGTTCCGCATATACACTTTCCTTGCGTAGTTCGGCAAGGTTAGGAAGCCAGGATTCAGGAAGGGGCCCAAGCTTTTCTCTCATCCGTAACAGGTAGAAATAGCTGTCGGGCAAGAAGACGAAAAATGGAGGTCTTTGGTAGAATAGTATAAACATCACACACCCAGCTCGCCATATATCGTGGCGGTAGTCGAATTTGCCGATAAAAAATGTCTCGGGTGATCGAAGGTCAATTGGCTGTGCCATAGCCTCTACTGGCAGAGTCTCACCGACTGGAAAGGCAGAACCCCAGTCAACAAGGCGGATGTCTTCCTCTGTCTCGTCTTCCCAGTTGCTCCACTTCATGGTCTGCACCAATTGCTTGGGGAGATGTGGTGGCAGGAGCTTGTCGGGCCAAGGGTTTGCTGTATATACCTCGCTTACCAGGTCCAACAAGTCGTCATCCTCATCGTTCAGCAGCGAGTGACAAGTAAAGGTAACGTTGCCAGCGGAAATGTCTAGATGCGTCATGCTTATTAGCCTAGTTAAGAGTTAAAAACCAAAAGGAATAATATTACCTCCATGGACCAATCCGGCCTCATGTATAAAGCTAACTCCTTGAAGCAGCTGTTTAGAAGCTCGCAGAATAGTTTCGGGGCGCAACACCTGTACGAGCTGTCCATACAAGGAGTGTACACTTGCTAACGATGGTCCAAGCAGCTCTGTGACAAGGCAGTTATGGCACCCATTAGGACCTTTAATATTAAAGTAGTCCAGCAGCTGTACATATGGCCTGGGCCTGTCTTGTGGGCCTTTAAGGTAGTGTTCCTCTAGCTTTTCCAGCCTTAGAACTTCCGGGTCTGTATCAATACCCATCTCCGATGATGAGCTACTCTTGATCTTGATGGCCACATAACGGTGGGCGGAGCCCTGGTTCTGCTCGTCTGAGGCAAGCCACACTGTTGAGAAGCCACCATATCCCAGTTTGTGTCGGACGATATAACGGCCGTCCTTAAACGTATCTCCCAAGGCTACAGGATGGAAGCCGCCTGGGGCGTAACGCTCTAGTGGCTCGTGCGGGTGGATGCGGCCTGATCGATCATCGTAAAGTGTCCAGTTGATTATGGTCGAGGCCGACTCAGCGTTACTCTCTGAGGGTGTCATTTTCGCTGCAACGTCTCAAGTAAAGGGTTGACAAAGTCGTGATGGGCACTGAGGAACAGAGCTGGCGATGCGATGCAATGACATTGGTACGACCTCGGGGTATTTAACACGCAATACCTTATCCACTATTATGGGGCCACCATGGCGAGCACAAATAACTTATTGGCTGGATCTGGGTCTAGAAGATGTTTGTTGGTGTGGAGAGTAGACTAGGAACAATTGAAGCGCCTGCGTGGACGGTGGGCCAGCATCAACGATCCTCCACCTCCATGGCCGCTGCACCTTGTATCCTCCCCGGCCCAGGGCTGAGATGCGGCCACCGACTGGACGACCCAGGTTTATTATCGGATTGCGGCTTTCAACATTTCACTAAAGGTGTTTGCGCGTATACCTGTCGGTGGTGCGTTGCCACCCCTTGCCCCCAACACACCCAACGGTCAGCGAGACGACTGGCGCAGTCAGCATCAATGAATACCTACTTAAGTACCTAGGTACTGAGCACCTCCCCGCACCGATGAGGCCCGGTGATGATAGACTTCCGCTGGCAATCGACCTGGAAGCATCGAGGGGGCTAGATCTCATGACCGCATGCTCTGTGGGCCCTTTTCTTTGTCACTCGTCACATGGCCTAGGCAAGGAAAAGGGAGAGGAGGAAAATGGGGGCCCGCGCTGGTGCCAAGGATTACTTCAATCCACTTTGATTAACAGGTGAATATTCTCAGGTTGTGGACCTGCTCTACTTGATGAATTTTAGATATTTTCCCTGTCAGCTCTATATATCCCTATAATAAAAGACCTTTTTTTGAGAACCCTTGACTGTAATTAGATATTGTAAGTAGGTAGTATTTTGGTTACTGCAGAGTTTAATAAACAACTCGTGCTGTGGATATAGTTAATATTGTTGTATTTATATGAGTTGTTCTCATTTTTATGTAGATATGGACCGAGGTAAAGCTTTGAACAAGTCGGGTTGACCACTTCACAGGAATGTTGAAATCTGACGCATCTTGAACAGGCAATGGGCAGGGATGCATTGATTCATGTGCTGACACTATCATCATATCCATTATGATTTTGAACTGATCCACCCTATAAAATTTACCTGGGCTGCTTTAGGGTCCCAAGGAGATCGTCAAGAACCCTGACTTCTCGGGCTTCGACATCCAGATGTCTTCTGCTGCAGTCGTGATTGTTGACTTGGGCGAGGCGTTCGTAGTGGACAGCCGCAGCCCACGTGGACTTCACAAATGCAAGCAAATAATTCACCGTGACGACAGGAGAAATTGTCATCAATACGAGAAAGATGAGATATACGGGAGAGGCACTGGTACGAGTTCATACAATCATATGCTTTCGTAGGAAGATATGTCTAATGGTGCGGGTAGGCCGTTATCAAGAAAGGAGAGGCGAGTATCGCCATGAACAGCAACGATGAGCATTGGACATCCACTGGCAAAATTGACAGCAATACGCCTTTTAAACCATCTCCTGAGCGAATATGGACGAAAAGTCAACTAGGAGCACGCCCTCCGCAGACAGCGAGAGAGCGCCACACCGGGACCTACGCTTTAACAACTAAGGTCGCCCCGTGGGTGAGACAGGCTTTTGCCAGTTACCACCCGACCAGTGAAGTTCTGGATCTTGTCAAGCCGTTCGCGGCTAAATAACACGAATTTGTCGAGAAGGAGAGGGCGTCGAGCTTCGGCCTCCATGACCTCGACGCCATCGAGTTGACGTACCAGTATACCCTGGAGACCGGTGCTGCCATTCTCCTGGCTGCGGATGAAAACCTGCCCCATCCGCGGCCTATCTCACTGCTTGTCCAGAGCTGTTTGTTAGGTCTCAGCTATCAAGATAGGCAGCTAATATCCAGTGTCCTGATCCATCGTATTTTCACCAAATTTCTTCTTTCGTACTTTCATAGCTGACCCCAAATGCTGTAGTGAACGACTGCGAGAACGCAAGAACATTCAGGACACCCAAACAAGCGGCCATCAAGCACGGGCTGAGCCAGAACCAAGTCATGGCAGCCCGCCTGGACACAATCGGGTCAGCGTACATGTGCCGGGACGGAGCAGCTTGGCTCGACAATGAGGACATGGACTTGCTGGTCATGTCCGCCCTGCCGAACGATGTGATGGACCTCCATACCGACATTTTTACGGGTGAAACACGCAGCTTGCTTCGTCTCCTATACCTTTCCGGTCTCAGTATTTCGCAGGCTTTGCAGACCACCTCCACTATCCTCTCGTCCATGCTCGGCGAGATCTTCCGTGGTCACTACCGAGCTCGCATGAGCAATCGGGAGGACGGGCGCGTGTCATCGACCTCACCTCCTGAGTCCGTACAGCTTCTGCCGGGCACGCCACCGACGTATCTTTGAAACGCTCGAGATGTACCTTGACCGTTACCCCGAGTTTTGGGAATGGTACGTATTCCGTGATAAATTGACAATACGCGATCAGCTTCTAATAAAGACGTGTTGCTAGGACCTGGGAGATATACCGCAAAGCCAAAGCCCAGGTGACCGAGGCCGCGATCGTCGAGCCGCTCACCGCCGGACTCAAGAGGGCAGCCACGCAAGGCCAACTGCCCGACCTGGAGTCTCCACCGAATAAGTTCTTCAATCCGTGGTATGATATGATCGAGGATGGCACCACGCAACTGGCCCAGAGCCAGCCCCTCGGCGTGAGCGAAGACCTGGCCCCGGTCAATTCGGGACATCCACACTCTCTGGCATCGAGAGCTGCTCGACAGTACCAAGAAGCGCGGGTGGGGCCGCGAGCTCGATTGTAAATCGGATATGTTGTTCAGCAAGGCAGGCGTAATCCTCGGCAGTAGGGGTGGCATTTCCGACGACATGTACAAGTTTGCTATTGCGTACGGCAGGCTTAGCATGGGGTTGCCCCACATTGCTTACCATACTGTCGACGCGATTATCATGTCTTTTGGAGCCCTGAATCCAGTTGAACAGTCTAATGGTGCAGGAGGGTGAGGATTTAGTAGTTGCCGTTGTTCATGGGATTGAAGTAGCAGAAACACTTGGGTACTAAAGTTAAGGAGTGAAGCCGTGTATCTGAGTGGTAACGACAAATACAGACACGTGGTGCGGTCTCGTTGCGAGTTGTCATTGGACCTCGGTCTGATTTCCTCCAACCGTGGGTGAGATTCCAGGATCTGGGTACTGGCCTGGTGGCACGACAGTAACCTTGACAGAGGCTGTAATGGGGACAATGTCTGGGTTATAGGTGACGCCCCAAAGGTAGACGTTAGCTCAGGATTTTGGACGTTCGACCTCGGGGTCCGAAAAGAGACACTCGGCCCGTCGACAAGGTTGTGCTGTGCTGGAGGATGCGCAGTCGCAACTGCGGGAGCAGGGGAGTATAGATTGCAGCCTCGATCAGCGTGAAGGTAAATCCCAAACTCCTCTCTGTGGAGGTATGCGTTCCATCCAATTCACCGAGTGCAGGCGATGCAGCCGGCCGTTCGCTGTCTCGGCTGTCATGTGCACTCTGAGACACTGGTGGCAGAAGGCAATTCAGATGCTCGAAACTTGTTTACATTGAGATCTGCGAGAGTCAATTGCCATGTGAAATTAGCAGGATCTGAGGTGACCTTCCGGGAGCCATAAGCTTAAATATATTAATAGGGCAGGGCGAAGCTTGATCAACAGGCGCCGCATACATGTGGTGTATGTAGCACAGCAGCGACAGATTTGGCTGCTGAACCAGAAGGGAAACCAGAGCAGAGCAGATGCGAAACGGGCGGTGGGCGCCTCGCGCGTTGGGTGAGATGGTTGTTGGCCGCTGGACCGCGACGAGGTTATTAATGATAGGCGCGGGCGGGCCTCGATTGGCACAGGGCTGAACTGCAGATGGATGGATTGCACCGCAGCGTAGCGCAGTGCAATGCAGCCGAGCGCACAGGGCTACAAAGTAAAAGGTATTTCATTTCGTACTGTCTGTGGAACACAGCACAGGTCAGCCTGTCAGCCTGTGTACACGACTCACGAAACAGGCTGCGGCTGATGAAACCCGGCCGTGGGAGCCGTCCAGTTGTCGAGGTCGTGGTTGTTAGACCCGCAGCTAGGGCGGTGGGGGGTTCATGCGGGCAGACACGGGTGGAGGCACTGGACGGAGGACAAACCCACAGCATGAACCACACTAGGGAGCATGGGAGAAAATTTCAATGACGCCGCATGAGTGAGTCGTCATTAATCCTATAGTGTATCAGGGCATAGCAGGTCTGCATAGCGTACTTGCCTGTGTGGTCTAGTACAGCAGACAGTTGTTAGGTGAGGGATGTGAGTACCTGGCAATGCCCAGGGAGATATGTGCTATGTACGGAGTAAGGGAGCTCAAGCTGATGTCTCGAGATCCACCTCGCACCTCTTGGCACACCACCCTGAAGTATCGATCACTCAAATCCTGATAGTGGCAACATATTATTCCGCCGTGCACCACTAACAGAAGGACTGCACATGGACACGGAACGGAAGTGGCGGGCCACCAGGACAGGGCAAGGGCACCTCTGGCGCCCTTGAGGTCTGAGGCAGGCCCTTCCTTGGCCAACTGCCCGGGCGCCCAGACAC
Organism: Diaporthe ilicicola; assembly: GCA_023242295.1. Taxonomy (NCBI): domain Eukaryota; kingdom Fungi; phylum Ascomycota; class Sordariomycetes; order Diaporthales; family Diaporthaceae; genus Diaporthe; species Diaporthe ilicicola. The sequence continues at coordinate 166,016 of JALPVH010000084.1, read as the reverse complement.
CACCCAGCCCAACAGTCAAGACAGCACGCGGTCAAATCATGACCCACCCGCCTATCCGTATTCAACATGGCAGGCAGACGACCAGACTGCTTCTCCAACTTTGGAACCTCCCGACTCTCCTCACCCTCACCCTCACCCTCACACCTCACATCCACACCCGCATCCACAACCCCCCCCCCCGCGCTGATATCTAATGTTGAATGCCTGCCTTCACTTCATCGCCCGAGCCTTCTCTTCTCATTCTGCCCTAAGATACCCAAGGCTCACGCACTTCTCTTTGACGAGCGTCTCGCTGCTGTTCCTGACCTGTAACACTCCTCTACTTCAGAACCCACACTCCTTCGCCGTTGTTGCTGCGCTAGCCTGCAGCTAAAGTCCCCTCAGATTTCAGACCCTGCCGCATCAATCCTGCCTGGCAACCAACCAGCCAACCAGCCAAGCCCACAGAGCCCCAGCGCCCCAGCGCCCCAGCGCCAGCGCCAGCGCCAGAGCGAGAGCCAGAACAACCGACCGACCGACGCATCACACTTTGTCCCGCCCGCTTCGGACGACCACCACCGCACCACGCCACTCCCTCTCACACGACCCATATCTTTCTGCATCTTCAACTGCGTCAATTTTGTTTTCCTTTCGACTTTCGAGCCCGGCAATCCGGCAAGCAGGAACTTGTTTGCTCCTCTCATTCTCGGACACTTCCCTCCCGCACAGCGAGTCTTATCGAATGGTTGCGTCACGGCGGCGACGCCACCCTTGAACCAACTTCTCGGGATCCCGATTATCAACGAACGACCTAACACAGCGACCGACTGATCCGATTCTTGTCGCACCAATAACCTCGAGATGGCGCCTAGCCGTTCACCAGACGCCCTCAATGGCGTTCTTATCGGCTTGCTCTCGTCCCTTGGCTCCGCCGTGCTGATAGGTTTCATCTTCGTCATCATCTACTTCTTCAAGTACACAAGCTCCGGCCGCATCTTGCTCGATCGGATCGGAAGGCCCGGAGAATATGATGACGAGCAGGCCTTTGCAAAGGAGGAGGCCGAGGCGCTGGAGGTCATGGATGATATGCAGAGAACAGAATACCTAAGGGCCAAAGGTGCGTTGCAGCATCTCCCATCTACCGCAAGTGGGCCACGCATGCTAACACAAGGGCAGCATTCATCACATCCAACCCTCCCGAATCCGTCCAAACCGACATTTCCCTTTCGCAGTATCTGGCCATACAAGAGAAGGGTGTCTCAGCGTGGGAGTTCGAGCCGGAACTCGAGATTGCCAATTGCTTCGTCGAGGGCCGCACCGAGATAGAATTCTTCGACTCCGAATGTACTGTCATGACGAACCTACCTGTCCCGAAACAAAACGAGGTATATTACTGGGAGGCCAAGGTTTACGAGAAACCCGAGGCGACCCTCGTTGCTATTGGCATGGCCACCAAGCCGTATCCGCTCTTTAGGCTGCCAGGTATGCGCTTTGCGACAACCTTCCTCGTCGGACCTCAGTCATGGTTGCTAATGTTGTGGCAGGTTTCCACAAACACTCGGCTGCCTACTTCTCCAACGGTTTTAGGCGTCTCAATCAACCGTTCAACCACACGCCTTACGCGCCCCAAATCGTCCAAGGCGATGTGATCGGCTGCGGATACCGTCCTCGAACAGGTTGCATCTTCTTCACCAGGAATGGCAAGAAGCTGGACGATGTGTGCCACGGAATGAAGAACCAGAATTTCTTCCCCGCTGTCGGCGCAAACGGACCCGCAACCGTCCATGTCAACTTTGGCCAGGCTGGGTTCGTTTTCATCGAAGCGAATGTGAAGAAATGGGGCTTGGCCCCAATGACTGGGTCGTTGGCCCCTCCACCCCCGTATGGTTCCGAAGCCGGCAGCATCTTATTGGAGACTGGCAGGAAGGATAGTTACACTGGGTCGCAAGCTCAGGGTCAAGGCAACAACCCATCAGTTCAGACTTATTTCAGACCGCAGCATCAGTCAGGTCTCGAGCCACAACACGGCCACGGTCGAACGCGGTCTGGTAACTTTAGGGTGCTGTCTCCGACAAGTCCCGGCCCTGCTCGGAGTCCCACTGACATCTCGCTCGCCCAGCTGGTGCCCAATGACGACGCCGGCGAGCCTAGCAGTGCTGCTGCCGGTACTGCCGTCGGAACTACGGTGCATCCCACCGCTGGGTTGGGACTGCAGGAGCCGAACCAACCGCCGCCCGGCTATAGCAGCCCGCGATCATCAGATGCTGGTAGCCGACGTAACAGTTCCGAGAGCGAGCACACGCCACTGATACGAATCTCGAGGAGTAGAGGGACATCATCTGTGACTGTACCGGCGCGCAGCAGGAGCAACACGGCGGAACCAGAGGGCCCTCCAATTCCAAGTTACAGTGATGCTGTGCGGCAAGGAGCTGGACGTGATCGCAGTGACAGCGCCAGGTCCGCACGATAAAGTGGACAACCATCAGTGCCTACGGTCCACGGAGACGAAGACCCCGTTATAGCCTGGTTTCAGAGGCAGTCTTTCTACGGATTCTTTTAAACAACCAAAAGCAACCAAGAACGGTCGGAGAGACAAGAGCATTGGAAATACCCAGAATCAACGATTCATAGTTGCACCATTTTGAGCTTTGAAAGGCGGCAAACACCAGCACAAAGCGAGCGATAGCAAGCAATGGGAAGGCCGTGAAAACCACTGGCAGGACAGCCCAGGAGTTCTGATTTGATATCTTTAGCCCTATCGTCGTTTTTGGATGATGAGTAGGGTCACTGAACGGTCGGGTCGCACGGCGAAGGTGGAGTTTTTGAATGAATTGGTATTGGGCTGGACAGGATGTCAACAAGAAATATTACATTGACAAATATCTCCAACTCGGGCTCTGGGGTCTTCAAAGATAGCTGTAGCATCGACTCGCATGATGTTGCCAACGCACATCCTGTCTCAAATTTGAGAAGCTGTCTGAAAGACACAGTACATCATTATGACACCCTTTCCGATTTGTCCCGACGTGGTTGTGGATTCTGCACCAGTATAGACCAACGATCCCAGTACAGTATTTCGATACGGAATCACTGATACGGGCGTTCCATTCATGACGCCGCCGTCTCCCTGCGCATGTCTCCCTTACACAAGACAACTATAGAGGGGCCATCCCAAGCAAGATAACCTTGAAAGTTTGTTTTGGCGATCCCAGCCGGCTGTCGTAAAACGCCGTATATGCCTCTCTGCATGCCTTGCCTATGCATGCTCATGAACAGAATATTTCTGCGCCTTCGGACAGGGACTGGAATCAGCACAAGCGGGGCCCAGAAACCCTCGGTGATCAGGGCCTCAAGACCATCTACGGCTGCCAATATTTCTGGGCCAGGTGCGTCCATACTTGTGCCTGTGTACGGCAGACCGATTCCACGTGGCAGACAGTGCTGGTCCAAGATTTTGACCCGATCTCACACAGGTTCTACATGACTGCTCACAGATCATCGAGCAAATATCAGCGAGGCTGCTTCAGCAGCCTCACGTTACACGGAACCGGGCTACTTACGCGTCTCTGCTCGTGTCATCTGGATCTGCGCTCCTGTTGGTCACCTGATCTGAAAGAGCATCAAAGCGAGCCCCTTGGAGAGGCTTCGGTACTGGGCTGGCAGGCTGACATCCCCGACGCAGTCGAGGGTGCTGCCCAGTCGGCTTGTCGCCTCCACTTTGCATGCTCAGCGCCTCGTGGCTCCAAGGTTTTCTGGGTGCCAGGAGCGAGACCTAGGCAGCCTCCGAGTCGGAGTCCTCGGGTGGAGGGACGAGCTTCGCCTCCTTTTCCTCCCGAGCTCCGAGTCGAGCCTGCGCCTGCCGAGCCTCTCATCCCGCCGACGATAAAGGTTCAGGTCATTGCGGATCTGTCCAATGGCGGTCAAGTTGAGTGTGAGACCATCCGCGAGCAGTCTCTGGTGCGGAATTTCGTCCGTCTTGGACCGGGTGCTCCAGTCTTTCTAAGAAGACTTGACGTTATTGAAGTCATCAGACTTTCTTTTTGTCAGGACGTGGAGGAATTCGAGATCCCACTCCTCGATGGGGCGCAGAATCGTTCTGAATATCGCCGTGCAGCTATGCTCGGTGAGATGAAGTTCCTCGATACTCGCCCATGGCATTTTCTCATGATATAGTTTGACGCTCAGGTCTTTGTGTTGGTCGAAGTTGGCACGTGGCCAGCCCCAACCATAGTGCATGGGTGTGACATGCCTTTAGAAGCTGTGGGAGGGCACTGCGACGCTGCGCTTGAAATTGGCAAGGTAGTGCCTATGGTGAGACGGGGTCCCTGCAAGGCAGAGCTAAACAAAAAACTGTCGAACCCGAGCAAAGGTCGATTAGTTTGGATTGGCGAGATTGGGTTGTGGTCAAGACGGAGCCGGTGGTGACACGGAAGTCGGCCGAGCGCCTGGGATTCCACCGCGGCACGCAACGGCAACCCACTACCCCAGATTTCAGCCTGGGCGATCCCTGATTGGCGACCCCTTTTTGAGTTCTGACCTGCAAGATCTAGCCCTGAAGGCCAGAGTGATAGACCGCCCCAAGGTGCACAGGCGCCCAGCCTGGCGGGAGGTGGTGAGGGAAGAAGGGTGGTGAGCTCCGAAGGGGCATCTCGAGGTTTGGCAGCAGCCAGCCAGCGCAAAAGGAAGCTAGCGCAACCCGTGATTGTGCACCTAGCACACAGCACCCACCTATGACACACTGCGGCAGAGGTCAGCCCAGATCTCCCCCAAGTTCCGACGTTGCGTTGATCCTGTCCATGAGCTAGCTGAACTTGGTTTTCCGCCCTCACCATCGCCCTCCGTCTCCGTCTTCAATCAACCCCCAGCTCCGTCGAGCAGCAGCATCTAAACTAGCATCCACTGCTCTGCGTCGCACTCACGCACCGCGCCCCCTTCGCACCCCACTCCACATCTCCTCTGTCTGCTACGTAGTTCCCAGTCTGTATTTTTCGCACGGACATGGTGCTGGCAGCGACTCCCCTGGAAGCAACGCGCCTTGCTATCTCCCAAAAGACTCGTTGCCTCGGATTGACCACTTCAATGCCACCAGCCGAGCTTGGGTGACTGCTGCCCAAGTGTCCCATCTGCTTCACACCATGACGCGCCGAATAGTAAGATCGCCTGCCCCTTCCTCCAAGCCATGTCGCGTTGCTGTGCCTGGGCTGTCGGGAGCCCAACCAGGTCACTAAGAGGGCCAGCGAGCCCTCGGCTGTTTCCAGCCATGTTCTAACCCCGCGACAGGTCAGGACAATTGTCCAAGTATCTTCGGTAGCCCTCGTCACCTTCTTCATCGTCTTCTTCCTCGACAGGAATTTCCGCGTCCTACCCTCAGCCATCCATGAGTACATGCCCCAGCACCATGCCGGCCTCCTCATCACCGACATCACCATCAAGAAGTGCTCGTCCCTCAACGTCTTCTCCTCCTGCCGCCTAGACCCAGACACATGGCACCGGATCGAGAAAGACCTGTACATGGGCAAGACGGTGGTGACGAGCGCATACATCCACGTGCGGAGGAAGAAAGAGGAGGAGCTCACATCTGACGACAAGGTGATCATCGATGTCAACGTCGGGCGGCTCGACCCCGGCACTAACAAGAAAGGCCAGGCGGACGAGAGGTGGGAGCCCAGAGAAGCAGGCTTGTGGATCAAAAGATCCGCGAAGAAGGTCGCGATCGATTCGAAGCGGACAATAACCGCCGTGGACGTCTTGTTTGGCGACGATGCTGTCGAGGCGCGTGACGGCTGGGAGATGCCTGAGAAGGGTACGCCACTGCTCCTGGACGCCGGAACAAAGGTGCCGTCGGCGCACATCACAGTGAGGAGAGGCAGCCAGCAGGACCCGCAGAAGCCGCAGCCTAGGATAAAAGAGAACGGGAAATTCAAGGTCATGCAGGTGTCAGACATGCACCTGAGTACCGGGGTTGGAGTCTGCAGGGAAGCAATGCCAGAGAGTCCGGGGGGCGAAAGGTGTGAGGCCGACCCGAGGACGCTGGACTTTGTCGCCAGGGTTCTGGAGGACGAGAAGCCGGACCTGGTCGTTTTGAGCGGGGACCAGATCAATGGAGATACCGCTCCAGACGCACAATCGGTAAGGTTGGCCCCGGTTGTCGAATTGAGCCTACATTGTGCGCGTTGACTGACACCATCTGCAGGCCATCTTCAAGTATGCGCAGCTTTTGATCAAGCACAAGGTACCATATGTCACTATTTTTGGCAATCACGACGACGAAGGCGCAGCTGGCGCTTTGACCCGCGCAAATCAGATGGCATTGGTCGAGACCCTGCCTTACTCTCTCTCCAAGTCTGGGCCAGAAGATATAGATGGCGTGGGCAACTACTACCTTGAGATACTAGCAAAAGGAAGTTCAAAGCACTCGGCCGTTACCGTGTACCTGCTCGACTCGCACTCGTATTCGCCCGACGAGCGCCGGTACAAGGGTTATGACTGGATAAAGAAAAACCAGATCGACTGGTTCCGACAGACGGCGCAAGGTCTGAAGAAGAAGCACAGGGAGTATACGCATTTCCACCTGAACATTGCCTTTATTCACATCCCGCTGCCTGAGTATCGCGACACGGAGCAGTACTTCAAGGGCGAGTGGAGGGAAGGTGTGACTGCGCCAACATACAACTCTGGCTTCCGCGATGCCCTGGTCGAACAGGGCGTCAGCATGGTCAGCTGTGGGCAGTGAGTACCCTTCGTACTTTGTATTCAGACCAAGACACCAGACTGACACTTGTCACAGCGATCACGCCAACGAATATTGCGCGCTGTCTGCCAATCCAGACACCAAGAAGCCCGAGCTCTGGATGTGCTATGCAGGCGGCTCTGGCTTCGGCGGTTACGGAGGGTACGGCGGCTTCCACCGCAAGATCAGGATCTTCGACCTCGACTTGAACGACGGGAGGATCACGACCTGGAAGCGGGTCGAGTGGGGTGAGACGAAGCAAAAGATTGACGAGCAGATCATCGTCGATGCGGGGAAGCCGACGGTGCCTATGGAGGAGTGAGCGGGTCGGCGACATGACGGGAAAAATACCCGGTGGATCCACCCGTACTTTTATGCGTCTTGCGATGACTCGTCTGACTTTCTCTTGCGGGAACAAGCAGAGTACAACGGCGTTTGCGGCGTAAAGGTGCTCAGCAGGAAATCTTTTGGCAAATTTTGGCTGTCATGTTTGAACCATCGCATATACTATCATCTTTTGCGTATGCATGAGCAGGCTGGGACTTTGTCAAGACGATGAGAAGGGACTTCATCATATTGGCGCAGCTGAGGCGGGCTTTTATGACAGCCTAGCCTGGGACGCAATTGCTTTACATGTTGAAAGCTTTTTGTCGACCTGGAACATTCTGACTGCCGCGTGAAGCGTGGAAGAACCGACAGCGATACTTGGTGGGTTAGCAAGCAGGAGGCATTGGAGAATACGGAGGAAAAGGCAAGGCGCACCAGATACCAATACTACAGACTATTCTTCTCCCCAGGGACCCGGGGGCACAGTCAGTGGGGCTCGTGTCCTCGTCCCCCGTGTTGTCAACTTTGGTCACGTTCCATCAACGTCTCCGCGTCGAACGAGCAAGGACAAAAGATGCAGCTCTAACCAAGCCTGACGCGGCCAACACACCATGGAAGCGCCTACTGGGGAACATTGTGCAGAGGCAGAGAGACTCGTGTTCACTTGGCCGTTGTCCTGGTCAGCTGCATGTGGCGACGGGCCCCTTGGTGGCTGGCTAGCTGTCTGCCACCTGCGTTCACCCAGCAGGACTAACCAGACCACTGCACGCGAAATGCGTGTTTGTGAGCCTAGCTGAAGTATCAACCCTCGGGCTGATACTTTCGTGTCTCTACTCTGGCTAATCTGTCACGGCTGATGGTGGAGGGGTGCAGTTGTGAAAGGCCAGGCCTTGCATCGTCCCCAACTCCAGCCACTTGCAATCCGGGTGGACCTCACCCAGCCGTAGTATGTTCTTATCTCTTCTTCACATGTGATCCGATTGCCCCATGTTTTGACTTCTTGATCAGAGTTTCGACCTGTTGCAGAGGTCTATTCCGCGTTGATGTCAGAGTTCGGTGACCACCAGCCCGGCCCGGGGTTGGCCGTGGCCCGGCCGGCACAGGTCGGGACCAGGCCCCCGAAAGTCGGCAGCCAAGTCACGCTCAGTGATCGCGATCGCACTGAACAATCTGAAACACCTGGGAGTTGACGCCCTCGAGATGACCCGTATCTGCAGAGGCCGTTCCAGAGGTCGTTTCCGGCAGTCTCATCAAGACTCGCTGGTGTCAAGCATATATCACCGAACGCTGGGCATGCCCTACACCCTCGTCTTCGCCGAGATTTGTTTCAACACAAGCGCCCTAGAAACAGTCCACTAACTGTGACATCGCGAGCGAAGACGAACTAGGAGAAGGAGACACACACACGCACACATACAGAGAGAGAGAAAAAGAAAGAAGAAAAAAATGCTATCCCATCACCCCCTCATTACAGCCTCAGACCGGCTCTACTTCGCCTACGGGAGCAACCTCAGCCCGGAGCAGATGGCCCACCGCTGCCCGGACAGCATCTTCCTCGGCAAAGGGACACTGCGCGGGCACAGGTGGCAGATCAACGAGCGCGGCGTCGCCAACGTGGTCCCGACGGGCAGGCGGCGCGACCTGGTCGAGGGTCTCGTCTACGCCGTCAGCGCCGCCGACGAGCGGCGGCTCGACCGCCACGAGGGCGTGGAGCGGGGCCGGCGCGAGCGGTCCGCCAGGGAGGTCGACTTCGAGCCCGTGCGCGACAACGTGTTCGCGCGCTGCACCTCGGCCAGCGTGGCCAAGGTCGTGAGAGAAGAGCGGGGGCGGGAGCGAGAGCAGCAGCAGCAGCAGCAGCAGCAGCGCCAGCGCTCAGGCCGGAAGCCCGGTCCTCGGGGTGATGATCACCGTGCGAGCTTGAGCTCTGCCGCCTCTGCCAGCGGCGGCTGGACGAGCTCTATCCTGGGGCTCCTCGGCGTCCCCCCCATGAGGAGCGGGCGGGCCCGGTCACCGTCGCCCACCCGGGGCCGAAGGGGTGGCCGCGAGAGGGCGCGCTCGGCGGACGGGGGACGGGCGGTGAGGAGTAAGCCTGTCGTGGCTCTGGTCTATGCCAGCACTGCTCACGGGCGGGAAGGCGACGTCAGGCCCGGATACGTGCCGCGTATTGAGCGGGCCATGGCTGACGCGATGGCCTTGGGGGTGTCGAGGGGCTTTGTCGAGGGGCACATGGCCCCACAGGTCTGGAGATCCAAGTCGAACTGGAGGTCCTCTTGGAGCATGTCACTGGCGGGTGGCGAGGAAGGCCCAGGGACGGGTCGGCGGGCCATGGAGGTTGCGAACGGGACGAGTGTTTCTCAGCCAGACGGGCCAGGGCGGCGTGGACGGCGAGACAGCGTTGTCATGGACAGACACAGAGATTACTAGACACGCAATGCTGCCGGCTGTGGATTCATCAAAGCTTACTTGGTGGTTTCAGAAACATTTTGGCAGCAACACAAAAAAAGGTATGGGAAGGAGTCCGGTGTTATTCTCTTGTGGAGACTGTAAAGACAGTTGCATTGAATGACTGGGGGTATCTCTATCGACTTTGCTTGACCAATAACAACTTTGCACAATGATTACCGCGGGCTCTTCTCAGGTGAAGACATTCACACCGCACATCCAATTCAATTCGAAGCTTCCATCCAGAGCATGTGTTGCTGTCCTATCCTTGGCGCGTCCATTCAATTTATCTCATGTGAGCGTCTCTTGACGAAGGCGAGGGTGGCGCTGGAATGACCCGAAGAGGGAAAAAGAGTGTGCGGAACGGATCCAGCCCATTACCCATCTTATTACCCATCATTATTGTTTCCTGCCGTACTTTCATCCTCCACGCCATGTTGCTCGACGTGTGGAAAGTTGACAGCCTCCTAAAAAAACACAAAATCCTCAATCCAGCTGAAGTCGACCAAGCCAGCCTGTAGCAAAGGAAGGAAACGAAGGTGGTACCGTGGGAGACAAGCCCCAGGTATACGGCGAGCACCCTTGATATGTATGTTGGTGCCGGCCCATAGGTTGGAAATGATCAATTCGTTGGCCTGCCAATGCCTCGAGGGCCACTGTCCTGTGTCACCGGTGACCTTTTTGTGTACAACTTCTCCCTCGGCGTGATTTTTTGACCCCCACCCCCCCAACGAAAGTAGGCTCGCTCCTCGCAGAGTGAACCATCGATAGTAATTTTGGGCTCGCGCCCTCTTGATCTTTGTTTGTATTTTCAGTTTTGCCCTGAAATTAATTCCTGCAACGGCGGCTTCTCAATTTCGAACGCCGATGCTATGCCACTTGACAGTTTAGGCTGGGAAAGCTATGACTGTTGTAGTCATGTGACAATGAAAGGTTGAGAGAGTTTGAAAGAGAAATGATGTCCTGAACCAAACGAGAAAAACGAATGCGTTGTCGCTATGCATGCTAGAAATGGAGAAAGGCCTGAGCGTGATCGAGGGGGAGAGCCTCAGATGCTCGCAAGGCGGCCACGCGCGTCCGGCATGCGGGCATGACACACCATGAGCTTCAGAGTCGTCCTCCACTCCTCGCACTCAGCAAGCAGAGCCGGGTCACTCCACATGCTCCTGCCACCAGGAGCAGGGGCGACGTTCTCGTAGCAGCGGTCGTACCACCACCGCCCGACCTTGGCCACCATCTTCGTGATGCTCTCGTCGGCGATGGGGCCGTCGTCGCTGATGATCTCGGCGAGACTGCGCGTGTCCCGCTTGGCTTTCCCGCTCGCAGATCTGGCGGGGCCTGACCTGGCGCCGGTCCTCGCTGAGGCCGGTGCTGACGTAGAAGACTCGGACGGCGCAAGGACACTTGCGACAGGCACGCCCAGGCGGCAAGTCTTGATGTCGGTGAAGCCCTTGCGTCCGAGGAGACGAAGTAGCAGATCCGAGCTAGAGGCGAGGCTGACATTGGGCGAGCGTACGTGCACACGCTCCTTCAGTTGACGGACAGCGCGGCGGCCACGATTCCCCATGTTGTTCAGGTCAATGTCGAGAATTGAAAGCTCCATGTACCCGCCCGGCTTCAGCACCCGGCGAGCCTCAGACACGATGTTGCGGTAGTGAGACTCGGGAACAGCAGCTGGAAATCGGTAAACCACAGAAGTGAAGCTTTGAGGGCCGAAGGGGAACTTGTCCATGTGTGATTTGTACTGGATCTGATGGTGATTTGGCGGGCTCATAGGCGCACCGGGTGGAGAGCCCTGACTCTCAGTCGGCAAAGGCGACCGGGGAGAGAGGTTGAAGAAGGTAGCTGCAGGGTACGTCTCGGCTGCGTAGAAAGACCAATCGTCGTTCCCAAGACCGTCAATCACCAGGATGGAGTGTCGTTTAAGTGACCCCATCATCGGAACCAGTTCATCCCGGACCGGGCTGAATAGGACATGGCCAAAGGTCAGCCACTTGCTCACAGTCATCGACCCAACCCGGAGGTTGACCTGCGACACGGCTGAGTTGTCCTCCGAACCTTGGCTACTGCCGCTGGCATGAGAATCTCGAATGACGCGTGCCTTCTGAGACGATGCAGTGCTCGTACGTTGGAGCTGAGATTGAGAGTTGAGGCTGTTGTTGCGATCACCATAGCCGCTGACAAAGTCGCTTATGCTGAAGGAAGAGCTAGGCCCGCCAATCGACTCTAATGTCTCATTGATCTTTGCCGTGAGACCCGAATTATACGCGCTCGAGACGGTGGGGGCAGGCTCGTCCTGGGCTTCTTCTACCTCGAATTCTGTCTCGCAGTCCGATTCCACATAAGCATCTATGGTCGGTGACTCCAACGGAGCGTTCTTGTCGTCGGCCAGTCGCCTTCCCCACATTTCGAGATGGAACGGCTTGCCCTGCGAAGATCCTGCTGAGGGCGGTACTCTGAGCGTGTCTTCGCCCATGAGATCATTGTACTCATCCCAAACCTCATCCTCGGCCAGAGGAGCATTTGGCCCTGGGATCACAGCTGTAGCATCAGAATAGCTGAGCAAGCCTGAGCAGCTGGAAGATGTGGTCGAGGTGCCTTCAGAGTCCTTGCGCGGAGGGAAAGACAGGAATTCGTTTTGTGAGCGGCTGGCTTCAGAGGGAACGTCCCTGGAGAGCCGATAGGCCGAAGAGGACTCAACCTCTGCCTTTGCCACTGTGGTTGACTCCTCGGATTTAGGTTCTGAAGCTGCGTCTACTGACTGCGGAGGGCTTGGTCCTTTCGCAACGAATTCTGGGGCCGAGGTCTGCGCGCCAGGCGTTGAAGGTAGATGAATGCTGCTGCGGTTGAAAGGTCGGGAGAAGCTCTTGGACGCTTCGGGTCGTGAACTGGCGACCTTTGGAATCCGACCGACCTGTGGCAACCGATTTGAGCGAGTTGTGGGAGGCCTTGATGCTGTTGTTGGAGCCGTGGCTGTCCGGCTATGCTGGGTCAGAGGCTTCCTTGCCTCGGCCTTTGGAGCCGCAGCCGGAATGCTCTTCGGGACCTGCGATACCTTAGAGGTTTTGGCCTGGGCCGTCTTATCCTTGATTGCACGTGGCTGCTCTCGTGGCGCTGGAGGTTGCGGCTGGCATGGAACCTGAGGAGCTCGTGGAGGTGCTGCTGAAACTTGGGCTTCACGGAGAACTTCCTTGACATCTGGCAAGACTTCTGGTTCTTGTTCCGATCCATCCAGCATCGTATAGAATGCCACAGGCCTTTTCTGGCCGCCTTCTGCTGGCGCACTAGGCTTTGGTGTCTCTGATTCCTTGTTCTTGTTGGCAGTGTGGTTCGTCGAACGCCCAAATAGATTCCATTTCCGGGGAGACTTTGGTTTCTTCAGCAACTTCTTCGGTGCCGGGTGAGCGGCATCGATTTTGGCCGGGCCCTGCGTCCTTCGTGAACCGTAGAACGAATCATCCGATAGGATGGTCGTGTCATGGCTGTTCATGGACGGTGTCGTCACTCCAGATCGTATTACGATAGGCTGTGGAAGCCGCATATTCCCTTGATCCGAGTTTTGAAGCCTCTGGACCGACCGCCGGAGCGCCAAAGTGGGCTTCATAGTGAGACCCTCCGAATCGCTGCAATCAGAAGGCCGCCCATCTCCCATGATTGGCCCAGGTACGGCTATGTGCGGCATTGCGGAGGGCCAAAGAGTGTTGCGGTCTTCTTGGGAAGTCAGAGATAGCCCGGAATTGTTTCTTGAACCAATGTTAGGACGGGGCAAGGCCAGGTTTTGCTCGCTCCCTGCTCGACTGACGTCCAAGCTGACATTACGGTTCTCGATGATCTCGCCGCCCGCTATGACCACAGGGCTCATGCGCTCAGCCAGAAACGGGTCAACTGACTGGTTGCTCGTAAGACTTTCTTGTGAAGACAAGGTCCCATTAATGGCACGAGGATTGTTCGTCATGCTGCCGCTTCGCCGCCGGATATGACCAAGCCGACCATAACCCTCGTGTCCGGTTCCTGCGGCAGGACCTTTTCGAGGTGGCCTATCCTTCTTCTCAGAAACGTTGTTCGGAGGCGCTTCCGAGACGGACTTGTTCTTGCGACTGAAAAGAGGGAACCGCGACTTGAATGCTGAGGACACACTAGGACTCGGAGTGCGAGGGGGCTTGCGAGGGTCCGCCTTGACTGTCTGGGATACTGGTGCCGACCCAGCAGCTTGAGGGGCTGGAGTCGCCTCCCTACCTACTCTAGGTGCAGATGCTTGCTGCTGTCTATCGGGTTGAGACGGTGTGTTGGAGCGAGAAGAAGTGGCGGTGTTGCTAGGAGGGTTCAAACTGTTTCGTCTCCTCTCCATGAGGTGAGCCGAAGACAGATTGCTGTGGACTACCGGTACTGGCAGGCCTACTTGAGAATGTAGGTCCGGGGTCCCTTCTCGGCTCGGTCTCATAGGCGGCGTTGGACGAGGTAGGGGTGCGTCAGATGCTTCGCGGGTCTGGCGAACGTTGCTCGCGAGTCTGACACTGGGTGAGATGACAGGAACGGACTTGCTCGGTTCGTGTGATTTCCTGGCGGGTGCACCTCCCGGCTCCCGAGATGATATCCGCGGCGGCGGACTGACGGCACGGGATGAGAGGAGCCTCTTCTGTCTCTGCTCCCTGAGAGTAGCATCTCGCACCGTTGAGGTTGATGACGATGAGTTCACCGATTCCCTAACCATCGACAGGCCTTCAGGTTCCGCACTATCGTCTCGAGCCTCTTTCGAGGCACTGCCAGCTCTCCTGCGGGTCACAGGTGGCCTGGTGTCTGCAGGGCTGCTCTGCTTGGACCTTGATGCAGGGAGCCGCATGGGCGCCACAAGACCTGGTGATTGGGATGACATAGAGGTTGGAGTCGTGTCTCGGCTGTATGGACCACCTCCCGGTGACTCGGAATACCTGGTGGAGGGACTGCCACTGAAGGCGCTGTGTTGGCTGCTTGTGCTTGAGAACAGTGGCGTCGGTGGGGGAAGATCGGTCGAAATCGGGTACGGCACTTCAGCATAATAATTTCGATAGGGTTCCTGAGGTTCGAAGTCTCGGTATCGGTCAAGTTCGGGGTAGACTGTTGCGGGTTGCATGCTTGTCGCCGGAGGCTCGGGTCTCTGGGGAGCTTGGAATCCTGCTGGACTTGGAGTAAACCCGCGATCCATGTTTGCATCTCGCGGTATATCCAGCGAGACATTTGACTGAGGGACCGAGGAGGATGAGTCTGTCCTCGTGGAGCTATTTCGAGAATGATAAGGCATGCCAGATGGCTCTGGGGTCACTCTGGGATGTTTCCTTCGAAGCACATTCCGGGGCTGTTTTGATGTTTCCTGCGATCGGCTAGAGGGACCGGATGAGCTGGCAACGCTGCCAGACGCATCCTCGGACCCATTGCTCGAGTTAGAGCCCCAAAAATGCCCATGTGAGGTGAGACTTGGTTTTCGTCCATGGGTCTGAGCAGGTGCTCGCAGGGTAGAAGTCTGTGGTATCTTGCTTGCGCTGCGAGAGGATGGGACATCCGATGAAGATGCTAAAGCATTCTCTGCCGCCTTCCGAGCCCTTCGACTCAGGGAAGGTGGGAAGTCACTCGAGGGCGTATTCACGTTGGCGGCTGGACGCCTGGGCTGTGTTGCTGTGCCCGCCGTCCCACTACCCGGCATCCTCAATCTCGAGGATTCCATGTCGAGTCAACCGGCTGTTGTACTCAATCACACATCATTTTTTCCAGTGGGATTGCAACCTTCATCTGGTAGCGATCATGCCGTAGCGACAGTCAGCACTCAAGTCTGGACCTGGCCCCCAAGGTGGGTGGGAGGATTTGGGTCACACAAGACAAGATCAAGAAGCTGACCTGCCGCAAGGAATCAAACTCACCGTGATAATGTGTGAGTCCTAGGCAGATGAATGTGGTCTAGAGGTGGCGAGTCTGGCTACAAAATGCTCAATACAAAGGCGAGGTGAGCTTGTTTATGTGCCAGACATGTGCGTATAAGTGGAGCGTTTTGGGATGCCGAAAAGAGCAGACGAGGGCAATGACTGTTCCACCACGGTGCCACGCAGGATTAATAAAGAGTATAAAAGTCAAAGCCGCGCACGACCGAAGTAGGAAAGGATAAAATGTCAACAAGAAGATGTCGAGATGGTGGGATGGGGTAGCATCCGAGGGCTTGGTGGAGGGTAGTGAGCCAAACAAGGATGTCCCTAGCGATGGGCGTGTGTAAGCTCGCTAAAGGTGATGGGACGGGAGGTGGCACCTTTTCTTGATGGAGCAGTCCAGACGGGCGTTTAAAAAGGTCGATGAATTTGAGGAGACGAGGTATTTAGCACACACGGTGCTGTCCTGCTCGTGGTCGTGCGGACGGAGGGTGACTGGGCCGCAGCACCTTGATAATAAGAGAGATGTGCGCGGATGATAATCCTCAGCTAGGGGCAGGGGTCTGCAGAGCTGGGGAAGCGGCCCAAGGATTCTTCATGAGCAGTGCAAGATCAAATGACTCCCCACTATCTGCAGGTTGAAAGATGCTAAGGGCCCCCTTGCCCTGTCCCGCATGCCCGTATGCTATCTTTGACCATTCGGGGTGGCGTCGAAATGCTGGTTGGCTGCCGTGCTGTGCCCGAATCCGTACACTGCAAGTATGATGGAGTACCTGGCATGCGCGGTGGGCACGGCTGGGCAGAGAGCTGCTACGTGACATGTACAGTAGTGGGGTCCACAGGTGCAGGCTCTGAGCGAAGATCCGAGAGGGAACCTCGGGGGCTGCCAGCTGCACGGGGCTGCACCTCGATCATTGACTGACGAACGAGTGCTGGCTGTCGTAAAACCCCACCTGGCAGTCCACGGAACGGGTCGGACGGTGAGTCGACTGAGACACGGTGTAGGCCTCCCTACGTGCCGCGGACTCGTCACGGCCCTGTACAAGGTGCATGGTGTCTGTGTATCCGTAGTCGACACGTATGTACTTACTGTAGGTACATGTATAGTCAGTCTACTGCGTAGTGGATGAGCCATTTGAAGCCCGTTGAAAGTGGACCACAAAGATTCTGTCTCTGTCTCTGTCTCTGTCTCTGTTTCTGTTGACTATGCGTGCCCGTTAGTCACAAATGAAAAAGGCAGTTGAACAGATCGGCTGTGGGGTGGGGCTGGTGCCAAGGGTATGGGGCAGCGGTTGTTGGGCGGGCGGTAATAGGCGACAGTCGAGAGCGTGCAGTTTCCCATCCTGGCCGTTCCTGTTCTGCCTATCCCTGTCCCGGTTGGAAGGGCTGGCCTTGGTGCAATGGTGCTGCAGAAAGCAGACGCTGCGCCATGCGCGTAAAAAGAGGGACCCCCGGAGAGGCCCTGGACTGTGCATATGGCGAGGCCCTATGGGAGCCCTGAGTTTGCTGTTTGATGATGCCATTGGGCAACAGAAGCCCTCCGCCTCTGGGGATGGCGAACGACGGGCCAGACGGCCAACACTTAGGGGTTGGATAATGTCGGAGCTTGTTCCAGCATCCAGAGTCCCGAGTCCAGACAGGACCAGTCTCTGTCCCGGTCGCAGGGGGAATGCGGAGGTTCAGACACGCGTGACCTGTGTGCTTGGATGAGTGACGCCGATCACCTTGGATTCATCTGCCCGCCTCCTTGTGGCATTGGGTGCAGGCGAAGCGAGGTACAGTGGAAAAAGGTGCTCAGAGGAGGGGAACTGCTACCAAACGAAACAGGACGAGACGAGACGAGACGGTGCCGGGGTCGGTGAGGGGATAGATAGTACATAGTAGGTGAGGGGCATTCGCACGGATACCGGCGGTTGACCACTGTACACACAGTCGTCAGGCCCTGTGCAGCATCTGCATCTTGGTGACGCAGGGCCAGCGTACCCTACTGTAACACAGCACATACTGTACGACAGTGGACAGTCTACCAGATCCTGATGAAGAAAATAAAATGCCTGTCGCGTTGTGGTGAAGCCACATGGAAAAGCCATAAAACGTGCGCGGGGGCCGAACCCAAAGACCATCACAGCAAGCCTGTTTGTGTCTGCATGCATGTCTTAGACAATGTCTCACTCTGTGCTCGCCGATCGGCCTCTTTCCCTCGCCCTTGGTGGCGATCCTGGGGCGCCCGGTGCAAGGGTCATCGTTGGACGTTGGACTCGCTCCAGTCAACGGCCACCCACAAGCGCCCAGGCCTGTTGTGTTCTGACTCTTGCAGTCAGTCTCGCAACGGGTAGACTAGTCTGGCGATGGGGCAAGAGAGACTGATGATCCATGGCTGACTGATGCTAGGATTGCCGTCCCTTCTGCAAACCCAGCCCGGCTGAGTACAGGGGGTGTCCAAAATGCATCCTGCCTGGCTGCCTGGCTGATTGCCTGACAGACAGACAGACAAGACAGACAGAGAGAGACCAACAGACTGAAATCCTGCAGGTGGCTTGGCCAGATCGAGACTCAATTGCCTAGCTAGTAGCTTTCAAGATTTTTCTCCTTCCATGCCTGTCCCGGCTGCTCGGGAGGGTCTAAGACAGATCCAGCCCAAGGCCTTTTCTATCAGCTTGTAATTACAATCACCAACACACAGCGCGATACCAGTGGCTTCTTCTGTTCGCTCGCACGCCCCGGGACCAGGACAAGGCCGGCGGTCCACGTTTGCCCGGTGGGTGGTCAGCACGGCCCAGCGACGGGAGCCGTTGCCTTGTTGCCCTCCCGCTCAGGGGAGTCCAGGTCTCAATCACCACTCAAGTGTGAGGGCCCAGGATGGCGGCACAAGAGCACGACATGCCATCCCTATTGGCACTTGCGGCCCAAGACATACCCGTTCTTGGGAGACGCGCCCGCGACCTCCTATCTGGCGCTTCCCGCGGCACGCTCGTTCCTCGGGACACCTGGAGAAGTTGCACGGCCTATGACTTGCGTTGAGCGCTCGTCCTATCCGGCCGAGGAACACTATACCAGTAGATGCGTTCCGTCAAATTAGAGACAATTGACTCATCTGTCGAGCCCCTGATCGGTACATGCACGACCGAATCAAGCCCGTTTCTCTGAGACCGGAAACTGCTCCCCCCCCCCCCAATCCCCCCCCCCCAATCCGTCATTCCGGATGGAGGAGCCAGACGCCGCCGTGGATTTTGGAGGAAGCCAAGATCGATTTCGGATGGCGTACTCGTGCTCTGGTTGGTTCGCTCGACATATTAAACTCCCAATCACAGGCTTTAGAGGCCCTACCTCCCCTGAATTATGCCAAATCGGGCAATTTACATCAAACCAATCGCTCCCAGTTCCTCGATGGAAGCAACTGGCGTTCCTGCTGAGGCTCCCCTCTTGTTCCTGAAGAGACCTGATGCACAACACTTGAAAAGTTTGATGACCTTAGTCAAACGTGACTGAAGCCCGGGGGATCGCTACTCGCATTCCTCATCGAAACAACATACCACCCACCGCGGATGCGAACCGGGCCCTGGAAGCACTCTCCCGGGTCCCGAGAGGGTGTGGACGCGGCCCTTTCTTTTCCTCATGAGGAGTGACCCGCGTCCCACGGATTGAGCCGTTGCTGGGCGTGAAATCTGCTTGGAGGGCTCATGTACGCGACTGACGCCCGTTCACACGAGCGTGTCTCGGGGGACGCTGCCGAAAGCAAATCTGCATCATCGATCACGATCAAGCGCAGCTTGCGATGCTCAAACCACTCGTCCGCGCGGATCGCAAGAAGGCTTGATCTCTCTCTAGCCACATCTGACCTATCATATGGGGGTGCAGTGGTCGAGCTGCACCATTCGACAAGAATAGAATAGCCCCATCAATCACCCGCGCTGGCCGTGGAAATCGATCTGGGCAGTGCAGTCAAGCGCGGTGTGTTGTTCAGCTCTATTGTATTCTATCATATCATCAAGGGCCGAAGTTGGCAAGCCACCAACTGCCACCGCGGCTAACACCTCTGACGCCCCACGTCAGTGAACAGGTCTCGACGCCGCCTCAGGATCTGCAGGTACAGGTTCTCCTGGATATGCAGAATGACATGCCTAGCAGGCCAAGCGAGCAAGGCAAGCTGAAAAAGCTGAGTGATCTTGCCCCGTGGCGACTGTGGTGCGCTGGCAGCGGCGCCGTCCGTACCCAGGCGGACAAGGCAGAGAGGACACAGGAGGACCAAAGAAAATTTCTGTAGTCTCGGGTGCAAAACTGGGACCCTTATTGCAGCTCTTAAGGCAGATCACAGAGGCTTGCAGCATACCGTTACGACGCCCTGCTGCATGGCACTGGTGCACTTCTGCACGTCTTGCATGAGCCTGGGTTCGCCGGCTCCGACGGCGAAAGTGGGTTGAGGTTTGTGGCGAGTACACCGCATGGCGGTACCAAAAAAGGTCGACAAGTACCGGGATCGTTGTCGTTGTCTGCACTCCGCCACAGTTGAAAACCCGGAACTTGGCCAGGCTGGGCAAGGTGAGGCTGGTGACGTGGCACAGGAGACAGCCAGAGAGACAGAGAGGAAAAATCTCAAGAATCCAGCTCTTCTGGGACAATGACACGTCTTGCCATCATGAACGCACTTGTCGTCTCCTGATTCTCAGAGCCCTGTTTATCCATCAACCCTTTCCCAGGCCAGCGGAAAGCAAGTGAGCAGATCTTGACTGGGCGACCCTGGTCTTCCTCCAGATGGGGCCTGTCCCCGCTCAGAGCTCTGCCGCTTGCAGGGGTCATCAGGCCTAACTGTAATCCATTGGATAGCCGAGCTTAAGCGCCTGGACATGGATGTCTCTGTTGTTGGAGTCCTCCCCTGCAGAGGCAATTCTGGGTGCCGGCTCAACCTCACTCGGGACAGCCACGCATGCGCAAATGTGGTGACCACCGCCACCGTCAACATCCCTTTCTTTTCTCTGTCGCCAGACACTGTAGCACATTGTTTGTAATGTCGCCGTCCTGATCGATCTGCTGTGGTACCGCAAGACGTGTGTCTAGAGACGGCCGAAGGATGAGACGGGGCCGCGCGCTGCATCGTACTACTCCTGCTGCCGCCGCTCCTTCACAACTCGGTGTCACGAGGCAGGACGATCGCGGTGAGCAGGGTCCAGCCCATGCGTCATTTTCGCCAATCCAGGCGCTCCGAGCTTGTCTGAGACACGTTCGCAGCGACACAACTCTCACCTCGGCTCGGCTGCTTCCCTCACAAGTTCTTTGTTTCCAGACCCTTCCTCGCGGCAGTGAGTTCCCGGAGAGCTGGTGGTCATGTGTTCCACGACATTGGAGCACAGCGCCCGCCCTGGATACAACCTCGGCGAGGCTTGAGGGCCGTTTGGGGATTGGAGCGTGACCGCCAGGCCTGGCCGAAGTCACGCCGATGTCTCATCCATCCTGCGGGCTTTGATGCCAACGACGCCAGGCGTCACCGTGTCTTTCCCGAAGGAATTGACGATGGGCCGTGGGGGTGAAGCTGGGCGTATGACGAGGCGAGGTACCAGTTGTGCCCAGTATGCGTTGGATCACCGTAACTGGAAGTCCTGCTGGATTCACCCCCAGCCGTTGGCGTGCCGCCTGTCAGAAATTATGGTCTTTCCGCTGTGGACACTGATGGATGGACTTTGCTGTGCCAATACCACTATCAGATCCGCTCTGGCCAAAATTTATTACGATCACTCTCTATCACTCCCCACATGTCAACAAATCTCCTACAATTCGGGTCTTGCCTTGACTCTGACAGCGGCTCACCAAAAGGGGCGACCCGCAGATGGGAGCAGCCGTCTAGTGGCCTATGAGATCTCAGATTCGCCATCTGAGCCTGTCGATAGGTTGGGGCCCTCTGGTGACCCCGGCAGGGATTTCTCTGGGGTTTCTTATCCAGCTGCCGTCGGGTGTGTGAGTGGGCACACATCATTTCCGCACGTTTGGGGGTGGATCCACAACTCCCTTCACCAACACCTTCGTTGCGAATAGCATCAAGAGGCCCACCATCCTCCTTCAAGACCATCGTATTCCACCACACCCCTCCCCCTCCAACAGCCATAGACAGGACCCGAAGCAGACGAGGTGCGGCAGCCCACACCTGCTGCCCTCGACGCCCCGCTGCGGGCTAGCTGGCGCATGCAGTGGGTGATCCACACTGAGCGCTTAAGTTGGACAAGTGCTGCCGGTGGCTGTCCCACCTTGCCCACACTACACCCTCTGCTCCCTCGAACGTGTGTGATAGTGACGCACCTTGCTGCGTGCCGAGACCTACGCACCACATGAAGGTTCGGTCACCTGATTCGGTATCCTTGAGATTGGGATCGGGCATATCGATCCACCTGCGCTCAGATTACCTGTAGCCAACAGTCGAATTTTGTGTGGCCTCCCCTCTTTGTTGACCTTGTTTCGCCAGTCAACATTCTTGATGGTGATGTTCTCATGCGCGTCGCTTGGGGCAAGTGGGAGGCCAGCTTGCTGGAGTCCGATGTCGCTTCTTCCTCGTGGGGAATTGGAGACGACTTTGAGTTTGATTGTGCATCTCGTAGATGACCTTGTGGGCAATGCCTGCACGGTACGCACAGTGACCTGCTACACTGACCATGCTCGAGGCATATTGGGGATCCACGGTGACATGTGGAGAAGCTTGACTTCGACGGCATCTGTGTCCACGACCTGCCGCGAGTCTGTGCAATTTTCCCCATCGACGGCGGCATGGGGCGACTGGAGCGGATGGTGCCTCGTCGTCGGCTACGGAAGAGGTCAGTCCCACTGCTCGGGAACGACTGGCCCTTGTTTGGGCATCAATGATGAGGCATGAAAGATAGATGAAGCCGCGCTGCCCGCCGTGTATTGGAGATCGCAATCATTGTGACTTTGTACGGGAGCTGCGGATCACCATGTCGACATGCACATGGTGTTGTAATCGTGAAAGCGCTGAGTCCGCCGCCGCATGTCTCAACCTCAGGGGAGGCTCCTCCGTCGTTCTTACCCACTGATCTGGCTTCAGCTTTGGTTTTGCGTGTTGATGACTGACTGTTTAATCCCTTCGGTCCCATCTATGGTCTCTCTGGTTGACCTGTGGGGCTCACAGCAATATCAAGAGTATCCGATGATCTTTTTTCTGGTGGTGTTGTTATTACTGTAGTTGTTGTAGGCCGGCCTCAATGAGTTCATGACTGTATGTATGATTTTTTGCAAGTAGTTGTAGCCCAGACCTCCCACATACAAGGGCTACTGGGAAGCCTCAGAATTGGTGAATTTCGATAACACATTTGCAGAGCCTAGAAACTGCTCAGCCGGTTAAGTAAGGTGAAATGACGTCCGAAAGGGTGCGAACCTATTGGAGTGGGTATTCTTAGTCACTGGTCGAGGGCAGTACGAAGATGCCTTCAGTAAGAGAGTGTCTTTTCAGTCTCTTCCCCAGGTGTTGTGATTCGCGCCTGGCCCTGAAACAGCCACAAACGTTGAGATCTATCTGACGTTGAATGTATGTATGTAAACATTATTGAGCATAGACCAGAGAATTAGTCCCCCCGAAATGCGTGCATGTTCTGTATCAACGGTTGATTTCACGGAGTGAGCGGTCTCCCGAGCGGATGTGGTACCGCTGAAGAGAACATCAGTGGCTTGGATGAGCCTAATAGATCAAGGCCGCAGTGACAACCTTCAGAATCGTCGATTTGTAGAAGTGTAGCTGCCCCTTCGTAGTCACAGACCAGACGATCAGCGACGTCAACTGATCCTCCTAAGTCCTTAGAAGCCCCAAAACCACGAAAGATGTCTCTGGCGAATGAATCCTCGTGCGGTCTCTTTCCCAGGAGCCAATGTTTGCCACCTCTCAATTGACGCTGGCCATCGTGAGTGGTGGCTCGACCATATTCAACCTCGTCGGATCGCC
Source organism: Diaporthe ilicicola (assembly GCA_023242295.1). Classification (NCBI taxonomy): domain Eukaryota; kingdom Fungi; phylum Ascomycota; class Sordariomycetes; order Diaporthales; family Diaporthaceae; genus Diaporthe; species Diaporthe ilicicola. The sequence continues at coordinate 142,711 of JALPVH010000084.1, read as the reverse complement.
TTTGTGCTACTTTGCCAAAAGCGACACCTTTGCAATTGCTCGATGTGAGCAAGTTCAACATCATAGGGTAGACTCGCCATCCGTCACCCGTGTCTAAAAAGCGATCTTGGTCCCAGCTTGGGTGTGGGACCATCGACGAATGCCAGGATCTTTGGCCTAGTCCATCCAGCTTCCTCATTGCCTAATCGTCTCCCAGCAGCATATTGATACTTCTGATATAATCCAGGCCGTAAGAACATTTGAATAACGAGCATATCAAATTGTCGAATGCGTGTGGGGTCGCTTTTGGGCCCGCTGGGGGGTTGGGGGCTGGGTTTCGAAGGTGGATATTCGGAGGGAAAGATACCGTGGGAAAATTAAGGCCAGAGCAAAGTAACGGGTATAATCATTAATCCTGTCCATGATTCTGAAATAATGCACCGTGATCCTTTACGCCCTCGAAATCAGAACTCCCACAGAATTCACCATCTTGCCTAGTCGTGGTGATCCTTCTAGTGTACAAAGAACTCTGTCGAGGCTCATCGCAAGGTGCTGCATTTTTGGTGCTAGATTTGAACTTGTCGCAATAAGCCGCTGCCGTTTCAACGATTGAGTCGAAGAGCTCGCATACTAATGGTGGTCGAGAGTATGCCATTGCATTCAGTCCCAAGAGCTCAGGGACCATTTCGCGCGGCGCAGAGGAGCCCCTACTCAACATGACCGAGTCGGTTGGCGCGAGTCTCGGCTTTATGCCGTTCGGTCGGGTCATCCAGAATGCCTCCTGTCGGCTGGTAGTACGCACTGCTGCCGAATCGTCGGCCTCTAGCCTCGGCCTTGACCTGTTCAGAAGCACTGCAGAGAACGCTGTGTGACGGCGCATCCTAGTTGCCGCCACCGAAACGTTTAGCCCTGGCCTCAGCCTTCGCCTTCTCGGCAGGGTCGGCCAATATCTTGCCACCGCCGCCGCCGCCCTCGTGTCGGTTGGGACGACCGCCACCGCGACGACCACCCCTAGATTTGTGCCCTCCGTTGCGCCGGTCCAGGCTTTGCCTCTTCCCTCCACCTTCGGCCTGGTCGCCTTGCTCGCGGCCACGCTTAGGGCGGCGCTCCGGAAGAGCCGCGTCGAGGCCCTTGACGACGGCAGCGGTGTCGGTGCCAAACTTCTTGGCGCGCTCGAGCTTCTTGGCTTCTTCCGAGTCAGCATCAGTGGAGATGCCAAAGCGCTTGGCGCGCGCCTCGCGCTTCTTGAGTTCTTCGTCGGCGTTGCTGGCCTCGAGACCGATTGCAAAGCTTTCGGCGGGTTCGGCGGGTTCGGCGGGCTTCTCGTCGACAGCCGGGGCAGCAGCACCGCTGTCCTCCACCGCTGCACTTGGGACGTCATCTTGCTTTTTCACCTCAGCGCTGGAGGCTTCTGGAGCAGGAGTGGGAACTTTCTTGGTGGAATCAGCCTTAGCAGGAGCAGATGCTGACGCTGGTGAGGTGTCTTTCTTTGTGTCGACGGCAGGAGGGGGGGCAGCCTTGGGCTCTTCTTTCTTGGTGGCGGCAGCAGCAACCTTAGTGTCGTCGTCGTCCCAGTCGATCACGTCCTCGGCTTGACCTGGTGAGGCAAGGTTATTGTCAGCTTGCATGTTGTGTGAGGGCAGCGCTGTAAGCTGGGCATACTCAAGGGGGCTGTGGAAAGGCCAGAGCAGAAGGCGTAGTGCCAGTGCCAGAGTTGTCATGGTAAAGCAAAGAAAGGACTGGGGATTGGCATACTCTTGTCATTATCCTGCAGGCGCGCAATCAGGTCTGCTTTGTTACCCGACTGTTGAAGGCCGCGCTCTTGAAGCAACTTCTTCAGGTCGGGGACCTTTAGGCTCGCATAGTCTGTCATCTCGCAGCTGGGACGCGGTCGGCAGTTGTTGTCTGTAGCAGTGGGCAGGGCAGGGCAGGGCAGGGCAGGGCAGGTGCTGAGGGCCGAAGGCTGTGCAGTACAGGAGCTGGAGTGTGACAAAATGGATCCAGAACGAGACTTTTTGTTGGACTATTGGGCGACTGTCAATAGTTGAAAGGATGAAAGCACTTGAAGGTGGTGGCTGTTGGCAAGGGCGGCCAAGGCAGACGCGTCGTTGTTGCTCGCAGCTGCCCCAAGCTCCCCCCGACTAAGGCAACACATTACCGCGTTTAATGCATAATCAAGCTTCGCATTCATAGCCATTGTATCTAGCACGCACTAAAGCGGGCAAGACCTCCGATAGCTGGTCACCATGTCAGTGAAGCGCAACTTGCTCTGCTCAGTCCCATGCATAATAACGTAGTTTATTGTTCTTAGGGTCTGTTTCCGGCACATTCTTGTACCTCTTTGTAGCAACTGCCAACTCTGATCTCTGCGGCATCCCATCCCAGCCTAACGTAACTCAAATCATTGAGTTGCACATTTGTGCAGGCCTCAACAGACCGGCACCGCTAGGCAAGACCTCAATCAATGCCGTCCCAGATGGGTTTACTCGCCAGCAAGTTAGCTACTAGCCAAAGCGATTCTATACCTGCACTGTAGGGTTTACATAGTAGGTCTGCATCACTTGTCTGCCGTGCACTGAACTCAGCATCTACGGAAATGAAGTGGCAAAGTGATGATGGTGAACGAGCCTGGCAGACTGAGTTGTCGAATGGAACGCTCCGGTAAACTACCAACTGGCAATTCCATCTGATAATTATTCATTATAATTGTCATCCGGCAGAGAGACATGTACAGACCTTGTCCTCACCACACTGCTCAGCAAGCGCTCGGGCTCTGGTGCTGCGCCATGGGCGCTGCCAGCTGTGTACCAGGTGTTCGACAGGTGCGGGCCGGAGCGGCCAAACTGACCTGCTTTGAAGCCAGGAAACCGGAAGCCTGACCAAGATCAAGGATCCGTCCTCTATTCGCCTCCCGCCACTTCGCCACCCCGCCACCCGGAGCTTGCCTTGCTCAAGCTTGTTGCAGACATGCAGCACAGACTGGCAGACTGGCAGACTGGCAGGCTGGCAGGCTGCAGACTGGCCGAAACAATTGTCAAATTGGGTTCTGAGCCGACATGTCGGGACTCCGCTTGCTACAGGACCTGCTGCAGATCGGTACTTACGTACGCAGCGTCATGTGCCTGCCAACCTGCCAGCCTGCCATCCCGCCCGCTGTCTCCTCGCATCGTGTTACGTCAATCGATGTCTGCATGCAGTCGCGGTTCACGCAGCAGCACCGTGCTGCCAAGACCATACTGCCTACAGCTAGGCATGGTGGCTCGGTGTCTGGGTGTCCAGGGCCTGGGGGACCCTGGCGCCGGTCTCGATCGCGGTCTGGGGAGCGGCTCTCAAATGATTCCCAGGCTCGAGCCAGGGTACGGTGCGGCTGCAGGACGGACGGCGGTTGCACCTTGGATCTTTCCTTTTGATGTAGTCTGCTTCCGAAGCGCACACAGTCGAAGTCCAAGGCCCAATGTGCAATGTGCAACGTGCAACGTGCAATGTGCAATGCGCAATGTCCAAGGTCCAAGGTCCGATGTACAAGGTCCAAGGGCCCTAGCTGTTTTCTCACTAGATCGACGTCTCGACCTCCCACCTGCCATGGGCAGCCTTGCCATTCCCTATGGGCTCGATCCGATTTTGCCATCTTTCCGCTCCATCCCCGCCACTTTCCCATGCCAATCCATACCGGCGTTTGTCCTTTCTGCGCTTTCTGCGCTTTCTGCGAGCCCATTCTGAGGCTCATGTCGATGCTTTCAGTCCCGCAGACCTGACCTGCGAATCCCCTCGTGCGTCGGCTGCGTGGGCATAGCACCCGCCCGCTCCTCGACCTCTTTCCAACCCCCACGCCCACTCTCACCCCCATGGAATCCTCCAAGGATGCCAAGGGCCCAGTTGGCGGGGGCCAGGCCTCGCTTCCAGCCAGCGAGGGCTCGCGCACGAGAGAGGTCTTGAAGTATGTTGTCGCTTTGCCCGGCCGCGTGAATCGTAGATGGCGCTGACTGCATTCCCCAGGTATGCGGGCTCACTCATCCGCAACACGCATCCCATAGACCCCAAGCTTCCCTTCGACCCGCAGCTTATATTTCCATGCCCGGACGCCGGCCTGACCGCATTGTCAGTACTCATCGCGCCCTTGAATCCCCCATGACCCTCCCGAGATTGTAAGACACGGGCCCGGGAGCTATCACCTCCTCGGTCTTTCGTAACCGCTCGAGAGGTTGTGATTTCGAGGACTGTCCCTTCTCTGACAAGCCGTGTAGTGCACAACTCGCTACTTTGCGGCTCAACGTCTCTCGGTGCTTCATTTCGCTGTTTGACCGTAACTACCAGTATGTAGTCGCTGAGGCTACGCAGGCTTTGCCCCTCAACTCCGCGGCACAGGTGGATTCGCATCAGCTTAGGCTTTCAGGGACTGCTATTCCCCGCGGCACAAAGTGTCCAAATGAGCAGGTCCTCGAAACTCCGCCGGCCATCCACCATGAGAACCCCACAGACCGAGAATTTACAACCTTGGCGCCGGTGCTCGTTGTGGGCGACCTTGCTCACGATGAGCGCTTCTGTGATGCCTTCTGCGCACAGAGCTGGCCTCAAGCCCGATTTTACGCCGGAGTACCGATCCGTTCTAAGAAGGGTGTCCATATTGGAGTGTACTATGTGTACGACGACTCCCCACGAAGCGAGTCCGACCTGAGTAACGCCGACAAACAATTTCTCCGCGACATGGCCAATATCATCTGGCATCATCTCCAGTCTCGAGCCGCTATTGAGGGCATCAACCGTGGTGAGCGCATGGTGCGTGGATTGGGGTCATTCGTAGAGGGCCAAGCCATCCTCTCCTCTTCCACAGACCAATTTGAGGACACGCCCGGTCGGGTGGAGGGGGCGTTGAACAAGAAACAGCAAGGCCTCCAGCGCGACCGTGATGCCATTGCAGCCCTGAGCCCTGACAAGGAGCGAGAGCATTTCTTTGGCACCAGGTCTCCGGGCAGGAGGTCACCTCCGCTGGAGAACAAGCCAACTTCTACTATTCCGAGGACACACAGTCCGTCAAACATGGACGGGCCGACGCACACTGTCGCTACCACTGCATTCCTCAACCGACCAGCAAGCGTTACGATGCCTGACCCGCACCTCGTACAGCTGAGGCAGGCGTTCTCGCGTGCGGCGAACATTCTCAGAGAGTCAGTAGAGGTCCAAGGCGCTCTCTTCCTTGATGCAAGCGTCGGTTCTTTCGGTGGACTTGTGGAGGATCGCAGGTCCAGAGACTCGACTGATTCCAACGGATGGCGATCTACTGCATCTTCCAGCAACGACGACCTACCAAAAGATGCTCTAGTGCCACCTACTGGAGAGCCCGTGAGCTACTGTGACGTCTTTGGGTACTCCACCACCGGAGCTTCAAGTATAGATGGGACAGCATCGTTCTCCAAGCACACGCTAGTGCCAGAACGATTGTTGAAAGCACTGCTGCGGCAGTATCCGGCTGGCAAAGTATTCAACTTTGACAATGATGGACTACTGCTATCAGGGGCTTCTGACTCGGATGATGCGAAAGCTGGCCCTCCGCCACTTCAAAAGCCTAGTCCCGACCCCGGCGCGAAAGGGAAGAAACGGCCGAGTCGGCCTTTCAGCTCGCCCCAGGGCCAAGCTCAGGCCTTAACGACACTATTTCCTGGCGCGAGGAGTATGGCTATCATCCCTCTATGGGATCATATCAAGGAGAGGTGGTTTGCTGGTGGCTTTATATGGACCTCCTCGAGCGATCGAATCTTTACAACAGAGGGCGAGCTCAGCTATCTTCGAGCATATGCGACAGTCATGATGGGTGAGGTGCACCGATTAAACGCTTTAAATTCTGACAAGATCAAAGGCGATTTCCTCAGCTCTCTGAGCCACGAGCTGCGATCGCCTCTGCACGGAGTGATTGCTGCCGTCGACTTGCTCCACGGCACAAATCTAGATGTTTTCCAAGGAGACGCGATCCACATTGTCGAAACGTCTGGCCGAACTTTGTTGGACACTCTTGATCACGTTGGTCTCCCCATTAATGTGCAGTTGTCTCGATATCAGTGCAACTAACAATTCTGTCATAGCTGCTCGACTACAGCAAAGTCAACACTTTCATGACATCTTCGAAGCTCGCTCGGAAAGATCGGCGGGAGTCGCCGTCTGGCTCTGACAATGGACGCCATATGGCAGGTTTGGGGATGATATCCTTGACGGCGGAGACTCAGGTGGACATCCTCGTCGAAGAGGTTGTGGAAGGTGTGTCCTCATCATGTCCAAAATCGCTAAACAACCGAGACACACGGAATTACTGCAGTTCAATGTCTTACCAAGCACGTTTCTGATACAATACAATTACTGACTTGTCTATAGCAGTTTATGCTGGCTTTAATTTCCAGAAAAGTAAGACAATTTGCCGTTGTTCCTCACGTCCGTTTTCTTTCCGGCTCACTCACTTGCCTCGGTTCGCAGCAATTTTGATGGATCATGCATGTGTCTCTGGTACTTGAGATGAATAGGGATGCTCCATAGATGCCCCATAGATGCCCTCAAGTCTGAATTTATGGCTAATTCGGGTTGGCATAGTGTCCGTCGCTCAGTTGAAGGAAAGAGAAGTTGGTATCCATGCCGATAATCAAGCACTCGGCCGCCTGGACAGCACCGCCGCAGCGGAAGCATTCGGACATAACCCGCAGTTCGCCGATTCGAATCGCCCTGGACTTGTTGTCTACCTTGACATGGATCCTACGGTCCCCTGGGATTTCCAAACGCAGCCGGGAGCCCTAAGGCGTGTTATTATGAATATCTTCGGGAATGCACTCAAATTTACTCAGGACGGCTTTGTTTGGATTAGCTTGCGTCAAGTCAACCTACCAGCACGCAACCGAGGACAAAGGTCCAAAGTGGTGATCACAGTATCGGATTCTGGTAAAGGCATCAGCGAGGATTTTTTGCGCAACGACCTTTTCAAGCCATTCATGCAAGAGGATCGGCTTGCCCCAGGCACGGGCCTCGGAATGAGTCTTGTCCACAGTATAAGCAGGACTCTCGGCGGTTCTTTAGCCGTCACCAGTCAGCTCGGCCGAGGAACCACGGCGCGCATTTCGCTACCTTTCCTTCGGTCGACAAATGCTACCAGAAGGGACGCTAGTCTGTCCGACCAATTTGAGCAGCTCCGAGGCCTCAAAGTTTGTCTGAGAGGTTTTGACAGGTCCTACGAACATATCATCGACAAGATGCCTGATCAGTTAGCACAAGTTTCTGAACTGGCGGTCATGGAGATGCTTTGCCGAGACTGGCTCGGGATGCGGGTCATTCCCTTTTCTGCTGCACACGAGGATACCCCCGACGTGTTCCTATACAGCGAGACTGCTTTCGTCGAACTTGACAATGCGTATCAGCCCGTGTTGCCCACCGTGATCATTTGTCGGAGCGCACTCACTGCACATGCTTTTACCAATTCTTTGGGAAAGTCACCGCTGACTGAATTCATTTCTCAACCGTGAGTACATTTGTATGCACACAATGTGTCTTTACGTGCCTGCTAATTTCTATACCAGGGTTGGGCCCAGAAGATTAGCTCGGTCGCTACTCCTTGGCATGTACAGACGGACGGGAAGATCCTCCGCTGTCGCTTCAGAAAGTCGACAGAAAATTTTTGAAGTAGGCTCATCAGACTCCAAATCGTCAACCGGAGGGAAGACGAGCGAAGAGCACACACAGTCTCGACAGCCACTAGACAAGTTGAGAGGCTCGCCGGGTGTCTCAGACAGCGGTGCCACGAGTTCCACACCGCTGAGCGACGATGGCTCTGTTGACAAGTCTGCCTCAGAGAGCTTGTCAGTGCAGTCAACGGGCGACCGAGAGACAGAAAAGCTACCTTTCAGGCCAGGTCAGACTTCGACAAACGAGGAACCAGGGCCTGTGCAACGTGACCAGTACAAATACTTGCTTGTGGACGACAATGACATCAATCTCAAGGTATTTCTCTTTCACGCCCCTCCCACAACCAGTCATTCCACGCGCGGCCGACTGATTGACGCCCTCGTAGATCCTGGCCTCCTTCATGAACAGGCTGGACCATGAATACGACACAGCCGTCAATGGCTTGGAGGCTCTGCAGATGTACACGAGCAACCCTGGGCTCTACCCATTCGTACTGATGGGTAAGTTGGTGCTGCCGGTTCATAGTGCGTAGTGCAAGCTGACCGTGCCTTACCGATGCAGACATTTCCATGCCCTTGATGGACGGTCTAGAGAGTACTCGAAAGATACGAGAGCTCGAGCGAGCTCAGAAGCTTAAGCCCTCGACGGTGATTGCGCTCACGGGGCTAGCATCAGCTACCATACAACGCGAGGCCATTGCGTCTGGCATGGACATATTCCTCACCAAGCCGGTGAACCTCAAGTCACTACAAAGGATTCTTGGTGGCTACAAGAAAACTCGTATAAATAGTAGCACGAAAACAAGCACACGGCCCAGCACGCAATCCAGAACGCAGCAAAGCTGAGACGACTCCTTTCCTCTTCTTTTCTTTCCCTTAGTCATGCTCTGAGCGCCTCAGGGCGGGTTTTGGAGCATGGCCGTTTAATCTGAAGGTGGGTATAGAGTTATGCGTACACGACTAAGAAACGAGAGATACCCAGTTTTCATGCAGAAACAGTTACAAGGGCGCAGTATATATACATGGCGATTTGTTCAATGGTGTTGCATGCAGGGGGCTTCACAATTGAATTTACGGCGAATACGGACATTCTTCATCCTGTGGAGTTCTATGGGGGACGGCAAAAAAAAAAAGGAGTTGTATCAACAGTACACACATACACGTGATATGAGCAATTGGCGAGCCTTAGATTTTTCAGATGCCGTCGAGACAAGAAAAGAGCAGGCTTAGACCATCGCATCTGCAGTGAAAGCAACCTCCTGCATCTCAGTTCAGGCTAAAATTCATGTATGTACTTTGGCAGTCAGGTAATTGATTGAATCCTATCCACCTTCTTGGACTTCGCATGTGCATGCGTGATGAGTGGCGTGGGGCGGCGAGTGAGTTTCTCACCTTTGACGGTGCGTCATTCAAGTGAACAGCTGAGGCTCTCCAACGGTCCCAGGTAGCGCATTGCACAAGGAGCTGGGGTCTTGCCTCACAGCAAACTGGCCACTCACAATTTTGCAGGACCCCTCTCCAACCGGAACCTTGCCCCAAACTGCCTCTATCCTCGGGTGTGCAGTTGGCCTCAGATTAGCTCGACTTGACCTCCACTAAAAACTTCCGCGCATCCAACGGTTCGACCCGACTACTGACTGCTCTGCTGCGCCTGCTCAAGTATCGCCTCGGCCCTTTGAGAACATGGCTGCTCTTGTGGGTCCGCCCTGTTCGATTCATTAATGAGCCGCGCGACTGAACCGATTCCGACCACCTTTTGCAACAGATGCGGCCGACTTGTACACCTTGACCTTCGTCTCCCTCGCGTCGCCTCAGGATGACCTCGTCGACTGCACGGAATCTGAGGCGCTACGATCCCGTGCACAACCAGAACACTCTGCCCTACGGGGCTTACTACGCCGAAGAGAGGCTCTGGGACAGGATACTCCAGCCCAGTGTCCTGGTCCCCGCGCTCGTGCTTCTCGTCACCGCCGCGTACCAATTCGCCCACAACCAAGCAGCCTCCCGCGGTCGACAGCTGCCTACCATAGGCGAGATCATCTGGGACGGTACCGTCTTCGTCTGCCCCGCCTTCCTGCTCTATGCTGTCGATCGATGGGTCAACCCTCCCTTGTTTCCGATGCCCATGCTCCAACCACAGCCCGCAACCCACGCCGCGAAGAGCGACGTCCTCCGCAAGATCCTGCGAACAGACCAGCCCGGAGGCCTAGTCGCCTCCGTGTCTGAGGCCGGTCGACGAACACTGTCGACTACATTCTCGGGGCCTAGGGGCAAGTCCAGCCAGCCTGCTGGATTGGGGAATTGGGACAACTCGTGCTTCCAGAACAGCATCTTACAGGGTCTGACATCTCTGAAACATCTCCCGCGATACCTCAGCGGCTTCAACCCCTCCGGACAGCCAGCAGCTAAAGATCAGACAACCACCGCCGGGACGTTGCGCTCTTTCATCGCCGAATTGAACGACACGTCCAACAATGGCAGGACACTGTATACCCCAGGCGTTCTCAAGAACATGAGCACGATACAGCAGCAAGACGCGCAGGAGTACTTCTCAAAGCTGATGGACCAGATTGATAAGGACATAGAAAGGGCTGCTAAGGCTGCGTGCCGACAGGCTGGTTTCGAGACAGACCTCAGCAGGGACGACACCGCGTCCAGCCAACACAGCGACGATAGCGGGTACCAAAGCTTGCCAATACTGTCCAAGGCCGGCTCGGATCTGGTGACTGTTCGGAACCCGCTCGAAGGTCTCTCGGCCCAGCGCGTCGCGTGTATGTCGTGTGGGCATTCTGAGGGGCTTTCTATGATCCCCTTCAACTGCCTGACGCTGAACTTCGAGGTTGGCGTCTCACATTACGATCTGTTCGAACTGCTGGACAATCTCGTGCGGCTTGAGCCCATACAAGGCGTTGAGTGCGTCAAATGTACCCTTATCGAATACCAAAGAGGGCTACAGCGCCTCGCCAAGACCGTTCCCGCGGCCGCGACCAGGTTACAGGCCGTGGAAGAGGTTCTGGAGGATGAAGAATTCGACGACAAGATCCTGAAACAGCTGAAAATACCGGATTCGCAGAAGGTCAGCTCGACGAAGACAAAACAAGCTGTGATAGGGAGGCCTCCGCCCAGTCTGGTAATGCACATGAATCGCTCAGTCTTCGACCCAAGCACCTTTCGTTCGTACAAGAACCTCGCTGCCGTCGCATTCCCAAAGACCTTGGACTTGGGCCCTTGGTGTATCGGCAGTGCTGAGGGAAAGGCGGCTCCGGTGGCAACAACGTCAGAGGGCGCCGAACCTGAAGATAACGCCACGGATACGGAGCAGTGGGTGCTTGACGCCAGAGCGTCGATGGTGGCGGGCGATGCGCACCCATCCAAGATTTCGGGGCCCATCTATGAGCTGAGAGCTGTAATAACCCATTACGGAAGACACGAGAACGGTCACTATGTGTGCTACAAAAGGGGAAACCCGGACTTGCATGCTGCGGGAAAGGAAGAGCAAGACGTGGATCAACCGCCAAATCTGGTAGGAGACAACGTGCCGGATGATGATGATGTCAACGAAGGCAAGCTGGACGAAGCGACCCGTGCGGCAGACATGGAAGAACTCTACGAGGAGGCAGTGGGCTCCCAATGGTGGCGTCTCAGCGACGAGACCGTCACCAAGGTCAGCGAGCAGGACGTTCTGTCACAAGGAGGAGTTTTCATGCTGTTCTATGACTGTGTCGACCCCAACTCCGTATTGGTACCGCCTCACGATCTCATGGACAAAGAGGCGATATTTGAAACCCCGCCGTTACTGTCTGAGAACTCAGTCGCCACTCTTTGCAACTCAGCTACAGAGCCCACAAAAGCCATAGTGGCGGAATCGCAGGCCAGTCCGGCAAACCTGTTCGGGATTCTCACGGCGGGGTAGGGCCAGTGTTAGGCTTTGACGAGACGGGAAAAAGAGAGCGGAAGGGCGGGAAGGAATCCTTGCATAGCGTCGGCGTTGGCAGGTCTGTCACACAGGGCTTGGTGGGCATCTCTGCTGGGCTGTCGGGCAAAATTGACCCACGGTACTCTTTTTTAATATCATGATATGCCGGAGTTTTGGAGTTTTGGAGTAGCCCGAGGTTGTTCTCGTGTGGTATGATACTACTACTATCACAAGATCATGGAGAAGAGCGTGTCGATCCGCGGCCTGGGAGCAGGCAAAGTTTTGAGCTTGTTTATCAGTGGCACAGAAAGTGGCAGTCACTTTGGATTGGGGTAGAAGCATCTCATCATGCAGGGAAAAATTTGAATTTCAAGAATATGCGACGTGCGCATAGTCGCTAGCGCCTACTCGACGCCACTTCCGTGTAAACTATATAATATATGTGTGTGGATGTGTAGGAACCACACGTTCGGGAACTCGATCCCGCTCGCCCGCCCGTCCGTAGACAAGCGATGTTCTCGGTTATGTACATTATAAATGTCGTATGTTGGTTGTTTCGACAGAAGAGCTCCAGGCCCGTGCCTTGTATGCCGCATCGGCTCTTTTCCGTGCGGACCTTTGGTCTCGCAGGCGTCTTGAAAATAATGCGACTATGTGTAGTTGTATGTTGATGGTCCTGCGAATGTACACCAAAGGCGTGCCGGCTCTATTGCCGGCTCTTGCCTGCTTCGACGTCCTCTTGTGCGTCGTCTGCCTTTTAAAGTAAGGTTTATGTTCAGTGTCGGTGTTAGGTGGTGTGTCTCTCTGCTGTGTCCATGGGTATCATCGGTCCAGTCCATTTCGCTCGCTCGTCCGTCAGTCCCACCGCGCGCTCCCTGCCCAATTGGCATTGGGCACGTCACAACGTTCTCACGCGTCCACGGTCCGTCGTCGGAAGAGGATCTCTGCATTCGGGTTGGGTGTCTTGGACATCATCAGCATCATGGCCTTGGGCCTCCCCTCCCCGTCCTTGAGCTTGATGTCGAAGTTGATGAGGAAGTACGCCAGGATCATCTTGATCTCGTTGCCGGCGAAGAAGCGCCCGGGGCAGGCGTGCTTGCCCGCGCCAAAGTTCATGTTGGTATCGCTGATGCTCGTGAATTGGTGCCTGTTCATGTCGTCCTCGCTGCGCTGACGCAGCTGGTAGAAGCGCAGGGCGTCGAAGCGGTCCGGGTCAGGGAAGTACCGCTCGTCGTGGCTGATGCCGCACTGCGGGGCCAGCACCTTGGTCCCCGCGGGGAGGTGCGTGCCGTCTGACAGGTCAATGGGCTTCACAACCTTGCGGATGAAGGAGGTCACGTTGCCGGACAGGCGCTGCACCTCTTTCATGAAGCTGTCGAGCTTCTTGAGCTTGCTCATGGAGTCCTTCCTCGCCCAGCCGTTGTCTTGACCCTGGAGCACCGCAGTGGCCTCCTGTCGCAGCTCTTCCGCAAATTCGGGGTTCGCGGCGAGGTCGTACACGCAGTCGACGAGGAGGTTGTTGGTCGTGTGAATCGATGCGGCGCTGAGGATGAGCTGCAGCTCAGCCTGTGCCTGGTAGTCCCTCTTTTCTCCTTCTGGAAGTGCGTCCAGGAGCCACTGGATGAGATCGTCTGCCTTCTCATAGCCAGGGCAATCCATATCCCGCAGGCGCTCCTCGATAATGGGGATCAGCATCTTCTTGGCGTCCGTCTCGTCCTGCCTGAGCTTTCCCAGGTCCGAAACCAAGTACTGTCCAATAGGTCTGAGCCACGCTGGGAAGAACTGCAGCTTCACCAACGAGAGGAAGATGTGCACTGCAAAGTTAATGCTGATACTCATCCATTCCTCCTGTCGGCAGATTGAGGGCCCGACAAAGGCGCGCCCACTTGTGCGAGCGATGCACCTCAGGGCAAACGGTTGAAACTTGACCGGCGTCCATTCCTTGCACTCGGGGAACTCGGTTGCTGTGATGTACTCGACCTCTTCCTTCAATTGTGGGATCAGACGCGCGAGATTCTGCGTAAGCCTCGTCCGCACCAATGTCGCCAGCAGATCTTGGTGTCGCTCAGGGCAGAACTTGGTATATCTGCTCATTAAAGCCTCGCTGACAGCCTCCGTCGCGCTGAGTACGTTCTCAGGAAGGCCCTTCAACTCGCCGACGAGCTTTGCTGGTACCAGAACCTGAAGACCTTCTGTCGCCTTGATCTTGTAGACCTTGTCGTGGAACTGTTGCAACGGGTTAGCCATCAACAAACAAGGCGTGTTGAATCAGGGTGCCCTACCTTTGTGTACGAGTCCCGAACCAGAGTCTCAGCGTCAAAATACCATTTTAATATCGAAGCCTTGTAGAAAGGCGCCTTGACCTCCTTCGTCTTGCTCGTCTGTGACGATTGAAACAGCCACGCTACCAGTAATATCGAACCAATCGCGACGTAGTAGCTGAGATGCTGGCTCCGTATGACCACAGGTGTGGATGCTATGAAATCTGTGGACGATTCCATCTTGAAATATCGCCCGAAGGACGATGCGTTGGACATTGGTGTAATGGGGCAGCAATGTGAGTATGCGGAGGGTTGTGAGGCTGCCATTGGACTCGTTGTGACGCTCGATACCTGACACATGACCAATTCTTGCGTGCCGAAACCGACGCGAAGAGGTAGAATAAGAGCGGACTGAATTTATCTCATGAAGGAAGTTACTGCATGCAATGCTGGATGGGGAGTATGCCCGGATCCGAGAGAACGCAAAAAGGATGACTGAAGAAGAAGGTTTAAGCAAAGACGCTCGGCACGAGCACAGCAGGGCAGGCCAGGAAGTAGGTATTCTAAAGAGGGACCATCCACTGCCCTAAGGAAGGCGAGTCGGAAGCCGAACGGAAGGAGTGCAATGGGGAAGAAAAGAGAAGAGATGACGAAGTATCACATCCGGTAGGGGAAAGTAAAAGATCGGCCGAGGCCGGGATGGCTCCTTTGGGCAATAGAAGACAACGGACGACGCAAAAAAGCGCAACAAGCAGCAAGCCCCCAGCATTGATGTCCAAGCGAAGTTTCCCGTCGGCGGCCGTCTGCTAACACGGCACGGACATAGTGGCGCGACGAGGGAGGGGGAGGAGGAGGAGGAGGAGGAGGACGGCGAGAAAATACGACAACAATAGTGATGGCGGCCGAGGAGAAGAGATGAAAAATGAGACAGAAGGACAGAAACGAAACCCACAGCACGGCACAGCAAAAGATCGGGCGACAAAGGCAGAATGGAGGCAGGCCGGAGACCAGAGCCCAAGAAACCGGAAACAGGAACCAGAGAGTGTGCACAACAAGTCCCCCAGACAGGCTCGAGCAAGGGCAGCACTGGTCTGCTACACTACCTGTCTCTCCAGTTTGGGCTCACGACAGCGAGGCCCATGAGCCGTGGTGGTGCCGGAGGCTTGGCATCGCTTCAGAGGACAGACAAGGCAAGGCGGCTTGCCGGTGATGCTGTCGAGGACGAGGGCGAGGGCGCACGATGTACCGCGCCGCCGATCCAGAGTGCGATGGTACGGGCCCGGTGTCCCAGCCGGGTTGAGATGAGACTGAGGCGGCCGTTGCAGGATGTCAGAGAAGTAAGGGCCTACTACTGCGGGTACCTGGACGTCGTGTCGTGGCAGGCCAGGGCAGGCCAGGGCAGGCCAGGGCAGGCCAGGGCAGGCCAGGGCAGGAGGTCGGCCACTGTGCGCCGGGTGGGACTTGATTTGCTGCTGCCATCTGAAACGAGCCGGCCAGGGGACACAGTCGGGATCAGCTTCAGCCGCGCTTCAAGATTCTCGCTTGGACCACGTCGGCCGATCCTGTTAGTGCTGCCTACCCCAACTGACTGCACGCAATAGCCAGCTGCACCAGAACGCCCGCCCCCACCTAACAGCCGGCGATCTTCGGCCTGGCAGGTACTATCAGCCCTAGATGTAGCCTACCGTTCCTTGGCCCATGTGCTTTGCCTGCTGCCTCCAGACTCCACTGTTGCAGCCGCATCACCGGTAACTATTGATGGACCTCACCTCTTCAGGCTCTTCTCCTCGACCTCCATCTGTTTCCTCCGCGTCCTGCCAACTACAGACAAGCAACAAGCCCCATAAGCTCTCGTCGCGAAAGTTCCCCACAGGCCTTTTTTTCTTCTTCCAAACTCGGCGGTCTACCAGCTGGCGCGTTCTTCAGCCACACGTGCTGACCTAACCACAATGTATGTACCCTGGGTTCCTCCTGTCCCGGTCACAAATTCAGTCTTCGGAACTCGGCCGGCCGTTGCCCTATCATCAGTCTGCCACATGTGTCCACTCAAATGCGACAGTCTTGAGGCCTTCGGATCCGAGAGTCTATTGCAGTCCCAGCAGGCACCTTTCTAGGGACTCACCCGGCAAACAGCACCCGTGATGAATGTCGTGCTGCACTCACTTGAGCAAGCATTCAGAATAGCCTGGTTTCTATCAAACATCTCACCAACGCCAACTTGGTTTCGCACGGCCTCGTCTGAGTTCCCCCACGAATCGTAGGCTTAACGACTCTTGCGCGCAAACAACAATGCAAACCCCCGCCAGTATCCACTTCTCAACTGGTGACGAACCGAGTGAGAGGAGGGAACCAGGTTTGTGCGTTGAGGTAACGACTGTAACGGTATTATTATTAGCCGCTCCAAACATGAGCGGTCACAAGCATACATATAACTTGCTCCTGCCAAGACCTCTTTCATACCAAATTTGATCGCCCCCCCAGACAGGCCTGGCCGGGCAACTTCAGCCGCAGTGTCATCGCTGCCAGCCCTCCCCCCCCCCGAGGCAGGCCTGTCCGCCTTTATTAATAAGGTTATACCTTCCTGTCGGGTCCCCCCGTGCGGCCGGGAACTCCGAGGAGGGCTGTACCATGCCATTAATATGCTCGCGCTATCCATTGACGGCCAGGTCACGACTGTATCAGATCTGCCCGCGTGTCTGGTAAGGCTGGGGCCACTTCAGATCAAATCACCCCGCCGTCTCGCGGCCCGCGCTCATCGTCATCGCCATCGGGAGGTCAATCCACAACCTTAGCATATTGTAATCCTGCATCCAATGTAGGAAAGACAGATGAACAGATCAGGAAACCGATTGCAACCATCGACTTCCCGGTGCCAAGCGCTGATCTGCCAACCTGTTTCGCGGGTCATTTTCAATGCCGAGCCCTGAGACGTCAACACAATCTTGGAAGCAGGCCTAACTGTGACACACGAACGACAACCACTTGCATAGATCCGCCGGGCCGTCATCAAGCACTCGATCTGCGCATGCTTGTCACAGCTTCTACACAGCTTCTACACAGCACAAATTACCCCATCTGTCGAGATCGGTTCTGCATCTGTCAATCCATCTGGTTCTACGAACAAGAAAGCTTTCTTCCAAAACAAACAAAGTAAACTTCGACAAAATTAAATAATATCAAGTCCTGGTCTCTCCAAGCCATCAAACAAATCTCTTCGTCGCCATGGGTGTCAGAATCTTCACCCAAACTTGAGCCCGCCGACTCGCGCGCTCTCGTGGCTTTTCCTCGTCCATGGCATAAGAGACTCGGAAGTTCAGGCCACTCACTTCGGTAAAGCACTAGCAAGCGAACGTGTCGCCGACCGTGTGGTCCCCAGATGACGAGACGGGAGTGTTTCTCGGGAGTGTTCCTCGCCTGTTTCATCCCATCATTCGGAGATCATCAGGACAAACGTGCTCCCAGGCCACGTTGAGTCCGCCGGGTGTCAGTGAGAAGTGAGCCTGAAGAAAAATTCGGAGAAAAGCAGAACAAGCAACAGCCAAGCAGATGACACTAGGCTTCCCACAAGATAATACTTGCGACCAAGAGGCTTGGCCGACTTTATTTTTAGGACGTGGTGGTGCTAGCCCGCAAGCCCCGCAATCGAAACCGGGAGGCTCACGGACACAAGACTTTGCGTCAAAGCCTATATATCACGGGGTAAAAGGCCAGCCTTATGACATGTTTCCCTTTGTTGGGATGAAATGGGATCACCAATGCCTTGCTGTCCATGTGCTCGTTTTCACCTGCCTAGATGAACCCCATCTCTCGTATCCGTTGCCACATCGAGATAGTCGCAAAGCTTGAACACGGGGTGGCTGGTTTCCTTCACCTTCGGATTAGTTGCAGGAACTAGTCAGTGCTGACCATGAGATCAGGAACACAGACACTAGAGGAGACGAGAGCGAGCTTCGGGCCACTGGGTGCTTCCCTCGGTACGAGGTCAACAACCCGATGCGTGACGCCCGTGGCGCCCGGACGAACCGACGTGAAGGGCACAACGCCCGTGACATGAGACCGTCGCCACCTGCCCAGCCCTCTACGCTGCGCAGGTACAGAGGCCCACGACACGCGACGGCACTTGTCAAAACCCGCCATGAGATTGATCAGGGTGAGCATTCGAAGAGACAATGAGGGCGTTGGTGAGTCTCGACTTATGCTGTCGATGTTTTGGGCATCAACACCGTCCTCGATGTCGGTGTCGGCGCCCGAGGGCTCCATTGTATCCTCATGACTCTCCCGATCCCAGCGAATTGCGTCTGCACTTGCTTGCCTCTTCGTTGACCTTGGTTGGTGTCAGTCTAGACCGGCGCGTAGCGTGAACAAAGTTGGACCTCTAGTCTTAACAGTATGTTGCGAAAAGATCCTACCAACAGCGATGTGCCCGCTCAACCGGGCACTCTCAAAGACCGACTGTTCTCGGCTAGGAGCAATCGCACTACGCTCGAACTTGAGGCCGAGCAGCCTAGCGACTTGGAGATGACTCGAGCCTCGTCCAGGCCTCGTCTCTTGGGGAGGTGACACTCTCCTGTGCCTCGTTGGTGATGGCTTCTGATGCGATACTGGCCATTTGATCGAAGGGGCAAACGGTTCACCGCAGGATAGCCCAAAGGACATTCTCCTGTCTTTCTGCTCGGTCTCCGGATAGTTTTGCCCACAGTAATCTCCATGTGCTTGGTAGACGCATCATGGGCTTCCTTGATAGACCATGCGAAGGGCCTCCCTCTTGACAGGGAAGCGATTGAGGTACTTCATCCTTGAGCGATTCCGATTTCGCCCTTTGCCCTCTGCCCATGTTCAATTTCACAAGTGTCCTATCATTTACAATGGTGGGCTATTCGGACATGACGTTGAGGGATGCTGTCGATCCACAACTATACACGCTTGCGCAAGGCCTATCAGATATCTGTTCGCTTGGCCGTCCTCGCCCTAGCCTCAGAGCTAGGAGTCCCCGTCCCCTAGTATACCATTGGCAAGAATCCGATGTGTGGGCGTTGAGGCGACGAAAATACAATTTGGGGAGGTGTGCTGGCATCGTCTCCGTAGGAGCATTCCACCTGACGACGAGACCGACGGCAGCGCCTGGGCGTTGAGAAAGGGGCAGATGATCACAAGGCTAGGTTCTGGACTGAAAACCCCCTTTGGTGCACTCTTCATGTGATGGCTCAAGCTAACTTCAGCAGCGAGTGTGTATTGCACATAGGGTCAACCAAGTCTGACTGGCTTGTTGGCTCAGCGCATTCACGGCAGCACTCAGATGGCAACACAGATGCTCACGAGCCTCACTCGAACAGACAGCACGGTGGGAAGTTGAATTGCAGGACAAGGCTCGGGCATACGCAACGGCTGAAAAAAAAACAACGACTGGCTCAGCACGCCCGTGTCCCTCAGAACAAGTCCTCCCGTGTCCCTCAGACCAAGTCCTCCCGTGGACGCGAGCGCGAGCGACACACACTTGTGCCGTGCGATATGGACAGCCGAGGGCAGAATGGAGCACGACAAGAGGAAGAACAGGCAAACCTTCTCTCTTAGCTGTGCCTTCGTACATGAGAGACACTGGTGAGGGACCGCCACACGCCGGGATGCTCCAGGATCGTGTCCCCAGCCGGTTGAAGCCGTGACATCCGCAAGTCTTCCCTTGGCCTCGAGACAAAAGCAAAGCCGCCGCTGCTCAACAGTTGCTGCAGGTGCCCACTCTGGGGCCGATTGAGGAGACCGTCCAAGTTGCGTATCAGGATGATTGTTTTGTTGGCCTCAGTCGTTGCTGTCAGCTCGACGTCCGTGTTCGGCGATGGTGGGTATTCCTACAGCAGCTGTGTTGTTCTGCAGCTTTCATCGGTCTCGGATGGCCTCCAGGGCGGCAATGACCCTTTGCCTTGGTTGGTTTCCTTGGCTAAAGGCTTCCCTTTGCAACGTGCTGCTGACACGTCAGGTCAAGCCCGCAACAGACTGCCCACAGTTCTGTGTGTTGTCTCGGTGGGAACGAAACACAAAAGCTGGAAGAAAGACGGGACACCGAAATAATGACTTTCAATGAGCCGCTTGGTTCTCCACACGCTGACCACCAAGGACGGGGCTTCCGGGAAGGGTGCTCAGTTTTCCTGTTGCCACCCTGTCGTGTGCTGTTGTGACACGTCCTAGACTCCTGATTGTGGCACCCATCAGCTAGCACCCACCGCATTGCAGGCCGTGGTTGAGCTTCCTGGCCTTGGGTTGTTGATGAAACTCAGATCGCTGCGAGCATCTAAGTGAGGGAAGGCCACCTTGAAAGAGAGGACCAGGTCGAGTCCGCAGCGGTGTAGACGCGAACAGAGAGTACTCGTTGCAGCGCAGCATGCCAAAGAAAACGTGTAGGGTTGGATGCTGTGGTGCTGGATCAACTCCCTTGTTGGACTCCCTGGCACTAAGGCTCGGACGCGCGCATTCTCGAGGCAGCGAGGATGGGTGATTGGCCCAACAAAGTCCACTCGACCCCAGCCGGAGGTCAGTTGTTTGTGCCCCGAAGCTGGTGTGACACGGCTTAAATGAAAGTCCCAGCTCGCAAATCTTATCTGATCGATCAGCTCCGTGTAAGGGAGAGTTAGCTTTATTATTATTAGGGGAAATACGCGGTACAACGTGTTTGTACATGTACTACCTAGGTAGTGAGGGGGGCCGAGGGATTGTTTGTGGCCCGATGTCGGCTGTGGCGGATCTGATAAGATTTAGGCTTTGCTTGACGGTGCCGTGTCACACTGTGCAGCAATCTCGGCCCCAACACCCATTCCCCAAATGCTGTCTGCCGGTTCCAGCTCGGCTGCGCGCAATCTCCTCCTTCGGCGCCCCAATGGAATCTCTGGCGGTGCAGCCCGCTTGTGTGTGTTGCTTGGAAATCTAGCCGTTTGTTTGCTGGCGCCTCTGATAGGATGGCCGGATGGTTCTTCGGCTGGGTCTTCGGCAACGTCAACAACGCTCTGCATGAATTGTGTGGGGTTGCTTCTAGAAACATGGTTGATCTTTCGTGCATGGGAAGACGTCAAGGGATTGAAGCGGAAATAACCATGACGGATCGCTCTCGTCAGACGGTGGGGGTATGGTGGAATCCTCTTCTCGGCATCGCGCTTACTTGCCGGTGAGGTTTGGTCATTTCATTCTCGACAGATTGATAGACGACATTATTATCCGGACCGAGGACGAAAAACAGAGACGGCATTTTGCCTGGCCTGATGTGCTCTTGTTCTTCGTGGGCCGGGGATGTGAGCCGGATCCGGAGCGAGGGAAAATCCTTCTCCTATTGCCGTTCCGCTTCTTTCCAGCCCTGCTAAACCTTGACATCACATCCCCTCGGCAAAACATGCCAAGCCCCTCGTTTTTCAGTTCCGCGGCCTGGATTTGACTTCCAGCATTTCCGTTTCCGTGTTCGTATTCTTGCAGTGCTGTGCAAAGCTGCGCAAAGCCGTGCAGTGCCGCGCAGTGCAGTGCAGTGCAGTGCAGTGCAGTGTCATGTATTCTGTACTGTCGTGTATATGTGCATAGTTGTGTCATGCGATGCTATGTCATGTGCGCAAATGGCTTTCAATCCATTGGGGACGCAGAGTATGCACTGTGGCCTAGACAGTCGGACCAAGATGACTCTCGACGAGACCCGGGTCCAATAGCTCCGGTCAGGCGATACTGCAGACTACATGCCGCAGTAGACTACCCTATGTACTGTCACTCCGGAGAGATGAGATCTTCGCACACCGCAGGTTTGTCCCGGGTTCACGACGTCAGCCATGTGTGCAATGCCTGTGCAATGCCCAAGTCAGGCAGGCTGGGCCCGACCGGTGTGGCGAGGTTGGACAGTTGGAAAGAGAAACAAGGAGCAGATCAGGCCGGCCGTCCAGGACCGCTGAGCCTCGAGCACCGCGTACCGGCGTATCTTTACGCGGAGCTGCTTGCGTGTTTTCCTGGGCTTCGTGGCCTTACGGATACATATTATCAGAGCAGGGCTTGAAGCCCCCGGGAAAATTAAGGAGAAACGGAAAGACACGCAGCTTTTCCGCCAGGGGGCCCTGTCAATCCCAACGAGCCGGGAAGGTCGGTCCTGAACGGAAAGCTACACAGTAGGCACGCCAGGAATGGGAGATGCACCAGCAGGGTCAGCAGGGTCCACCCAGGCCGTTGGGGGGGGTCCTGCCAGACACCCATCGGCCAGCGCCGACCATCGGGGGTGCCCCGAGGCTCATTAGGCTTAGTTGCACAGTGGCCAAAAGAACAAGACTAATTGGACAATCGGAAGGTTATTACACATGTACTGTGTAGTAGCAGGGTCATTGAGTAAGTCAGTCTTTGCTCATCATGGACATGGGGCGATTGGGGACGGGATCTGATAAGCCACCCACCCTACACCTAGCCCGCCCTGGATGACCAAGAGACCTAAAGGTCTGCCCTCCACCCCAACCTCGGTCACCAACAATTCATCATCATCTTGTCCAGTCCGATTTCTGACCAAGCAACTCTTTCTACCTGCTTGTGGTTTGCGATTGTTGTGTCATACTGCGCTACATCTTTCTACGCACCCAAGCAGTCAACCATTTACTCGTCTAATTTCTCATCATCTCAAATCATCCTGGGCCTGACCAATTTCGTATACTGTGTACAACACAACACTGGTTGTCCACCCAAAAATCCCTTCAGCCCACTGCATACCAACTCCAGTAACCGTGGCTCGACCGTCTGATATCTTCAAGGCTGCTTCTTCACAAGGACGGTTATGCATTCAACAGACTAGCACCCAACACTCACCACCACCATCACCACCGAGAATTCCAGCTGCTTCATACCCACGTCAGCCCCAAACTTTCAGCAGACGTCTCTGCCATATAACCAGCGGCCTCTGTCTGAACCCACCTGCTACCGCCATACCAACCTCTCCACCAGCCAATATGATGCACACTCAGACCGCCCGGGTCATGGCTGAGGCTACTAAGTGCTGTGCGCCCGAGGAACCCACCGGCCCCAAGGCTCCCTCCATCGCGCCTTCCCTCACCTTCTCGGAGCAGTCAGCAGAGGAGCAAGATGTTGACGAGACCAATCCCACCAACGAGCCTCGACGAAGACGTGCCTCGACGCGTCTTATTGCCCAGAGCGCGGCAGACGTCCAGCGAATTACAGGAGAGTCAACTGCTCAGCTGGCCGCAAGATGCTGTGGTGGAGGCTGCTGCATGAGTGTTGGCCCAAAGAAGACCGGACTCGAGTACGAGAAGGTCCAGCACCCAGACAACGATGCCTTCAGATCACTTTGTCTGAAGATTGACGAGATCCCAACTACTTTGAGCAATGTCATCGACCTGCCGGAGCAGACAGCCTTCCTCGAACCATTGCGTCGACCATCAGATATACCGTCCCCTGCCCCAACAGCAGCATCTCACGGCACTGAGGGCAGCGATGCAGACAGCGATACTCTTGTGCAGAGCACCCAAAAGACTTTGCAACAACTCTCCCTCGAAGACATCGACACCACCATCCAGCCTCCAAGCTTTGTCCAGCCCCATCCCCCACATCATGTGTTCCCGGCTCGACTGCACAAAGCGCGAGAGCTGACAAGGCCGGGTGCCGAGAAGCGGACATTCCATTTCGACATCGACATCACCAACTATCCTGACAGCGAGGGTGTTGATTTCAAGGTTGGAGGAGCCATTGGTATATCCGCGCCGAATGATGAGGCCGACGTTGACGAGATTCTCGAAACCCTCATGGTGCCACGATTCTTGCGCGACAAGCCTGTCATGCTTCGGACAACTAAGGGACGCTGGCCCACAGTCTGGGGCGAGGACCAAGCCCGGCAGCTGGTCACAACGCGTCGTGACCTCTTGACCTGGTGCTCCGACATCCAGTCCTACCCACCTACGAAGCAGCTGTTGCGCGTCCTGGCCGAGCACGCAACCGAGGAAAACGAGCGGAAGATCCTGATGTACCTCTGCTCCGGAGAAGGCCAGGGAACATTCTGCGACTTCCGGACGGGACCCCATGTCTCCGTCTCCCAGCTTCTGCACGCGTTCCCCAGCTCCAAGCCACCTGTGGACGCGCTCCTCTGTCACCTCCAACCACTGATGCCCCGCTTCTACTCGCTCTCCAACGACCCCCATGACTCGTTCGAGACGCGAGATGGAAAGACACACCGCCTGATCGAAATCGCAGTCACGGTTCATGAGTCCGCTGACTGGAGAAAAGGATCAAGAACGGGTGTTGGCTCGGGCTTCTTCCAACGGCAGGCGCTCAAGTTCATCGACGCCGAGGCAGGCGGAGATAAGGCACCTCAGGTCTACGTTCCCATGTTCAAAGGCCTCATGGCGAACCCACTGGCCAAGGAGTTCGTGTCCGACGGACCCATGCTCCTTATTGGGGCCGGCGTGGGCATCGCGCCATTCCGAGGCTTCGTTCAGCGCCGCCTCAAGACGGCCAACTGCGCCAACAAGGTCTGGGTGCTCCAGGGCATTCGTGACTCGCTCGTGGACGAAATCTACAGCGGCGAATGGGGTGTGCACGAGGACGAGGTGAAGCGCGTCGTCGAAAGCCGGGTTGGCGAGGGGCGCTACGTGCAGGAAGAGGTCATCAACCAGGCTGACCTCGTGTGGTATGTCATCAACGCCGTCGACGGCCGCGTCTTCGTCTGCGGGAGCAGCAAGGGCATGGGCGAGGGCGTGGAGCAATCGCTCATCGATGTGGCCATGCGGAAGGGCAACCTGGGCCGGAGCGAGGCCAAGAAGTACTGGGACCTGAAGAAACAGGTGGGCCAGTACATTGCTGAGACGTGGTGAAGCTGATGCGGCGCAAAGCAACCGGCGCAACGCGCCTGCTTGGCTCTATTACGGGCGCTCGACGGGTAAAACAAAATTCACTAGATGAGGGTCATTGGCGCAAGCATTTTTTTTACGGTGTTGGTGCACTTTCTTTCTGCGGAGATTCAAAACCAGGAACATTCACGATGTCCACACGGACTTGGTTTGGGAAGAGGAAAAGCTGGGCATCTTTGGATGTTGACCTCCATGGCGTTCACAAGGGAGTTGTTGGTCCTTTTTCTTCATGTTTGGCCGGGCATACATGAGTCTTTTGCTGTCGCGTATTGGTTCACATGCTCACATACGAATACGTACATGTATATATCAACGAGGCTCGTCAGCCTCGCCCGATGGGAATGGGACAGATTTCAATGAGGCCCGCTGGTTCGTCGATCATCTTGTCAGCTGTCATCCAGTAGTCTGCCAACCCCGCCACTGTCATCATCGCCGCTGCCATCTCTGCGGGAGGAACGGTGGGGCCCCCACCACCCTTGTGCGGATCCTGCCCTACGGAAACAACACGGTCTGATTGATCAATCGCTCAAGGAAATTCAGACATGTCGTCACCAAGATGTCAGCGTCTGAGAGATGTCTTTGAAGGAGCGAGCTCGCACTACCGGGCACAGGTTTCACCGTCAAACCCTAATACAGTATGGACTACGATGTCAAAATTTTGCTACTCTGCCCATGGAAACGTCGTTCAGGCCTGGCTACTAAGTCCCCTTCACAGGAAAAAACCTTGGACCAGCATTGTCAATGATGACGGGTTGGGAGGGGAGACAATGTCCACCACTCGAGCACAGAATTGCGTAGAAAGATGCTGATGAATTCCAGAGTTAAACGCTTATTCGTGTCTCGTTGCCCATGGATCCACGCTTCTCGGAACGAGAATGTCGTTCCTCGGAGGGGTTGGTTGGTTGGTTGCGGCACAGTCTGTTTTAGTGTAGAATCTACCTACGTAAAAGGATCGATTGTGTAGTTCAACGGTCTTCAGACTGCGGAGGGACCCACTCACCTTGGGTGAGGGGGGCATGGGGGTGGGGGTGGCACTCTCGAGGCACTGTGCATTGGACTAGACTTCCGATGATCCAACAGAGCTGTTTGATTCAGCCAACAGCATGCTGCGTGATTGCAACCTCCCGACTGGGCCCTGCCACGAGCCGATGGGGATCCATTTCTGGTCATCGGCCAACAACAGTAGGGCAGGAGATGGAATGCTGGACCCCTTATGCTCGCTCTGATGGTGCCTGCTGCATCCTATTTCGTTTTGTGTCATACCGCTATTGAATGAATGAACACACATAAGCAAGGCAAGCTCAGACACAAGGACCAGAAATCGAGCCCCCTGGGGTCACGCCCGCATCGCGCCGCATCGTGCTCGCCTACACCACCCACACACAAACCTGCGCACATTCACCGGGATCACGCTCCCGACGGGCTCCGAGGGGACCCCGGCCGCGCAGCCTCCTCACCTGCCGGACCTCGAGGCCCTGGGACGGCCCCAGGGGCCGGACGCGACGTGGGAGGAGTCGAAGCTGCCCGGGTCCGCTCAGGGTGCCGCGCGGTCGCTGCACAATTGGCGCTTCTTCGTGGCGCGGGAGGGCCCGCTTGTGCCAGCGGTGCTTGATATGTGGATCCGTCTGTCGAGTGGGGAGCGCATCATGCAAGACGCGCTTGCGTATGTACGTTGTGGACTCGTTCCCGGTGAGCAAGCTTCGGAAATGTCACCGGCTTCGGCAATTGATATTCTGTCATTCCTCGTTCTCACATTGAGACTCTGTTTCACGGCTTAATGAATGACTCGGGATATTTCAGTACAATCTGCATGAGTTTCTGGCCGCGCCTGAGCTGCGTGAGCTGCTCCAGGCGGCCCGGAAGGGAGAGGCCGGCGGGAATACCGCGCAGGCAAGGGAAATCAAGTCCAGGGGTGAGCAGCGTGCTACTATGTGGTTCCCGACTGTGGTCATGAACCTTGAGGTCAAGACCGCGCTGCCGGAGGAGGGTGTCGAGTGGTTGGCTGTGAGGGTGACGTCGAAACAGATCAAGGATGGCAGGTTTGATCTAGATGTATCGGGTAAGAGACGTGGATAGGGAGTTGGTGGCATTGAGTAATCATGTTGCAATGATTGTGAGCATTGAAAGGAATGCGAGGGGTGCACAAGCATTTTTGTAGCTGGCTACATCCGTAGGCCAACATGGAAATTCATCGCTGAGCGTTGGTACATCTGATGAATCTGATTGTGGTCATCCCAGGGTCATTGGTTCAAAGCGATCCTCAACAGACAGCGTTGAGCAAGTCCAAGAACTGCCGAGTTCTTGTTACCGTGTAAGCGTAGTCAAATTTTCAAAAACATCTTGCCGAGTATGGATATGCAATTCAAATGTTCAGAAGAGTCTATCCTTCTGCGTACCTTGGTACTACCTACTACGTACTTTGCAAGCGGAGCGGCACTTATCCACCTGGCTAATTCCATCATCATAGGGTTTTAGTGCACTTCCTTTGTAGACCAAAGTGACCTTACGCTTTAGCTGACGCAAAGAAGCCATAGATCACAAGTCTCCCCAGACTTTCTGTAACTCATGACCCAGTGAATAGCTTGGCCAGCCTGCTCGCTGTCTACAGTCGTCAAGAAGTGCGAGAATAGCAGTCCGTTGGCTGCGATCCTGGGTAACCAAACCAGCTACTCCATGTTTTGGTGTGAGCGCTATGTAATCAAGAGTTCCAAGAAGCCAGGAGGCGGGATAGAGATCTTACCTATGAAGACACATTGCGAGGATGTGATAGTTGATGCGGGGTGCTTCGAGGACTTCGCGATTCCGCAGACCGCAATGGCCCATCGCTTCAAGTTACGTTGTTTGTCAAGATACTCTCCGTATCCCCCATAGGAAGGGCGGTGCATATGAAGCAGTATCATCGAGCAGTAGTACACCTGCATCGCCACCGCTATTGGGATAGGGTCGTTAGGGCTGTCATCCGGTCGAGACAAAGAAATATGCTCATGAACTCACCAAAGGCAGGAGGCTGAATCCATATTGTAGGGAAACTGTCACTTTCAGGACCTGGTGCAAGGGCTGGAATAGAGTCAAACTCAAGAGTGAGATACGATTTCCAATGCTCTAGTTGCTGGGACAGCAGATCGGCTTCATGCGTCTTGGTCTCATGGACGACTTGCAATGGACTGGAATCTTCGCTTGCCCTCTCCTCAGCACAAAATCCAACCACTTGGGCGAAGTTGTAGACAGATCGGGCGGCAAGCTCATTGGGATCCAAGTCTGCAAGGAGGCGAGCCGGGCGCCAAAAGGTGCAGGGCTTGCGCTTCTCACGGAATGCCGCCCACACATCCTGGCAAAGCCACGCCCACCACACAGCTTGTCTCAAACCACCGGAATGGCCATGGATAGTCTGAGAACGCTGGATCCAGAAGACTCCTTTCAGGTGCTTCTCCCAGTCTGTGCTCGAGCCATCGAGCATCTCGTAAGACGAGATGATGATTGCGCTTGCCAAGAGCTCTAAACTTGTCTGATAAGTGTCGTACTGCATTGCCTCTTGGCAGTAGTGTAATGTCTTGTAGTAATATCCGACAATATCATTTGGAATTGGCCGGTATCCCCCGTTATAGGATGGTGTCTCGCGATTTACGATATCAAGGTGCCGAGCCGAGAGGGCCAATATGGCATTCATCAGTCCAACGCTACGTAACTAGGACCACATGAGCATGTTGATAGATCATCAGGAGACTAGGTGGGTGATACAGACAGCGAGGTGAGGAACCAATGTCCCAAAGGGCCTCTTGGGCTCGAACAGATCCAGCTTCACTCGACGCGGTCAGCGGCAGTCACCTAGGAGCAAGAGTGCTATAGTTAATTATCAACGCCAGGTGTTCACTCACCCATTGACTGACATGATCAGTAAAATGACGAAACAAAACGTGCTCTTGCGCTTGGAGGTTCAGCGGTCCCAGAGCCTTCCAGGCTTGGTCCTTCTCGCGGAGTCGATCCTTGGCCCCAACTATGCGCTCTAGCAGATACGGATGACGCGTTTCAACCACGCCATCTCGGGCAGTTGATCCTTCTTGCGATATTCCTTCCTCATCTATGTTTACGGGCGACTGAGCAACGGAATTACCAAAGATATTGATGCCATCGGGTTGGAATTGAACTTCTGGCAGAGGTCCGTAATGGAGGGTCGCATCGCCAATCAACAGGTCCAGCCATCTGGTCGTTAGTGACACGCCATATGTGATGCCGGAATCTGGGGTGTTTGCGTATGGGTCCAATCCAGCTTGTAACAGCATCTGTCCTGGCGAACGCAACCCGTAAACAAGAGGATGAGGCAGATGGCGTGCATTTCCGTTTTCCCCGTGGCCGAGATTTGCTCGAGGAGAATGCCCAACCACGGCAGTCAAGGACGTCCTTGCATCGTCGCCATCAACCGGTCCGACTGGATCGGCGGGCTGGAAAGTGTTCCTTTGTATTGGAGACTCCGGGTGGTCAGCTAGAGGCGTGTCTAGCGCTGGTTGTAGCAAATCGTTTCTGGTATGTGTCGGTTCGGGTACTTCGGCCTGCTCTTGCGGTTCTGAGGATGGTGCGCGCCTCTCAGGTGTGAGCTGACTCTGGTCTGGGTCCCCTTCCCAGCCTTCATTTTGATCACCCACTTCGTTGTCACTTGATCTCCGACGAGTACGTCTGACGACGGTCCGCGGACTAGAATACTGGCAATGTGCCTTTTTGCGAGCACAGCCACCGCAGCGCGGCTTGACTTCATCGCACTTCACGTGGCGTTTGCGACATGTTACACTAAACAAGGGGTTATCTGGTGAATGCTAATCTTTTATATCAATGACTATCATGGTGGTTCGCTTGTTGCGGTGGCAAGGATTGAAAGTGTGTATGTGAGATGTATACTGGTGTATCGGATAGGCAAGACTCGGATACCTATGCAACGCAAGATGGATGTCACCAAGAGGTTCGATGACTTACCACCCTGTTGTCCTGCGCAACCCTCTGCCACGTGACGGTCGACCTCTTGTGTAACGATTCTCCTCGGCCGTGTTAGGAGGCGAGCAAGTATCCTCGGTCATTGCAGCATATATACAAGTGGAATACTGTGGGTATCGCTTGATCTGACCTGCCCGAGGCGCAGACGGTTGAGGAGTCAAAGACTCAAGGTTGGGCTCGGGCTCGGTGGAGCATCCATGGATTGATGAGGGGTCGGCACGCGGGCCACTATCTATGCACCCGGGCAAACTTCTAACTCTAAACAAATATATTATTATTTACATCAATCATTATTCTCATTTTATTTCACTCCAGTTGAGATCTTGGAGGCTCTTCATCGTCTTACTCTAGATGCTCTTTATGCACAAGTACATAATAAGTCAATGGCTTTTCATTCCGAAATTGAGACGCTGTCATTCTTACTTGACCAGCTATTGCAAATGAACATACATTCCGCCATCGACAAGAAGCTGAGCGCCCGTTACAAAGCCGCTCATTTCTTCCGCTCCCAGGAAAATGGCCGGCCCAGCCAGGTCCTCAGGCTTTCCCACCCGACCCCAAGGAATACGATGTTCCAGATATTCGCGCTTCTCTTTGTTGGCCATGTCGTGGTCCGCCAGTTGTGTGTGAATGGTGCCCGGCAGGAGGGCATTGACCCGAATCTTATCTTTGGCCAGGGCAATCGCCATCGACTGAGTCATGGAGAGAATAGCTGCCTTGGTAGGAGTGTAGTGGACTTGAAGACCCCCTCCGAGGAGCGCGCTGATGGACGAAATCGCAATGATCGATCCTCCCTTGCCCTGCTTAACCATCTGCCTGGCTGCGGCTTGGCACGAATAGAAAGCCCCATTGACATTGACCTGCATCGACGTGTCGAACATTTGCTTCTCGATGCTGGGCGAGGAATCATCAGCTTTGCTGAAGAGGCACCCACCACATACATACCGTATGGGCACACAAGACAGGACTCACTCGAGGAATTTGCACGCCTTGAAGATGCCCGCATTGGCGACAAAGATGTCCAGAGCGCCCCATTTCTTGACCGCCTCGCCGACCAGTGTCTCGCCTGTCTTGGGATCCGTGACGTCGCCTGCAATCTCAAGCAGCTCTCCGGTCGGTGCGCCCGCTGGTGCTTCTTGCCTCAGCCGCCTGGCCTCCTCCAGTAGGCTCTGTTTTAGTGGCTCGTCCTTGGACAGTCCCAGGTGGTTGACCGCGACATTGGCGCCCTGGCGGAGGTAACCGAGGGTGATTGCCCGCCCGATGCCCGTTGTGCCACCAGTGATGGCGGCGGTCTTGCCTGCTAGTAGCCTGGTTGCGGCGCTCATGGTGAATGGGGACTTGGTGGGGTACTCGCCTTTGGTGCAACTCTCACACTTGCATCTGCGTAGATTCTGTGCTTGAGGCTTTAAGGACTCTAGAATCCGAGGACGCCGACCAGTGCACCGCAGGCCTCTGACTGACGTATCGAGATGCTCAGAGACTGCATCTATGCGGAATTGCCAAGTTTTTGCAATGCTCATCACTTTGTAGATGGTTGGTTCCATGCAATATGGAGCACCTACCCGTGGATCGCTACGCTTCGGTGCACCCACTGCTGGCGCAGTAGGTGCCAAAATTGCGCTACAGCCAAAATTGCGCTACAAAATTTTAGTCGTTTTCCATACAAAATAGCCACTTTTAACGTTATACAGCATATTTAATAATAATCCAAATCAAAAAAGAACAACTGTTTTAGAATTATAAGAGCTAGAAGATTATTATATCTCAATTTAAAATAAATCTTAAATAAATTAAATTTAAATAAGTAGTAATACTAGGTGATAAGTTTAATATATGGGGTGGTTACGTGACTTTTTGGAAATAGAAGGTTTTGGCACCTCTTGACAGGTCACTCTTCAGCTAATCTCTAATATAAAAATACCTATATTTTATAGCGCAATTTTGGCTGTAGCGCAATTTTGGCACCCACTGCGCCAGCAGTAGGTGCACCGAAGCATAGCGATCCACGGGTATATGACTCCGCCTTGATGTGCCCTCGAGACGAGGGACAAGGGACAAGGGTATGTGCACAGGGATGCTGTCTTTTGCAAGCGAAGTGAGCCCCCCCCCGGTCGTTTGACTCGTGTATACACCACGCCCTAAAAAAACTTAAAGATATTTATTATTTTTAACTTTATGGCGGAATTAAATTAAACCTTTAAAATAATACTATTCGATAACTATTAAAGTTTTTTATATAATAATATATTTCTTTATATATATTATTAAAGTATATTACTTTTAATAGTTTTCTAAATATTTAATATATAAATATATAAATTATAAATAATATATTAATATAATATATTATAAAATATATATTTTATATTTTATAAAATATAATATAAAGTTAAAGTATTTAAAAAGCTTATTTCTTATATTTTTATTTTAAAATATATTTATATTATTTTAATAGATTAAAATTAATATATAACTTATATAATATAATACTTATTAGAATGTTATAAATTATTTTATTTAAGAAGTATTTAATTTATAAGATATATAAGTATAAAAAAGTTAGTTTATTATAATTAATTTATTAATTTATTTATTTTAAATGGAATAAATGTTATATTTCAATTACTTATAAAAAAGTATATATAAAGATATTTTTATTTTTATTCTTTGTAATGCTATATTGCCTTTGAATTGCTTTTTTATAAAATTTGGTTTTTCTTGGGCGTGGCGCACACCCGAGTCAAGCGACCGGGGGGGGGGGCTCACTTCGCTTGCAAAAGACAGTGGTTTGCACATAACAGTTGACGAAAAAGCGTCGCGCTAAATATCTGACCTGGCTCAGTAACATTGAATTACTCCAGCGACTGGTATTCGCATTTCACCGAGGCAAGAGCTCTATGCAGGAAGTGTCACCATCTCATAAACCAATGTCGGTACAAGGGATTGATCTGGACGTTAGCCGCCAGGTCAAGCCAATGCACGTCCAGGGGTTTGAGCAGCCAACTTCAAATGACCCTCAACACGTCCTTTTTGTCTCACACATTACATCCATTAAACCAAGTCAGATACAGCTCCAGAATCGCCTCGAGGGCACACCAAATCGTCTAATTGGAGGAGCAAGTTCCATGCGGCGCGGATAGCCCATGCTCGGAAGGATATCAATAGCCCCGTGCTATTATAACATGTACCTTTTCTGCTAGCATCTGAAGACCCACGAGGTCACCCTTTAACGGAGTTCAAAGGTAAAAGCGACCTCAGGCGGAGAAGTCGAAAATTAGTCTTTCTTACCCCGGTGGAGATGTGACGACCTGGGATTCACATGAATCCGGGGCCCCGGATTCACAGGGAGGAATGTCGTCTCCTGACGCAGTGGATGGATACAAGGCAAAACTTCCCTTTGGTTGAAGGAACGTACTATGTGCCCACATAGATGAGTGCCCACAACATGAGCTACATATCTAGTAATTCGAAAGACACCCTCTTGTTGACATGTCTAGGCTGGGTCTTACAAACACCACTCGGAAGCTCATTCTCCCCCCCCCCCTGCTTATATTTGTTCATGTTCTATAGACATGGTTTTCCCAATGGTAGACCAGACCGCATCCCGGTTGGTGACGGCCCGGCTCGAAAGGCGGCAGCTTCTCACTGCAGTCAACATTTTGGCCGGCATGTCCATCTTCTTCTTTGGTATGTATTGTCTTGTTCTATCACAATAGAGACATAATGATCTGAATCCAAATAGGTTACGACCAGGACGTCTTGAAGCGCCTGCGAGGAACTGAAAACGGCGTCGCCGAGGCTGAGTACGACGATATTCGCAGAGTTGTCGAACTCGAGAAGAGCTTTGAGGGCACATCGTACATTCAAATGTTCTTCGGAATCAAATCAGGACGCCTGCACACTGGTCGCCGTGTGCAGCTGGTCATCTAGTTGCAGGTTCTTCAATGTTGGACCGGTATTTCAGGCGTAACTGTGGCGCGCCCCCGTTGTCCCTGCTGCTATAGACCACTGCCTCCCTCGTCGATGAGGGTGGTCACCCTATTTCGGCGTGTGTAGTGCAGTGGTCCTTACAACAGTAACTATGTATGGACCAAGTAAGTCGATTCGACTCCCTATCAGCTGGAGATGACAATCAAACCATTGCAATTCAACTCCTCGAGCTATTTTTCACATCGCCGGCTTTGGTTCTGGCAAGACGCAATGGGTCGCTGGCCTCAACAATATCTTCTACATGCTCGCCTTCGTCTTTGTTGCTACGTATGTTCTTTTCGTGTTTCAAAACAAATCAGAAGATCTGGCTAAAATCTACACAGTTGGCTTACTGTTTCGTGGCCCTACCTCGCCGAGTTCTTCCCTCTCCCTGCCCACGCCAAAGGTAATTCTTGGGGCGTTGTTGGATGGAGCATCGGAAATGGGTAGGTGTCCGACAAGATTCTATGTAAATCTCAAAACTAAACGACGTATAGAACCCTCACTCTCGTGCTTCCCTATATTGTTAGCTCAATCAACGAGAAAATGATGTATGTTTCGGCGCTGTCAACATTATCAGTATTCCTATTGGCATTCCTTTAAATTGCTATGCACTTCTGTCGGACGACCACTAACAATCATTCAGTCTATGCTCTTTATCCTGAGTCGAATCAGCGTATACTAGAAGAGATTGATATTCTCTTTGCAGCCTCAATTACGTGGGCGTGGGATGCTGAGAAGAATCTTGAGTCCCTGAAGCAGGAAACGGGTATTGGTGCCGGTGTCAAAGGTAGAGGTTTTGATATCGAAGCCAAAGGTGCTGATTCTAACTCCACTCGACATGTTGAGAGGTCTTGAAGGACGAATTTTTTGTCTTCGGGTATGGATCTGTAGTCACAGCCTGCCATGGGGTGGAACTGATCTGCAGAAATATAAGATAGTGCAATTGCAGCGAAATTGCGGTTCCGCTTTTGCTTCACATTATTAAACAAATTCACAAGCACAGTCTACAACCGCGAATCCGAGAACTTTCTTCTGCAAACCAGACAGAAGTGAATTAACTTGTACATGTAGAGTTCAAAGTCACGATTTCACCATTCGAGGGAGATAAAATCAGAGAAATAATGTGATCATCATATTTTCCTGTAAAAGGAGAAGCGTCTGCCCATTGATCCGAGCAAGACCAGCGGTCGAAGTTGTTTAACTAGCCTCTATGTTAATGTATTTGCACCGACTTGTAATAAGTTGTCACTATTATCACTAATTATAGGACATTTGTGGGTGTTGTAAAAAAAAAAAGAGATGAAGCTCAAAGCCTTATTTTCTATTATCTGTTACTGGAACTGTCATTTTTACTAGCTCAAGATTACAAGTCCTTAAAAGAAACTTTATGCATAAAATTAGTGTGTCTTGCCATCCTTGGTGCCCTCGATTCCCTCTAGATCGCTGTAAAGTCTCTACCGGTAATCGAGACTGGGATCGTTAAATCTTGCCTTAATGTCCAATATCTCAATGGTCTTCATGTCCTTCGCTTCCAGCTCGAAATCAGCCTCAGCATTTTCCTTGATCTGCCAGTTAATAGTGCTCTTAGGGATTATAGATCGGCTATTATTAATGCCCTATGCCAGCACAATCTGTATAGCACTTTTGCCGTACTTGCGACCCAGCTCCTGGAGGATCGGTTAATCGATAACTCGCATCATATATAAAACCTCCTTGCTCCATCCAGTTGACCGATAAAAGTCGTTCATATTGCCTAGGGGGCTGAACTGGACCACGTGGATTTGTTGAGAACGGAGCCACTGGTTGAAGGACTTCTGTTGTAGGTAGGGGTGATTTTCTATTTGATGGACAGCAGGAACCTACTCATTGCGGGATCAGACACATGCTCTTTTCTGCTCTATTCGGTCCAGCTTTTCGAAACTTACCAAGTCGGTCTCCCTTATCAGCGTCTCTAGCTCGCCCTTGCTGAAGTTCGAGACGCCAATAGCCTTGGTCTTACCAGCCGTAACCAGCTTGGCCATGGCTCTCCAAGTATCGACGAAACTGGTCTCCCCATGAATCATTTTACCATCTCTATCTCAAGGGAATCGCTCAGTCCCCCTAGCAAATGTGCAGGGGTAATGCATCATCAGCAGGTCAACATATGGTGTATCAAGATCCTCGAGAGATTCATTCAGGGCCTCCTCAACGTCGTCGGGGTAGTACTTATTGCACCACAGCTTGGTGCCGAGGAAAACCTCATCTCGAGGCACACCGCTGGCCTTAATGCCTTTTCCGATCTGCTTTTCAACATCGTAAACTCTCGCAGTATCGATCAAGCGCAGTCCGGCCTTTAAAGCCCGACATACAGCATCTTCCTAAGCATCAGGATCTTAAAAGGTGCCGAAACCGATTGCCGGGATACTTACGCCGGTATTAAGCTGAAACGTTTTAACACCTCTGGTCTGAACCGCCTTAAATACAACGGTCCTGGCCCTTGTCGCAGGCGAGCGCAATTGGGACCGAAAAACATTTATTCTGATAGAGATGGGTTGATTCCCGAATTTATAGGAGTTCCTCTTCTTTTTCTTTCCTAGAAAAAAAAAGGGTTAAGTACGAAAAGAGGGGTTAGGAAATGGATATTAGGAATCGCAGTTTGAGTGCAGGTCAGACAGACAACAGACTTTAGAGCCGATGCTTGTGAGTGTTAGGCTTTGGTTCCCGGCGAGCTCTTATAAAATGATGAATAATGGTTCGTATATTATCGTTTGATTGTTGCTGGTGGTCAGTTGACGAGACAACGGGGATCGCTGGTTAGAAGCCCTCCCTCCCTTCTCCCTGTTGCGGAGACTGATATACTTCCCTCGCATCGAGGGTTGGGCTTGAGTAAGCGTTGTGCAGACTGGATGGATGCACATCAGGTGTACGCACAAGGAAGCGCTGGCGAGCTTATATAAGCAGTCTACCCCTTGAATATCCTCTAGGCCCTCAAGTGCTCCAAACCACATACATAGGTACTCACACTAAGTTTTCGACGAATAGGCCCGAATCTAGTGCACAGGAACTTCGACTATATTCTTCCCATTCTTCATAGATCTTACAGCTGTATCGTCACCCTAAGTAGTTTGAAGATCAAGGCAATCATTTGTTCTTATTTGCGTGAGCATTCACGGCAGAGATCGTCGAAAGTTTTCCTAGCTTGAAAAAAAAGGAGAAGCCTGGTATGGTGCGGGAAGACGAAAGACCAGAGCGCAAATTTGTTCAATGAAGATTATATCAGGTAGTTGTGCGCCTTGGCTGCCTGAGAAAACTTGGGTGTTTTCTTACTATATAGATCCCTCCCTCGCAGCCTGTGTTGAGGCAAGCCATGCGCTGAGTCTGGGCCTTGGGACCACGGATTTTGCGCGCTTCTTATCAGCGGCACATACGCTCTTATCATCGTCCTCCGGCTAAGACTCGTATTTCTCCAGCTATAATCGGCTCACCCAGCTTTTCTGATCGGCTCACCCAGCTTTTCTGATCGGCTTACCCAGCTCCGCTATTGCACCCATCTAGGAACTTTCCACCCACCCAGTATAAGCCTTATAAGCAATTTCTGCTAAGAAATTAATATATACCTTAACTAAGTAAGATTACCCCGCAGCCCCCTTTAGAGTAACGCTTTAAGCATTTAAGTAAAAATTACTTATAGCACGCCTTATTAATAAAAAAGGCAGCGGTCTATAATAGTAGGGATAATAGGGACGCGCTATACTACTTAATGCGTAATATTTACTTAAGGTACTAGGTAAGCGAAAAGCTTTTAAGTAAGCAGAAAGCTTTAATAAGTAAAAAGCTTTAATAGGTAAAAAGCTTTTAGGTAGGTAGAAAGCTTTAATAGGCGAAAAGCTTTTAGGTAGGCAGAAAGCTTTAGTGGATAGAAAGCTTTAGTAGGCGAAAAGCTTTTAAGTAAGCAGAAAGCTTTAGTAGGCAGAAAGCTCTAATAAGTAAAAAGCTTTTAAATAAATAAAAAGCTTTAATAAGCAGAAAGCTTTAATAGGCGGAAAGCTATACGGGGTTATTCTGCTTAGGTAATATAGTACCTTTAAGCTATATATAAATTGGCTATAGAATTTTATACTAGGTGGGCGGAAAGCTCTTAGGTGGGCGTAATGGCGGAGCTGGGTAAGCCGATTAGAAAAGCTGGGTGAGCCGATTATGGCTGGAATTTCTCCTCTGCTTTATTATCGAGCACCTTACATAGCCACTTGTGCCGCCGGATATGCTGTTTAGAAGCCGTAAAACCCTTCCGGCGGAGCTATACGAAAATGTTGAGTGTTGCTGTGCTGGAAGCTATATTATCTCCCAGATCGAGGTTGTCATAAGGCATCTCAATATCTAGGCAGGTACCTCGGGCTAGCGGCTGGGCGATAGCCGTTCTATGAGTAGATGGCTTATTTATTATGCTTACCTTGGACTCGTCTTCCTAGCAGTCCTAAGCCGAGCCCCGATACCTGAGGCTATAGCCCTTACACGCCGCATGAATCTGGATGTTTAGCTTAGCATCTTGTAGGGCAATCGAGACGAAGGGCTTCTAGGGATGGAAGGGAATATTCTGCTGGTAGTCTTTCGAAGTGAGATAGGCGAGCCGGAACTTATCCTTGCGCCGGATGCGGCCGGGCTGGCGCGCGGATACCATAGGTGGACACCATTTCGGATACCCCACCATTTCGGACAGCCAAATTTCCCCGCACACATATAAAAACCTCGTTATTACTAGCCCTATAAAACTAACCCTATTATATAAAGAATTTAATAAATATTTTTAATTATTACTTTTATATTTTATCTATATATAGATAAATAAGGCAATAATTAATTTTAATATTTAAGAATATTTAAAATATTTTAATTTCTTATACTATAAATATATATAAAATATTTTTACTTATAAGTTTTTAATATATTTTATATATTTTTTAAAAATATTTATTTTATATAT
Source organism: Diaporthe ilicicola (assembly GCA_023242295.1). Lineage (NCBI taxonomy): Eukaryota > Fungi > Ascomycota > Sordariomycetes > Diaporthales > Diaporthaceae > Diaporthe > Diaporthe ilicicola. The sequence goes on along the minus strand of JALPVH010000084.1, from coordinate 104,129 downwards.
CTTATATATATATATTATATATAATAAGTATTAAAAGTAATAAAAAGTAAGTTTTATATAGAAATATTTTAAAAGTTTTAATTTCTTATATAAAAGATTTTAAATTTAAATAGGAAATTTAGTTTTCCTTTTTTATTATTATTAAGATTTTATTAATTATAAAGGTAACTATATATAAGTGGTATATTAGCTGTTTTAATTAAATAAAAAATATTTTATAAAATAAAATATAAAATAATTATTTTTAAAATAAATTTAATATATTGTTAGTAAAGCTATATAAAATATACCTAATTCTTAACATTTTAAAAACCATTTTATATATAGGAATATCTTTTTAAGAGATTTATTTAAATTTCTGAAAATAATATTTTTAGAGATATATAAATATAAGCGTAATTATATTAAGATTTTATTAAATTTAAAAAGCTATATAGGGATTTATCCTAAACTTTATTTAGCTAATTTATATAGGGCAGTTTCATTTTAGCTGTCTGAAATGGTGGGGTATCCGAAATGGTGTCCACCTATAGTAAGGGCAGCTGTATAAATGTCTAGACTGTAACGGTCTACGCCGCCGAGAGGAGGTCGACGTCGAAGCTGCTATAGCGAACCTTCCTAAATACTTTTAAGCAAAGAGGTATAAGCCCTAAGTATTACGGCGCCTACCTATAAGAACCTAACCTTAGAAGATTTCTGTATTAGCGTATGGGCTAATAGGGATTAGTTGTAGGAGATAGCGTCGAGGGCGGCAAATATGCCCTGCAGAAATAGCTTAACAAGATTATATAGTACCGCCGGATTATAAAAGCAGCTTAAGAGTAGTGGCCTTAAACTTCGAGTATTATAACTTAGTGTAAAAAGCTTATCCACTTATGCTAGGGAGCAGAGCTACTACGTGTATGCTTGCTGTGATTTAGCTTAAAAACGGCTAATATATAGAGCTGGTAAGGTAACTCGGCTTCCGACGGCGGGATATAGAAAGAATAGGACGATAGAAAATGCTGCGCAATTCTAATCGGTAAGACTATATATAGTATTATATTCTGAAAGATAGCGTAGAGCTATAGTAGCGTTTAGTATAGTAGCTTTTATAGGAAAGTATATTTAGAAAATGGGTATTATTACTTAGCTTAAAGATAGTCGGATAAATTATAGAGAGTTTAGCGTTATCCCGTCAGAGTTAATAATAGCTAGCTAGCTTTAGCCCGGAGCTAGAACTATCTACTATTATTATGTAAACTTTTTGCTTATAGCTCCGATAAGTATAAAGATAGCTAAATAACCCTTTTAGCTTAATTCTGCTTAACTTTCGGTATATTAGCTATTATTAGTACCTATAAACCTGGAATAATTTTAGCCTATCTTACGGAAAGAATATTTACTTAAACGAGAATTAGGATAATAATATAACTATTCTTATCTTTAAATAAGGAAAAAAAGCTAATAGCTAAGTCTTTATTAAGGCTTACTTTTATTAGTTTAGTTTTAATAATAGAAAAACTGCGATTTTATAGTATAATTACTAATAGCTTAGGAGGCTGGGGTTATAGCTTATATAGTATAAGTATAAAGATTTTAAGCTAGCTGCTATATTTTATAAGTAATTACCTATAGCTAGCTAGGACTTAGATAATTTTATAAGAAATCGGAGATTTATACCGGCTAAATCGGAGGATTTACTAGCTTATATTAATTAAATAGTAGCAGCTAATTAAACTATATTATTTTAATTATATCTTAACCACCTATAATACGTTTTATAGCTATAATAATTAACGCTTTATATAGCGCTTATTATTATTATATTTAACTTACCTATCTATTAATAATATTTTTTTAAATTAATTAATTATTTATCGGAATTATTTAATTTAACTTTAAAAATATATTCTTTTTATTTAAAATTTAATTTTTTATTATTATAATAATATTAGAAACCCTAAATTATTTAAGTTTTAAAATATAATAATAAGATAATTATTATAATTAAAATATTAATATTATTATAATAAATTATTACCGCTTAATATTTTTTAACCCTTTTCCTTTTTTAAAACTTTTTTAAGATAGGTATAATACTTATAAAGATTTTAAAGCTAATTTAAATAAGGCTATAAAATTTATTAAATTTTTAATAATAATTAAAAGATTAAAAGGTAGATAAGTAATATTAAAATATAATTATAATATTTAATACTTATTTATTACTATAAAAACTAACGCTATAATAATAAAAATTAGTTATAATTAATAAGCGCTTATTTATATAATAAAGGTAATATTAAATAAATAGAAATTTATAATTTAAAAAGGAAATTATACTTATTATAGTTTTTAAAAAATATTTAAAGCTTAATATAGCTAAGTTAAATTATTAAAAATATATAAAAAATTCTTTATTTATATTATATAAAACTTATTTCTTATAAAGTTTAAAAAGCTTAAAGCGGTGCTATTAATCGGGTTAGGATATATATATATAAAAGAAAATAATAAATAAAAATAATTCGATTAACTAAATTCTTAATTATTATTAAGTTAAAGCTATTGTTAAAAGGGTAATAGCTATAAACTAGTTTATAAAAAGTATTTCGGCCGGATTATTTATTAAGCCGAATAAGCTATATTAATAAGGCTTAATTATAGTTAACTATTATTATTTTTATACTAATAGTTTTCTAATTTAGCTATAATTAAGCTATTACTAAATAGCTTAAAAATAATCTTTCTTTTAAATCGATATAATAAATTATATAACCTTATTTATTAATTATTTACTTAATTTATCGCGTTTAATATAGCCCTTTATTTAAATTATTAACTTATTTATATTAATTAAGCGTTTTAACGCTTTATTTAATAAAGCTTTTATTATAGTATTTATAGGGTTATTATCGCTATTAATTTATCTAACTTTATAAATCTTTTATTATTTATATATTTAATATAAAGCTATAATATCGATTATTAGCCGCTTCTTTTTTATTATATTTAGCTTAATAAAATACTTATATAATAAGTAGAAATCTATATAAATAATAAGGGGAATTAAGTAAAAGTTTAATTAGTTAATAATTAGCTATATTATTAATAAAAGTATTACGCTAATATTAAAGCTGCTAGCTATATTATAAATTTTTAAAATTAATATATTTTTAATAATTTATTAATATTTTATAAAAAATTAATAAAGTATATTACTATATATCTTATATTATAAAAGGTTAATATTTTTCTTTATATTAATAATAATTATTATATAACTAATTTATAAGTTAAAGTTTTAATTATTAATAAAAAACTTATCTATAAAGATTATTAAAGTTATTATTATAAAATTAATAAAGATATATTATAGCCCTTATTTTAAGTTAGCTTTTTATTATTTTAGCTATTTATTAAATTTATTATAATTATTATAATTTAACTTTTAAGCTTACACTATAATAGAAAGGTTAAAAGCGGCTTTTAGCTAATAGATTAACGCGATATAAGCTTTATAAGCTTATTAATAAAAGTATTACTAAAGGTAGTTATTAAAGTTTATATTAATAAGCTTAAGCTTAACGCTTTAACCTTTTTACTTTATTTTAATAATGCTATTAAAGGCTATTATTAACTTATAACTATTAAAGTTTAATAGCTATATAAAGAAAAATATAGTTTTTAACTTATATTTAATTTTTACCTTTTAAATCTTTTTTTCTTTAATAGCTAAAAATAATAAGCTTATAATAATAAAAATATTATTAATTTATATTCCGATTAACCCGAATAAATCTTTTCTATTACTTATAATTAAAAGGTATAAGTTATAATTAAAGATTATTATTTCTAACTTTTTATAGTTAATAATATTTATAATATATTATCTATTAATATATATTTGCTTTAATAATATTATAAAGTAGCTTAATTAATTATATAATTATTTTTTTAAGGTATTTTACCTTTAATTCTTTTAATAGCTAAGCTAAAATTATTTATAATAACTTATTTTTTAATTACAGATAAGCTTATATAATATCGCGCAGCTTAAAGGTTTTTTCTTTTATAAAGAGAGAGGCTATAATAGCGATAATTAGTTATTAGCTAACCTATAGTATACTTTATATAGGGGAAAGATAGGATCTTTATATTAATTAAGTTTTCTTTTTAGTTTTAGGCTTTTAAGGGTTTCGATTTATACTTATTATAAGGGTAAAAAAAAAGGCTAAGGGAAAGAAAGGTTAATAAAGCGTTTAAAGAAAAAAGGGTTAAGGGCGCTTTTAATTATAGCATTCTTTTTAGTTTAAGCTAAAAAAAAGGTTTAAAAAGGAAGGGATTATAATATATAACTATAATAACTGCTTAATAAATCGATTAAAAAAAAAAGCTTATTAAAAAAAAGTTAATAATAAAAAAGGTAAGCGTAATAAAGTATATCGAAAGTTATAAATATTTTTATTAATAGTTTTCTTATATAAGGGAATTTAATAATAATTATAAGCGGTAGCTAATAGCTAATTTTAATATTTTCTAAATATAGGTAATAGCTATTAAAATTAAAAATACTATAATTTTAATATAGAAATTATTACTCGATTAATATAAGTTAAAGCTAGTAATAATAAGCTTATAGTTAATAATAATTAAGGTTTACCTCTTTAACCTTATTATTAAAGATTACTAAGTAATTACTAATTAATATTAGTTAAGCTAAAGTATATATAAAGTATTAAAAATATAAATAATATAAAATATAAATATAAATATAAATATAAATATAAATATAAATATAAATATAAAATAATATAAAATATAAATATAAATATAAATACATTCTAAAAGTAAACTTATATAACCTTAAATATTAAATTACTAATTTTATAGAATAAGTTTAGCCCTTTAAAACATACTATTTATATTTTATATATTTAAATCCAATAAAAAGAAATAAATACTAATACCTAATAAAGACTTTAAAGTTTAAGCTTACTTAATAAAGTTTTAGCGGCGGCGAGCCTTACTAGATTTTTATTTTAGATATTAGTATTTATTTCTTTATATAGGATTTAAATTCTCGAAAACTAAATAATACGTTTTAAAGGGCTAAGTTAGACTTATATAGCTAGCTATTTTATTTTCAAGGTTATAAAAGATCTATTTTTAGGTTATATTTATATTTATATTTATACTATAATATAAATATAAAATATAAAATATAAATATAAATATAAAATATAAAATATATATTATAACTTTAAGTATATTAACTATTTTATTTATTTAAGTTTCCTTATTAAGCTAAAATAATAATAAATATCCGAAAAGGATAAGGTATAATATATCTTTTAAATTAATATAGTAGGTTTTACTATATAGAACTTTTTATAATAACTTATTAATCTTTTATAAGCCTGTTTATAGTTAGAAGCCGCTATTCTGCGTTAATAGCTGTAGTATTAGGCCGCGCCTAGTTTATTCGCGCTGGTGCTGTCGAGGTTAAAGCTATTGCGGGCCGTAAGCTAGTCTGACGCCGTTAAGCACTATACGAAAATGCTATCGCCGTATGACTTAGGTATAAGTTACTTAAAATGGGCGATATTAAAAAGCCGCCATTGCCCTAAAGGTTCTGGCTCTGCTTAAATATATATCTATTATAACCTTTTCCGCTGTATTGCAAGACCACTCGAAAGCAATTATTTAGCCTGCCGCGCTACCGAAACCGAGATAACTGCTAGTTAAGCTTAAACCACTACTTATATGCGCCTAAGACCTAGGTAAGGCTATTATATTCTATTGCTACTCTGGATATATAGATCTGACAGCTTTATAGCTATAGAAATAGACTTTAAATATAATAAGCAAATCTTTATTTAGGTAAAAAGTTTTTTTATTAGGGTAAAGGAGCGTAAAAATAAAAAACCTTTCCTATTTAAGCAAATAAATATATTTATTATTACCTTAAAGATATATAACTCGGAAATCTATTTTAAAGAAATAAAGGAATTTATTGCCTATAAGTTAAGGATTAATAATAAGCCGAGGAAAGGATAAAAGGTTATAAGTTTAGTATACTTCTTTAAGAAGGTTTACCTTTTATTTAAATAGATAAAGCCTAATTGCAGAAATATAATATAGTTAAATAAAATTTAGTTTAAAAAATATATAATTATAGGTCTTTTAACCTTATACCTAGAAAGAAACTCTAGGTATATATATATAAAAGAAAATAATAGGTAGAAATAACTCGATTAATTAAATTCTTAATTATTATTAGGTTAAAGCTATCGTTAAAAAGGTAATAGCTATAGGCTAGTTTATAAGAAACATTTCGGCCGGATTATTTATCGGGCTAAATAAGCTATATCGATAAAGCTTAATTATAGCTAACTATTATTATTTCTATAGGTGCTTTATTAAAAATACCTTTAAATTTAGTTAAGGCTTAATATAATAAAGAATTAGCTAATAAGCTTTTATAAGAAAAAGTAAGGTATTTATATATTTATTTAAAAGATATTAAACTTTTTTAAAAAGAAGAAATATTAATATTATTAAATTATTAATAAAAAGAGTAATATAATAAATATATTTTAATATTTAAAATAATAAGTTATTTAGCTTTAAAAATAATAATCTTTATAAAATTTATTATTTAATTATATATATTTAATTAATAATAAAAAAAATACCCTTTTTTTAAAGTATAGCGGTAATTTATATAAAAAATATCTTTTTATTATTTTAAAGCGTTATTAATAATAAGAAGAAAAGCGGCTTTTAATAGCTTTTTAAGTAGATTTATAAGCTGCTATAATAGTATAAGGCCGTTATATTTATCTTTATTATTACTAATTATAATAATTCGTTAATAAATATTATTAATTATTAATTTCTTTAAACTTATTATTAGCTATATATCTTTTATATAAATATAAATATTATTCTTAATATTAAGAAAAAAAAAAGTTAATATAAGAATTATTAATAGTATAAATAATAATAAAAAGTATTTTTAAAAGTATTAAAACCGAAAATCTTAAAGATTATAATAAAAATTTTATTTTTTTTAAATATATTAGCGAGAAATATAACGGTAATATCTTTAAAAGTATTTAATAATATTCTTTATACTTAATTCTATATAGCTCTTTTTAACCTTTTTAAGTTTATAAAATACTTTATAAATTATAAGATCTATAATATAGCTTAATAACGGCTTTAAAAAACCATTTTAAATTAAATAGCGATTTTTAATTACCTTAAAACCTAGTATATTAATAAGAAAAAGGAGATTATAGCTTAATAAGTTATATATAAAACTTATAAAACCTTTAACTTCGGCTTATATATAATATTCTTTATTAAGCGTATATATTAAAAGGTTAAAATATATTTAAATTATAAGATAAATAATGTTTTATATTTTATTAAAGCTATTTATAAGGTTTTTACGAATATAGCTTATAACTTTCCGCTTAAAAAAGGCTATTAAAAAATAGCGTCGCTTAAAAAGTTTAATAGGTAAAAGTAATTAAGAAAGCTTTCTTTTTAAATCTTAAAAGCGGCCCTTAACCTTTTTATAAAGGTTAAATAGCAGGCGCTATATATATTAAAGGGTAAAATATTATAAAGAAATTATATAGCTTTAAGGTATAATTATATTATTTTTATATAATATAGATTAATTTATATAAGCCGTATAGCTAATAAAGATAAGGCTAGTTTTTATTTTTAAAAAAAAGCAATATTTATAAAGCTTTTTATTTTAATTATAACCTTTTTATTAATAACCCGTTTTTTATAATACTTTTACCGAAAAAGGTTACCGCTATAAAAGGTAAATTTTAAAAGATAGCTATATTTATAGCTAATAAAGATAATATTTTTATAAGCTATATAAAGGCTATAATAAATAAAAAGATAACCTTAACTATTATAAATTTAAATAATAAGGTAAGGGATAAAATAAGAGTAATTATAGCTTTTATATAAAGAGTTAACTCGGCTTTTAAATAAAATAATAAAATCTTTAAAAATTTAAATAAAAAGAATATCTATAATAATAATACCTAATAAACAGCTATCTATTATAATTAACGGCTTATATAAAGGCTTATAAAGTAATTAAACTTATAGGCTTAAAAGCGATAACCTTTTATAATAATATTATTAATAGCTTTATTCTTAAATAGAAAATTAGCCGTTAAAAAGTAATATATAATAGTAAAGAAGATTTTTAATTAATTGCTATAAGTGGATTTAATAGCTAAAAATATTATTAGTAATAATAGTAATAATAAAAAGGCTTAGAATATTATTATAATATATATAAATTAGATAGGTAAAAATATTATAAACTAGTATATAAATATATAGTAAAATAATAAAAACCCTTATTATACTAGCTATAAAGGTTAAATTAATATTATATATATAAATTGGGTGGTGGGCGTAAATATATGTACTGGGGGCTGTATTTGTACCGGTGTACCCTCCGATTTAGCCGGTGCGAATCTCCGATTTCTTTTGTGAGACTTAGGCCGATGGGCAGACTAGGGTGATCCAGCGAGCCATTATTAATGCTTTTGAGACTCTCTAGAGCTGCCTGATTTGTGGCTTTAGAGATGCGTTGTGACTGGCAGAACCAGGCGCTGAAACCGCGCTCGTAGACGGCCCTGCACGCATCCGCGCTGGGCACCACGGCATCTTCGTCGGGTTCTATCTCGCTCCGGGATAGTCCAAGTCGAACATTTGAAATGTTTGTATAAAAGAAGCAGATGTCATCATATCGCGTTGTTACTGGTTAGTTTGTCTAAACCAAACCAGTCCTTACAGCAGAAGGCTCCGCAATAACAGGCACTAAATCCATCCGGGTTGTCCCCTCGCTGTTGCCTCCACCTGCTTGTTCGAGAGCTCTTCCATTGATGGCATCTTGGAAGACATTCACGCAGTTCCAAGCACTTTTAGTCGTAGTGAACCAATTCCCCACTCTGGATAGCTAATTATTAGTAATTAATTGCTAAGCACTTATCATCAGTATAACTATTACAATAATTTTAAATTAGAAATAAAATACTATCCAGTAAATACCAATGACAATGACTCACTTACAACTATAGTTATAACTATATCGACTAGTTTAAATTCTGATTCCTTAACCCAGATAAGGTAGAAACATACATATGTATTCCCAAGTGTCTAGTGGAACAGCGTTTTCGAATAAAATGTCCAGCACTGCAGAGATAGTACTGCCACAGCTCCAACATAACTGCGTGATATGCACGCCTCCATTGTGAAACCCCGGCAGACTTCAAGGCTTGGTTACCGCGGCTGCGCGCCCGTTTGTGATGCAGAGGCTGCACCTCCTGGGGCCCCTGTCCGGAGCTGCCCGCCGCCAGCTATACTAATAGACTAAAAGATTAAGCAATGACGGGTCTCCCCTGTCACCCGGCGGGTCCGTATATAAATCCCTGACAACCCGCCACGTTCGCAACTTTGGCTAGTCTCACCCTATTAAGTGCCCGCCCTTCACGAGGCAAGAGCTCGCTTCTAATGGTAATTATTTCGAATCTCCAGAAGTTAAAGATTCCAAGAGACCTCTCATGCCTTAATCTAGACTCTTTTATAACCCCCATATCGATCAAAGAATGTGAATCGATTCCCTGTATTCATAGTGTCTGTTGCGATACATTATTAAACCAGCTATATCTGTAGATGGAGTATGCTCGTGGGTGGAGCTATACGGTAGTAAAAGCAAGTTGGTAAGATGGTCTTGTGTCAGCGTGATAGAACAGGAATAAATAAAGGAAGGCACATTGCACGGCTCTTCCATTACACAGGCATAAATTCATGCATGGGGAAAACATTTACTGCTACTACGACCCTTCCACCACCTCCCCGGTAGCAAGCAGCTTCTTACCGCCAGAAAGAGGGAGCGCACAGCTCGGCGGCCGCTGCCACGTCAAAAACCCCGCGCCACGCTGGATCATCTCCTGCCTCATCTGCGTCGCCCTGCGTATCATCGGCCCGCAAAACGGCACCTCCGGAAACTCGGGAAGCGGCGGCCAGTCGACCGCACTGGGGGCCTGGCTCCGGCTCGTCACCTGCTCCTCCGCGTCCGCCTCAGCACGTTGCGCCATCCACTCGTTGAGGTGCCGCTTGTATTCTGCCACCGGGGCGTCAAGAACGACATCTTCGTGCTTTTCCCAAGCTGGCGCCGAGCTATTGGTGTCAAGGATCATGGAGGCGTCTAGCTCGGATGGGTGGTTTTCGTCTCGAAGGTGTGTATCGCGGGTGATAATCTCGTAGAGGGTGAAGGCGGCAAACTTGACATCGTTACACGCTGGGTTGTAGCTCTCGCTGCTGATATTGTCGGCGCCTAGCCTATAGGCAAGGTTAAAGTCGAAAATGAGGAGGTTGTCTGTAGTAGTGTCGATAAGGAGGTTGTAAGGTGTGATATCGCCGTGGACAATACCCAGTGTAAGATTGAGGTAGTCGATAGTTGATAGAAGCTGTGTAAGGTGCTTAACTTTGAAGGGCCTTGAGATATTATCTAGTATAGTGCCGCCTGGTATAAAGGGTGTTGTAAAGCCCTAGTGTGACGTTAGTCCTGCTACGGATCCTGAAGTGTTGCATTCTAGAACATTCCAAAACATCAAAGTCGGGGATCCGTTGCAAGAGAAAGGTGACACTTACGACCACTTTATCTTTGCCCTCAACTTGGTCGATAACAAGAGTATTGAAGGGGACGATGTTTGGGTGCTTTGGTATCCGAAGGAGGCAGTTTGATTCATCCCATATGATACTGATATTTCCCTCGTTTATGTAATACTTGTAAGCAACTTGTTTCGGCTCTGTACCAGTTGCTAATGTATTCTCGCATAGATCAACCTGGACACCCATTCGATCCAATTCTATAAGCTGCTCGCGGCGGATCTGGGGCAGAGATGGATAGTCTGACGGGGAGGGGTAGAATGGGATCATAGTCCAATCTTCATCCAGGTTAGCTGTAGAGTTTAGCAGCTCACCCCGCTCTCCGACTTCAATCTGGACGATATCGGACGGGATATCGTCAATGTGCTCGGCGAGGGCATCGAAAAAGAACGCTTCATCATCCTCCTGCCAGGCCGTTGCGACGGCGATAGTCCGGCGCTGGTCCCAGTCGATAATGACTTTGATGGAGCCGACGCCATTATACATCGAATCAAAACCCGTCTTCGTGAAGCGCTGGTCTGGGGTGCAGTCGTCAAAGTGGCCCATCTCAAATCCCAATCCAAAAACACAAAAGGAAATAAGGAAATAGAGAAATGAAGGGGAATACTAGTGGGTCGCCGAGATGGCGAAAGATGTTGAGACCGGTGATTTCTGGCATGCAGAGCACAAGAGATTGATAAACAAGTAAGTAGAGGTTGAGAGTGTGCAAATCTTTCTGATCTCTCAGTCTAATAAAGCGCCCTGGCCATGAGTGAGGTGGGTCCGACGGAATGGCATCACGCTCCCCTCCTGGTCACGTGGTTTCTATTATTAACTACCTAGGTATAGTGTAAGCACGTTGGTGGTCATGGCTTAGCGGCCTCACTTAAAACTCGTACGCAGGCTATTTTTAGCCGCGGCCCTCACGATTGACCATTGGACCCTCAGATGCGGCACTCCGAGACACTTCGACCCCCTTGTCCAATCCTTCAGAAAAGGATACCGTTGCCTTTGTCTCGCTATTCTTGAAGCGGTCAGCTGGTACGTGACAGATCTGTTGGCGGACCCAGTCTATAGCCAAAATAAACCACTGATCAAAAGTAAGCGCTTATCTGGTAAATGAATCGTTTTCGCAGGTACTCTAGTTGATGGAGTTGAGAAGTGACGAAGGACCGAAGATGCCAACATCCTGAACATTCAAATGTCTACCGTCTGCTTTAAGGGTCTTTGGACAGATCAGCAGCCTGCCGAACATTTAAAGATTGAAAGCGGACTTGATTCCAGATATAGATTTGCTTTTTTATTGGACAAAATCGATGCCTTGCCGTTTCGCGATGTCTTTCAGAATACACAGTGTCAGGTGGTGATATCACAGCCCTTTCAGAACCGTAGATCGTGCTTAGAAACATTAGGGTATCGGAAATGGGCTCGGAAGAGAGGCACCGATAACGCTGCGCTAACGCTGCTATAATGTTACGGAGGAGGAGGAACTATTATAAAAATGGGGAAGGAAGAGCGAGAGGAGGAGGAGAGAGAGGGCTAAGTTTAATAGTCTTATTCCTATCAATACCACTGCTTGCACCCCGCGCCTACGCTGCGTATACCCGTTTACTCTGCTACCGTACACCCAAAACCTGACATATAGCTTGCCAACGGTGTATTAAGACAAATAACTTATTAACGTTTCGTCAGAACAAACCGTTAGGAACGGTTTATTCTGATAAACCGTACATGTTCGGTTTGTTTATTTGAACGGCTTACGGAGGCCAGTATACCGGACCATAATGGGCCTGTCAGAAGTAATGTTTCGAACAAAACTGGCCAGGCCATCGGCCACAGGGCGCTGACCCGACCATGTTGGGTGCCACAGCTCATCAATACCTTGCAAGATATGAATTTATGGGCCTTACGAACTATACAAGAGGCTACTCGATGCCGTCCCAGGTAGAAGAGATGAGCGCTTAAACAAACAACTTCATCCCCTTGTTCTATCTTGCTAATTTTGACGAACCGTTCGCGCATTATCCATCCGCCCCTTTTTTTAGAATCAAATCTAGACCCAGACCATATAAAAATCATGGCGAGTCCCGAGCAGTCATTTCAGACCTGGATGGGTCAACGTTTCAGTTTAGTCGGTACCGGTACGCTCACTTCTTGCCACTATATATTAAATCCTCCAACAGTCTCTAACATAATACTTACTTGATTTCCAATCTCGCAGAGGGATACACCATTGTCGGACCCCAGGGCCGAGGCTTCAACTGCATCGCCCACGCCATCGGGCAGACCGGAATCCGCCTCACCCCTCAAAGCAAGGCCCAGCTCACCGCGAACTACTTGTGTTACGGCTTCTACGAGGTCGACGCCAGCGGCGACCCCCTGGCCGGCGACGCTGAGGTCTACGCGAAGCCGTCCGCAACCGGTACCCCCCTTCACGGCCATCGAGTTGAGGGTTCCATTCGCAATGTAATGACCTGCTCTTCCAAGATGGGAGACGACTTTCTCATCCGCCACCCTCGGACCCTACTCCAGTGCCGGCGGACCAATTCCACCCAGTACGAGTACGGTATTGTGGTGTACAGGTACCGCTATAACGAAACCATGTTTAAGGCGGCCGAGGCATCCAGTACGTTCTCTCCTATATTCTAACCCGTGTTCTTCGAGCGCATGCCCCTTAATCGCTTCAGAAAGTTCCGATTGGGATCATTATTTCGGCAATTCTTTTGTTGGGATTCCAGATAATAACTAACGGAAAACTTTTGCAAACAGAGGTTAAGACCAGGTCGGGACGTGAGGTCAAGCAATCTGACACGACCTTGACTAAGTCATATAGACGTATCCTAAAGAGCGACGCCGCTCGCACCAAGTCTAATCGTGTTACCAAGAAGCCTAAGGCCGGCAAGAAATGAACAAGAGCCTAACGGCTCGCCCTGGTATACCGTCGCAGGTTCGTCGGCTGCCGGAATAAGAAAGATGAATTGGAAATTCTTTTAGACCGGCAGACTTTCTAAAGCCTAAACTTTCAGCGATATTTAATGAGCTAGCATATTCTTAATATTCTGATTTATGGGACTCGTTTAAAAGTTATAGATTGTAAGATTGTGATAACCTAAATTACTTATTATATAAGACCTATAATATAATAAAAGTTCTATAATATATTATAAACCTTATCGCTCCTTATTTAAATAGAAACTTATATAACTATTATATTTAATATAATCCGGCTACTATTTATCTAGTGATAGATTTAAGCTGCTAGCTAATAACCCTTTTTATTAAATTTAACGGTCTGCTATAAACCGCTTAAAGAGGCGTATTAAAAAGGGGGTGCCTTAAGCATTTACGCTAATATTAATAAAAAGGCTTAACTATTAAAAAGAAAGGGGTTTATATAATAAATAAGAAAGATATAATTAAGTTATTAAAAAAATATATTAAATTATTTATAATTATCGATAATTATATATAATTTAATAATTAAAAATCTTATTACTTTAAGCTAATTAGGAAAATAGCCGAAAATATAAATAAGAAAACCTTTAACACTTTTTTAATAAAACTTAAAAATTAAAATAATTAAAATTATAAATTTTATATTTAATCTTAAATATATAAGCTTAAAGTATATATTAATTATAAAGAAAAACTTCTTTTAAAATTATAAAAACTTAATATTCGATTTTAAAAATATATAAAGATAATTATAATAGCTTAAGGCTTAACCTTTTAAATAATTAAAGATTTTAATAATAAAGCTAATAAATTTAATTTATTTAAAAGAAAAGAAATAACTAATAATTATTATTTAACCTTATTAATACCGGCCTTAAAATATATAATTTAAATATATAGAGTTATAAATAAAGTAAGCTTAATTATATAAAAAAATAAAATATTATTTAAAAATTTTAAAAATAAATAATATAAATAATTACCTTAAAATATAAGTTAATATATTGCTAATTAAATAAATTATTATAAATATTATATTAATATTTAAAAAATATATATAGTTTATCTTTTATAAATAAAAAAATAAAATCTTAAATTATATATAAGAACGCTTTTAAGCTATTAAAAAATATTAAAAAAGTAAATATTTAAATTAATCGATATAAATTATTAATAATAAAAAGGCTTATAAAAAAGCTTTTAAAAGCTAAAAATATTATATTATAAGTTTTAAACTTATTTTAAATAGTATAAAAATTTTTACTCTTTTAAATATTTTTTTTAAATAAATTTAAAAATAATTAATTATTAATAAAAGCCTTATATTTTATAAAGTTAAAAATAACCTTTATTAAAAATTAATAACTTAAAACTTATAAAAAATATTAAAGTATTAAAAAAGATATTTATAATTAAATATAATAATATAAAAGATTATAATAATAAAATTAAAAATATTTATATTATAAAATACTATTAATTATTTTATTTATTTAAGTTTCTCTATTAAGCTAAAATAATAATAAATATTTAAAAAGAATAAAGTATAATATATTTTTTAAGATTAATATAATAGGTTTTATTATATAAAACTTTTTATAAGCTTATTTATAATTAAAAGCCGTTATTTTACGCTAATAGCTATAACATTAAGCCGCATTTAATTTATTTATATTAATGCTTTTAATAAGCTATTAGCCCGTCGAGGTTAAAGCTATTATAAGCTATAAGCTAGTTTAACGCTATTAAGCATTATATAAAAATGCTATCGCTATATAACTTAAGCAAGTTACTCGAAATAAATAATATTAAAAAGCTATTATTACTTTAAAGGTTTTAGCTCTACTTAAATATATACTTATTTAGTAAAACCGAGCGATATAACCTTATTTTACTATATTATAAAATTATTTAAAAGTAATTATTTAACTTACCGAAACCGAGATAATTATTAGTTAAGCTTAAACTACTATTTATATACGCTTAAGACTTAAGTAAAGCTATTATATTTTATTATCTAGATATATAGATTTAATAGCTTATAAATAGCTATAGAAATAGATTTTAAATATAATAAGTATATCTTTACTTAAATAAAAAGTTTTCTTATTAAGGTAAAAAAGTATAAAAATAAAAAACCTTTCTTATTTAAATAAATAAATATATTTATTATTACTTTAAAGATATATAATTCGAAGATTTATTTTAAAGAAATAAAGAAATTTATTACTTATAAGTTAAGAATTAATAATAAGTTAAGGAAAGGATAAAAGGTTATAAGTTTAATATACTTTTTTAAAAAGATTTACCTTTTATTTAAATAAATAAAGCTTAATTATAAAAATATAATATAATTAAATAAAATTAAGTTTAAAAAATATATAATTATAGGTCTTTTAACCTTATACTTAAAAGAATTATAAAATATTATATATTATTATAAAAAAGTATAACTAGTTTATATAAAGGCTATAATAAAAGAAAATATATTTAATAAGATTAAAGATTTATTAAAGATTACCTTATATATAAAATACTTTATACCTTTATATATTATTATTATATATTTTTTTAAAAAGGTTTATTATAAGTTTAAACTTTAAAAGTATTTAAAAAAGTAAATTAAAAAAGCTTTTAAAAGTAATACTAATTTATAAGTATAAGTTTAAGCTTTAAAGGGTTTAAGATTAAAGTTTAAGTTAAGAATATTAAAACTAATAAAAAAAAGTTATTAAAAAAGTAAATAATTAACTTTTAAAATATTATATTATAAGTATAAAGGCTAAAAGAGCTTTTATAATAAATATAGAAATATATTCTTTAAAACGCTTAATAATACTTAACCTTATAAATATAATCTTTATTATTAATAATAATAAAAAACTATTTAATATAAAACTAGCTATATATAATAACTATCTTTAATTAAAAGATTAATAGCTTTTAATTTATATATATATAATATAATGCTAATATAAATTAAAGTAATAATATTTTATTTTTAAAATATTATTCTTTACCTATATTTATTAATAATATTTATATCTTTAAAATAATTTAAATAAAAAAATATCTTTTAAAATAATAAATAAAACCTAATAATATTAAAGTAAAATAATAAATTAACCTTATATAAATTTAAAAATATTTTTAGCTAATATATTATTAAATATTAACCTTATAAAATTAATAGTTCCTTTAATATATAAAGAAAGAAATATATTATATATATAAAAAGAAGATTATTTATAAGTAAAGCTATTTTAAATATAGTTAATTTAGTTATATAAATCTTATTATATTTAAATATTTAGTTAATTTATATTAAAAGGTATAGATTTAAAGATTAATAATTATAAAGTATAAAATATATACTTTAACTAAGATTATAAGATAAGTTTATTAAATATTAAAGAAGAGTTTTAAATAAAAAGGTAAAAAAATAATATTTAATTTTTATAATTATAAATAAAGGAGTTATAATTATATATTTTAGCTATTACTTATATATAAAGTTTTAAAATATATTTAAAGTTATTATTTTAAAAGTTAAAATAATAATATACTTTTTAAAGTTATTAAATTCTTTTTAAGAATAATAAAGGTATAATATAAAGTAAAAGTTAAAATTATTAAATATAATAAAGAAATATTTTCTTTATAAGTATAAGGTTAAAAGACTTATAATTATATTTCTTTAAATTAAATTCTATTTAACTATATTATATTTCTATAATTAAGCTTTATCTCTTTAATTTATTTAAATAAAAGGTAAATCTTTTTAAAAAAGCGTATTAAATAATTAACCTTTCTTTTTTTATTCGGCTTATTATTTATCCTTACTTTATAAGCGATAAACTTTTTTATTTCTTTAAAATAAATCTTATATATCTTTAAGGTAATAATAAATATATTAATTTATTTAAATAAAAAAGGGTTTTTATTTTTATACTTTTTTATTTTAATAAGAAAACCTTTTACTTAAGTAAAGATTTATTTATTATAAATAAAATTTATTTTTATAGCTATTTATAATAAAGCTATTAAATTTATATATTTAAATAATAAAATATAATAGCCTTATTTATCTATTTTAACCGCAGCTATAAACTCGCTTAATAGAGTTTTAAACGTATATAAGTGCTAGTTTAAGCTTAACTATTATCTCGGTTTTAATAGCGCGGTAAGCTAAATAATTGCTTTCGAGTAATCTTATAATATAGCAGAATAAGGTTATAATAATAAAGTAAAGCTAAAACCTTTAAAGTAATAATAGCTTTTTAATATCGTTTATTTTAAATAATTTAAAAGCTTAAATTATATAATAATAGTATTTTTATATATTAATATCGGTAGTGTTTAACGGCGTTAAACTAGCTTATAGCTTATAATAGCTTTAACTTTAATAGGCTAATAGCTTATTAAAAGCACTAGTATAAATAAGCGCGGCCTAATATTATAGCTATTAATATAAAATAGCGGCTTTTAACTATAAATAAGCTTATAAAAGTAAATTAATAAGTTATTATAAAAAGTTTTATATAGTAAAACCTATTATATTAATCTTAAAAAATATATTATACTTTATTCTTTTCGGATATTTACTATTATTTTAGCTTAATAAAGAAACTTAAATAAAATAAATAAATAATTAATATTAAATAAAAAGATTTATATTATTTTATATATTTATCTATTAATATTACTTATTATATAAGGTTATAAGTTAAATATTTTAAATTAAAAAGCTTAAATTAATATATAGCTATATTAAAAAAAGTTTTTAATTAAATTATAGCTTATATACCCTGCCTTAATAGTTTATTAAAATTAATATAATTTTATATAATATTAAAGCTTTATTATATAAAGCCTTTTATTTCACTTTTAAAGCTTAATTTAAATTTTTTATAAAGATATTAATATTTAAAAAACTATTAAAGAAATATAAATTAATTTAATTAAGGCCTTTAATATCTTTTAAAGTAATTTATTTATAATTACTCTATAAAAATATATATAATACCTTACGTAATAACCTTTCCTATATAATAATAAATTACGTTATAGCTTATTTTTTTAATTAAAATTATAAAATTTTATATTTAAGATAATATTTACGCTATAACGGCTTAAAGGTATAAATTAATAATAAAATTTATTAATTTTAATTTAAGTGTTAGCTATAGAAAAGAAGCTACCGCTAATTACGCTATAGCTTATAGCGTGCTTATTTATAGCGGGCAGTGAGCAGATAAGATAAGCTTATCGATAAAGGCTATAGTATAGCCCTATATTAACGTTTAGCTTAATGTCTTTATAATATTTAAAACTTTATAAAGAAACCTTATATTACTTTTATTTTTATATTAAAATATATATCTTTTATAAACCCTTTATTTTTATTAATAAATTATTATTTATATAAAGTTTATTCTCTTTAATATTTAAATATATTATTTTTTATATTTTAAAGGTAAATATATTGTTATAATTACTTAAGTAAGCTTAAAGATAGCTAACACTATTTCTTTTATAAACTATTAATTACTTAAAGGCGCGGTAATTATTATACCCACCCGGTATAAGTAGGGCAAATATAGTATATAAGCTATACTATTAACTTTATATTTAAATATCTTAATACTAGCTATTTATATCGAAAATAAAGCTATCGTTATATTTAAATTAATTAAAAGTATATATATATATATATATATATATATATTTAAAGAAAATATATAGATTTAAAAGATATAGTAATATTATTTAATATAAAGCTTTTTAAGCAGCATTTTTATAATCCTTTTATTTACCCTTTATATTAAAAGAGGTTAAAGCTAAAGTTTATTAACCGCCTACTTATTTTAATTATAATTAACTTTAAACTATAATTAAACTTTTAATTACTTATAATTACTTTTATTAAGCTTACTAACCTTTATACCCTTTATAATAACGCTATTACGAAATATTATAAAGATAGCGGAAGTTTAATTAATTAATTAAATATTTAATATCTTTATTATTAAAAGTATCGGTTTTATACTTTTTTCTATTAAAATTAACCCTTTATATAATAAATAGTTAACCTTTTTATATAAGGCTAACCTTTATTATAAAATCTATATTCCGAAAGTAATTACTTATACTTATAAGGGTAATTCTTTATATTAGCCCTTATAATTTAATATAGCTTTTTAAAAAAACTTAAACCTGCTTATATTATTGCAGGATTTATTATACCTTAAAGAATTCTAATTAATAGGCAGGGGTGTAATAACTACCGCGCCTTTAAGCAGTTAAGTCCTAAATGATTCTATTTTGAGCTCTCCAGGTCCTCTTCCGGCCTTTATATAATCCATGTCCAGGTCCAAGCTGGCTGGTCGACTTGATTTGGCAGCATCCTGCAGCAGGTAGGTGTGGCACGGCTGGATCACATCTCATTGATGAACTGGTTGAGACCTTTGGCGAGGAAGGTCTTTGTGGTCACTAGGTCTTGAAATAGGACAGCCCAAAAATGGAGCAGACAACTTTGTGTTGGTGACAAGGCCCGCCACAATGTATCCACAAAGGTTGACTATATCAGGCCTCTGAGTCCACTTTTGTGGGTCCTTGAACATGGTCGATAGTACTAAGGCCTGGCGTATGTTCTGGCGCAGTGCTGCTAAAGCTCGGGGGCTGGGTCTCCTAAGGACGAGCCACAGTTTTGGATGAGCGGCAAGTAGACGAAACGTAAAAATTTCTCAGGCTGTTCGGAGTTGCTTTGGATGCCTACCGTCCAAGTCTCATGCTACGCTCGCTGCAGTTGGACCACTGAAGATCCACGGGATAGCATCCGAGTACGTTCAGCTCAGCACTGATTTGGCCGTTGCGCATTGTTTATCCTTATGGTGAACAAAAATTACAGTAGGCGGAGTTACCCACACCTTGGGTGTGGCCAAATGCTCAAAAGATTTCACATCTCAGTCTGGCATTACTTTCACAGTCATTGTACTCAATTGGGTATTTTATGGTTAATTCAAACCCTTGGAAAACCTAGAAATGGAATTTCCCATCTGAGTATAGTATCAAAAACCTGCTGCCTTGAGGTGGCCTAACAAGTAGCAGGTATATGAATACATGTTGATCAACCTTGTCAGGGTCCATCAATTAATCTACATGCGTAACTCCATGAAGACCTTTAAGCGCTATCCCTCTCGGCATCAGCCATCTTTTGACTCACGGTATCACTCATATGCCCTATAACAGGAAGGTAAAGGTCTTTCGTATCATGGCTACAGAACCTCTGTATCAGCCAATCCTGTTGGACCTCAACATCTTTCCATGTATCAGGTACCCAGCCAGCAACATCCTCCCATAGGTATTGGCCCCAGAAGATCTCAGTTGGGTTGGGTGGTAGGTGATCGAGCTGTTCGGATGACAACTGCCGTACGTTTGCATGATTATAGTCGATGAGCACAATCCGGGGCAGGAAAAGACCACAAATCCTTTCTGATTGTATCGGCACAAGAATAATATTGCGTCCCGCAAAGTCGCCTTGGTCAACTCCACCCTTCATTTGTCGAATGCGCGCATCCATCGCTCGTGCGAGCACCTCGAGTCGGTACTCTTCAGGGTAATGAAATGCGTCTTTACCCGCTCCTCGACTATAGGCATTTTGTATACGACTTTCTTGGATGGTGACTCCATTAAGTCGTTCCATTAGGATTAGACGCACAGGTCTTGATGTCAACAATCCCTTAAAAGCAATAGGAAGAGTGAAGGTCCACGATCCATAGTATTTAGGGGCAGAAGAGCCAGTATAGCCGGTTTGCTCGAGTATCTCGTAAGCGTAGGTCTCAACCATGTAATCATTATCGGCTTCGCCCACGCAGTCTCGTGGGTAATAGCCGATGCTATGCTCAAAGTTGTAGTAGAGCGGATCGTATATCTTGGCAGTTGCTTCAAAGGGCTCTGAATCTCCATCCAGGGGGGTGACTGTGCATGTGACAATCTGGGCACCTCGAGCAGATCCGATAGCGATAGTTGAAGTGATGACCAGCTCGGCCTGGCTCGAAGAATCTTCAACCCCATCGACAGGTGGATTGGCAACAACCGCCTCGCTATGGGTTACGGTTTTCAGATACGCTATCTTGAGTCTGGGTCGCTCTTGGAATCCCGATTGTTCATTCCCTGAGGGTGGCGCATGTCGAGAAATCCGGACGGAAAATCCAGGGAGATATGGGAGCCTCGGCTTGTCCGGATCCTCAGGAGCGTGCCAGTGGTTAAATCCACCGGAAGGGCGTTGGGGGGTCTCCTGCGACGCATCTCGTGGCACGTGCTCCATGTTGTGTCTGGAGGTTGCTCTTCGGATATCTTGTGGTGTTGTGAAGTCGAGGAATTAGTCTAATGGTTGTCGTTGTGACTGATTGGTGAATGATTGTTGCGCGGTGTGTGGTCAGGTGCAACCTGAGGGGATCTGAGTGTTGGCGACGCGGTCCAAATAGTGCTTATAGAAGTCGGAGAAAGGATATGCAGCCTTTTATTACACAGCTGCGGATTTCGTCCAGTGAGAAGTCGATGAAATTGGGATGGCAAGATTGATGTAGGCTCGGATTCCGATGAGGTGGCGCATTTGCCATGTGCCGCAGATGAAAGCTGTCTGTTGCAGTGGTTGCAGTGGCTGGGGTGGAGTGGGTCTGCTGTGGTCAATCCTCTGGTCGCATTCGATCTGGTGGCTACGTGAGTGTTCCTAGCCATGAATTGGGCAGGAAAGTGGATTTATCAGCCATACTGAGTATTTAGTGGTGAATTCCGCTCTGGTCCCGCTAGCCCTTGGCCGTGAAGGTTCATCGTGTTCAGTGCTGTTGGCTGTAAGCTAAATTAAATCCATCTCAAGATTCGTGCGTCTTTGTAGGCTCTGGTGGAGTTATCCGTGGACGGTGCTGTGCCTCGAAGACACCAGGAAGGAGCTACTGCTGGGAAAGCGCAGCAGCCTAGCACCTATTGCGCGGGCTGTGCAGTTGTGAACCGCCAAATGATGCCTCAACTTCGGGTCAAGGTCACTATTTTCAGCACAAGATTGAACAGATTCTGGGTCATCACTTGGGCTCGTGGGGAATGAAGGAGAACGACCAAGCCAAACCAGGCGACCCGCTTCAGTGGCCGGAGCTGGGCATCTTCTCCTTTCATACTGGTCACGGAAAATGCCTCGTCAACATAAACTGAAAATAATCTGAAGTACGTAGACTAAACACTGAACCAGTATCTGACAGAAACTGCAGAGGAACTGGGGACCAAGGCCTCTGGCCACCAGCCAGTCGCGAAGCTGTAGGTCCTGAAGAGGAGACGTAACTCTAGAGCTGTCACCGGCCACGATAAGTACAGTCATCAGCTTAAATACTCGACATTGCCTCTTGTTCCGTTCTCTAACTCCAAAACTCCGATACCATCAAGTATTCGACCACACTCTGATACGCCAGTAGTGGGTAAACCGTAGCGTAGCCACCCACGGGTAGGTATGCAGCTCTTATCACAAGTTAAACAGTCTCAAACAGACACTACATGCTGTAGCAGAGCAGCAAACTAGGACGTAGATGAAATGGTTCAAGTAACCTGCTCCGTATCCACCGTAGAAATAAATCTTTCTTTACGGACCGCCGGGAGTGTTGCGGTTGATATCCAACCAGCGGTCACCCCGCGCGCGGCAGTGCCCGTACACACAGTAGAAGAAACCATGGCGGTTGTTGGCGTTGGGGGACCACATGACATATGGATTACCGGCGGGTGTCGCAACCTGACAGGCCGGGGGTCCTTTGATCCAGTTCCTAACCGTGTAAGCGGTTTGGCCCTGGCTCTTCCACAAGCAAAAGCGGTCGCCAGGTTTGCCATTGCAATCATATGCGTTGCCTGTCGTCTCGCTCTTTGTGACAGAGAAGCCACCGCTGATCCAGCTAAAGGCATCGGCGTTCGCGGACCAGCCCACCGCGTAGGAGGTGGACGAGCTGGCGCTGATACCACAGTCTCTGCTCGGGTCGCATCGCATTTCATCCTGTAGCCGGAGAAAAAGTCCGGGTTAGCCTCCAAATCGCCAGAAAGAAATTCGGCTCAGATATTGGGTTGCAAAACATACGCTAAGCTGCACATGCATCGGGTTTTGGTGAGGATTCCCGTCGCCCACCATCCTGGTAAAGGAATTCATCTTGTCACACCGTCGTCCCTGGCGCTTCTCGAGATCGCCATCGTCATTCTCATGGCTAAGAAACATCTTCAGGTCAGAAGCGTCGAGGCTGGTCAGAGCTGTTGTATTATGCTTCGCTTCGAAGGCCTCCTCGGACAAGATTTCGGAACCCCCTTCGAGGTACATCTGGATATTGACCAGGTCGTCGCGGTCGCGAGAGAAGCATTGCTCGCGTCTGACCTGCTCTAATGGTTCGAGTGAAACATCTTGAGGGGCTGGGACGGTGCAGGAGACGATGACATCGGCCGGGCTGTGCATGCGCGTGCAAATGATCCCACCGGAGTAGTCTGGATCGTGATGGACTTTGTAGGACGATGGTCCAATGGTGATATCCCCGGAACCACCTTCGTCCACATCGCTATAATTTTGCGGCAACATTAGTTCAGGCGCTTTGAGGCTGGATGCAGTGAGAGAATAGAATGCTACTCCGGCAGGACAGAGACAAGTAATGGTACCTACAAAGTGATAGCATGGGCAGCAAAAGCACCTGAGGTGATGCTTTCTGAACATGAGGAAGCCAGGAGGGCAGACCGGTCAATTGTCCAAACTTCAGTCGAGGACTGCTGAGTTTCCTTGTCTATCTGGAGGACAATGTTCATCTGCGAAGCATCATCCCTTCGCACATAGGCTGACGGGCTCGCCTGGGCGGACGCGGCGAGCGCCAGAAAAGCTACCACCAGCTTCATGATCAATATTCGAACAATAGTGAGTGCTAGGGGACCAAGGAAGAGTTTGAGGAGGCTGCATGTCTTCTGAGATCCGATTCACCTTGAGCAGTGGGAGGACCTGGGACAATTTATAATCTCTACTCCTACTTATTTCACAACTCGGAACTTGAAAACTGTGACTTCGTGAATGGATGCACAATATTCGCTACTCCATTGATGCTAGCAGATCTGGACATTAGTCTAAGTTCCTCAGCTTAGCCCTATTTCTTTTGTGATTGATAGCCGTATACTAGCTTATAGACCACGTGTAAGGCTATTATAGCCTATAGACCGCGTATAAGCGGTCAACTCGTGTTTATTAGTAAATAAGCCGCCAATAGACGGAGTATAAACTAACAGATAGGGTATACGTTTACATGATCAACCAGATGCATTGAAGACGACTTCATATGCAATATGCTGCAATACCTTCGTGCTGGGCCATTACCTCACCTCAGCAATGCCATGTCTATGCTGTGTTACTACCTCGATAGATAAATAATTCTAGATGTAAATGCTAGCGGCAGGGAGATCTGTCCCAAGACTTAGCCCGGACGTCTCATTCATGTCCAACACAGAAGTGAATACGAAGTGGAGCCCTCATGTCCTCCGCTCTCAAGGTCGCATTCGAGCTAGGAAACAGATAATTCCCTCTGTGTGCGGTGTAGTGTGCGCGTAGTGTGCGGCGCAGTGGCTGCAAAAGATTGACGCTCATGTTGGTCTGGCCGCAAAGCTTGGCTGTTGGAGGCCAAGCTTGGCTGTTAGTGGTATTGAGTGGTTCTGGTGGGGGCTAAAGCTTTATTGGTGTGTCGATAGGCCATATGAAGTGGAGTGGTCTCTGATCCTCCTCTTGGTTTGCCACTGAATACGAAGCTCAGAAGACAATTTTGTGGAGAGCTATTGGCACGAGTCCCACGACCGCGACAGTAAAATATCCCTGCTTGAAGCTTGGCTGAGAAGCCCGGCGACAACTGACCCGTTGTCCGCATCAAAGCGACAATTCCTAGAAATCACCTAGCCGGCCCCGCATAATGAGCACAATAGAAGTACGTAAAAAGATCTGTGATAAGGCCCAGCAGCATGTGTGCCCAAGTGTTCAAGGCATCGTTCTCTGCTAATCACTGAACCAAGACTTAATAAAACAGTTTAGCAATTGTTAGTCGGGCTAGGGTTCGTATACGCAAAAGCAAAGCAATAGGCAGAAACGATTCGATTAACTAGATTCTTAGTTATTGTTAGGTTAAAGCCATCGTTAGAAGGGCGATAACTATAGGTTAGTCTAAGGGAGGCGCTTCGGCCGGACTATCTACCGGGCCGAGTGGGCTGTATCCATAAAGCCCAATTGCAGCCAACTGCTACTATTTCCACAGCAATCCTTCACATCTCCCGAAATCAAGTGACACTACTGGCTCCTACAGACAGAATCTACATCGTCTCGCTCTTTACCAGCTTTCTTGTTAATCCATTAAGGAATCTGCACCTCCTACCTCGAACTTCACATCCTACTGTCTCATTGATAGAGCCCTGTCCAGGCCCATCCGCAATCTCATCATGACCTGGAACGCGACCAATTGCCCCGATGGTATTCCGGAGGCTTCGACGCTCAACATTTCGTCGAAAATCACCTTTGCCGTCGTCGCATCGACAAATGTTAGCAACCAGGCATTCATGACCTGCTGCGATCCGAACCCAGTCGGTATTGCTGACAGCTGTTTTGCCTGGTGCGAGGTTCCACCAGCATTAGCCTCGGATGATAGCTTTTCATCCTGTCTTACCAACCATGAAAATGGTGACAGCAGATGGAGACATGGTATTCTGGGGGTTCATGAGAAGAATGTAGCTTCGACCACGAGCTCGCCAATGGGCCTGTTTGTGCTGGGCATCTGGGTGTTGAGCGTGGCAGCGCTGTTTTGATGAAGACGGGATTTGGGTGTGGGTGACATGATTCGGGAAGAAAACATGACTTGGGATTTGAGGAGCAACGCTCAGAGCTCATCCAAGAATCACGAGAAATTGTCACCCTGGCAAATGACGGTCCGATGAATTGACGGGGGCGCCTGTAATTAGACACATGTAGGGGGGGGGGGAAACACCCTTGCTCGCATCTCATGGATCATCCTTACATATTCATGTGCCAGCCCGAATGGAGTTGATTGAAAATGAAAAGAATCTGGCCACAAAGTTCAACTCGTACGTTGTTCACTTGTCTTGTCTAGTCTATGGGTGATATGTAGCCCTACGCTTGCCGCACAGCTGTCAACTATAGTTCCATCCTTGATATCCGAAAGGCGCGCCACCGATCAAGACCGGATGCAACTTAAAGCTACTGTATGTCATAAATAGGCTGTGAAGGGGATTTCGTCGAACTTAATACGACGTATGAGCACAAACTGCGTGATTACGCGTCATGTGATCGAGCGTCTTGAAGGACTCCCGTGGTCAACTTGTAATTGAATGGCAGGCGAGTCATCCTAGTGACAAGAACTTTAGGCGAGCGCCAGAGCCTTGTAAGGCTAGCGAGCTTACGTCCACTTTTTGAGGACGGCAGAGGCATCCCCATATAGAACGGCGTGTCGCTCCACTTGTCGGAACCATAACATGACAATATTGTATCTTAAAGATCGTGGCTTGGTGGTCACCGTATTTCTTTGCGGTCGTGACGACGCGTCACAGCTCGGGCTAAGAAGTAGTCTCCTTGGATTTCCGACCAGCGTGACACCGTATATGCTAGATATGTTTCTCTTCCAGCACCACTAAGACACCACCTGCGTGCGCCGATCCGCATCTCATTCACCGAGTGTTTCAATTACGTTCTTTTGCCTCGCAGTACAATTGCACCATGCTTTCGTTCCTCCTTTCCCTCCTCGCCGCGGCAGCCGCTCTCCTGCCGCCCTCGAAAGTGGTTCGGCAGGACACCACCGCGACCACCGTGACGCTGGACTGCTGTACTTTGACCCCTGCTGCCAGCAACACGACCGCAGGGTTGTACAAGTACCAGAACATCCGTTTCGCGGCCGTCTCCACCGGCGATCTGCGCTTTGCAGCCCCGAAGTGGCCTCCTGTCGAGACCGAAATCAACGATGGATCGCTCGCCGACGTCGACTGTGCCAGTGCCGAAGACTGCCTGTATATGGATATCTATGTGCCCGCCAACGCCGCGAACAAGTCACTTCCCGTACTTGTGTGGACATATGGCGGTGGTTTCACCGGTGGCCGCAAATCAGAGAACACGCCCGAGGGCCTAGTAAGGGAGAGCCCAACCCAAGAGACTTGATAATCGCTAACGAACATGACTTCTAGTTTGATCTGAGCAGTGACTTCATCTTCGTCTCCTACAACTACAGGCTGGGAATAACTGGTCTTGCCAACGGACCGACATCGGACCCTGCTGCACCAGGGCGGTACGACCGTACGAGCAACACCGGGCTCTGGGATGTGCAGCACGCTTTTTTTCCAATGGGTGAACAAGTATATCGCCAACTTTAGTGGAGATCCTGACCAGATCACTGCCATTGGTTTCTCCGCCGGAGGTTCCCAGGTTCTTTTCGAGATGACCCGATTCGCCGGCCACGCAGAGCAGCTTTTCAAGCAGGCATATGTTACTTCTCCCGGAATCGTTCCAGGCGCGGGCCATGAGCATGCCGAGACGTTCTTCCTCAACGTCTCTTCGGCTGTTGGATGCGATGGAGGCGACTTGACTTGCTTGCGCGCCGTCAACTTCACCACCCTCCAGGATGCCGCCGACACTCTGGTCGACGAGTACACTTTCCAACTGCAGCCGCGCGTTGACGGAGACTTTGTGGTCGACACATACGAGGCTCAGTTCTACCAGAACCGCTTCAACTTCACCGGCCCTGCTGTCATCACCCACGAGCAGCACGAAGCCAACGGACAGGCCTGGGCAGGCACCAACACCACCAAAGACGTGTCGACCTACCTCCGCATCTTCTTTCCCGCCATCACCGACGCCCAGGTGGAGGAAGCCTACACCCTGTATCGTGAGGACGACTATGAGAGCCCCGGCCTGCGCTTCTCTGACATGAAGCAGCATTTCGATCTGACTGCTCACAACATGGCTTTTACCCACGCCATGGATGACCAGATTTGGAACGGAATGGTCCAGATCGACCAGTCTACTCATGGTACTGACCAGAGCTACTACTGGTACAGCACCTGGACTCTGTCCTCGGACTCTACATCCACTACTACAAACACCTCTAGCTCTACTAGGACCGGCGGCTTTGGAGACAGTTCGCCGGTGGACACTGCGACCGCCATCAAGATGCAGAAGTATCTGATGTCTTTTGTTCTCACGGGTAACCCCAACACGCAGTGGCCCGATGACAAGTTGGAGTGGCCCCTGTACAGCGAAAGCGGATACGACCTCGTCTTCAACACGTCTGGTTTTTACACTCAGACTTCTGACTTGGAGAACGCAAAGGTCGCCTTCTGGAACAAGGCTCTCTGGTACTAGAGAGATGCTGGAGCATTCGATTATTTACGAGTTGCATGGCGAAACGGCGTTTGGGTATGGTTTCATGTAGCTAGAGTCAGGGGCTAATTGACCTGTTGATTCCCAGGGTCATACAACTGAGACCTAATAACCACTGACACGGTGCTGTGCTTGACTTAGGGAGCATCTTGCCGAAGCTTTTGATGTGTTTGTCCCGCAAGATTATGAGTTGTTCATATGAAGTGACTGAGCCTAAGAGGAAGCGATTGTGTCCTGGATATGACAGCAGATAAGTCATCTTGTGACCATTTCAGCCCGCAATGGCTTCACAAGCTTATTGTTCAAGTCCAATCAGCTTTCAAGATGGCCATTGGTTTCAAGCCACATGTGGCTGTCTCTGTGCTTGATGAGGGGGGATCAGTCATCTGGGATCTTGGCAAGGGGCTCTCAGTGGTGGATTTCAGAAAACCATGTTTCAGCGCTATTCGTCCCGCCTCGACTAAGTCGGTGAATTGAGACGAAGGCTTTGCTCGGCTGGGCCGGTAAGGTCGGATTGTAGGTAGTCTACTGTTCTCGGAATATGGGAGGATCCGGGATTATCACTGCGCATTTGCGTTTGTGGCTCAATCAACGCATGGGCTCGCACCACATTTGGCCTAATCAGGAGCACCCTAGTCGCAAACAAACTTTGTTGGCACCTGAACTGAATTTGATTGAGTGCCTCAGAAGAAAGCATCACGGTCTTCGGTTTTGGAAGCTCGGCGAAATGCCAGTGGTACACCCCTGAAAGTTACCTGGGTAGACAGACTTTCCTGCCTCCTTTTCCATCTTAGCCAGACACAGAGTCTCAGATTTCAAGACAACCTTCAACATTGAGCGCCCAAACTTCCAACTCGTAAATTGTCTTTCGCTCGCTGACTATCTTTTTGCTTTTGAAATCACCGCAGTGTTTGGAGCGAAAGGCAGCAGGGACACTTTCTCGTCCTCTGGCGAGTAGGTACTGTTTGATCGCTGGTTCTTTCATACGCCCAGCCTTCAGCGGCCTAGAGAATTTTCCCACCGGCAGCGGCATGGCGGGCAAATCGCCTTTCTACACCACCTTGCGGCAGCCACGGAATCGGAGAACAACGACCATTGTGGCCTTTGCTGTAGTGTTGCTATATTGCTGGACTCTAGGTCCCCCGTCTATGGTAAGCTTGACCACCGTCCCCCTTGCACCAGTCCTTGCCAGAACAGCGACGTTTACGCATCTCCGCAGCTACAATTGAAGCCCTCAGCTCTCCAGCACTCAGATCGGAGGCCAGGAGTCGGCCAGAAAGTCCAGCCTGGCAGCGGACTAATAGCAGCGCCTAAAGTCTCTGGACACGTGGAAGATGCCGACTTTCCGGGGTCATTCAGAGGGAATGTCGCCTTACTAATGGAGGAGGATCCGATAGCCATATCGAATTTCGCCTCGGTATTGCTACATTTCCGTGGCATGCTTGGCCCACACTGGGAGGTGGTGATCCTCACGCGCAGAGGCTGGGCTATTCCTGAAAGCCTGGTACTACGACAACTCCTGAGTGACGGCAAGATCAAAGTGCGATTCCTGCCCGACGGAGTTTCATTTCCTTCGCACCCGTCTGTGTCCCTCTTCCTCACGGACCCCTGGCTGTGGGAGACGTTCGAGAAGGTCAACCGGATCCTCATATTCCAGACGGACAGCATTCTATGCAGCAACTCCAAAGCCAGCGTCGACGACTTCCTCGAGTGGGACTTCATAGGGGCGCCGGTCGTGGCGCGGGAATTGAATCCGGCAATACCAAACGCCCGCTCCTTCAACGGCGGTCTGTCGATTCGCAACCCTCGCGTCTTTGCAGAAATCGCGCGCGATCCGAGCTTGAACTTCACCCGAGACCTCTATTCAGGACCGTACCACCAGCTTAAAAACAACATGCGTTTTGAGGACCACTGGTTCTTGTGGAGGATAGATGGGCGGCCGGACTTGAAGGCACGAATCCCGGCCCCCGAGATCGCTGGCCAGTTCGCGGTTGAGACATGGTATTTTGACCGACCTCTGGGTTATCACCAGCCGCACAGGTGGCAGCCGGAACGATACTCCGATATCGCAGACTGGTGCCCTGAGGTTGGGCTTATACTCAACCAAGAGGGCCCAGATGAGAGGTGGAGGTTGAACTAATGTCACTCAGAGTATCGACAAGATGTGTTGATGGACCAGGAGAGATTGTGTAAAGCTATCAGGGTAGTATGTTGGTCAAAGATCCCCTTTTTCAAAGCGTGTCAGCGCGGCACTAGAAGGCTTTAAAGCTGGTCTGAGAGATATGCGTCAGGACAGGAAGCCAGAGCACAGTACTGATGAAAGACGACACAAAGCACCTCGTGGTCAAGCAGAGCGATTTCATCTTGATTGTAGTCAGATTCGAGTACGCATTTTGAAGCGGAGACTGGGAATGCCTGCATCCCAGTCTTGATCTGCAAGGAACGAACGTCTGTACAGTGATGACCTCAGCTCGTCTTCAACCGACACCCGCGCTTTTCCGCCGGAAGGGTATCACTCGCGCTGCCATCCCATGCCCTTCCTTACAAAACCACGCGCAGTCTGTACCAAGCATATATCCTACTCCAAAAAGAAACGCAACCGGTTGATATAGGTTTGATGAGAAGTACAGATGAGGAAGGAGAACAACAGAAAGCGACGCCACCGTACAGCTAGTAGAGCAGTTCACCACTAGCCACCATCCTCTTGAACTCATCATCCGGCTCATGGAACCGATAATCCTCACCTCGACACACCCGGTCAACCTCCTCCCTGACAAAGGGATACACATCCTTCCACGCGTTGCGGCCCATCCAGCAGTCCAGGTGGCCATAGCCAGGGACGACACGGCGGCGGTACTCGATGCCGTCGCCGTCGTGCGGGCCGCCGTCGCCCTGGACGACGTTGGCGAGGCCACCGGCCTTGGTGCCAAAGGTGTCGCAGAGGATCTCGTACGTCTTCTCTGTGGACTCTGGGCTGAGGACGGCATTGTCGCGGCCGACAAAGAGCAGGAAGGGCACGCCCTTGAGGCGGGCAATGTTCTCGCGCGTGTTGAGCACCTCGAACAGCGGGCCGTTGCCCATGGCGTGGCCCTCGGCGCCCATGCGCATGAGCAGGTTCAGCAGGCGCATGTTGACGCCGCCGAAGAAGCGGTCGATCTGCCGGTGCGTTGCCTCGTTGAGGTTCCTGTGGTTCCAGCAGCGCCCGAACGTCAGGCTGATGCGGTGGCAGCTCGCGCTGTTGCAGATCTCGCGCCGCTCGTCCGGCATGAACCGCAGCACCTGGTTCAGCGCCCGCTGCACGAGGCTGTCGTCGCGCGACGTCGAGCAGCTGAACCAGTTGCCCGCGAACCAGCTGTACAGCTTGTCCAGCGGGACCGGCCCCGCCGTCGCCTTGATCATGTTCATCGTGTTCCAGATCGGGTTCATGAACACCTGCGAGCATGTCACGCCGCGGATCCACGACGACGGGATGGACCCGTCCAGCAGGCCGGTCGAGAATGCCACACTCCCCATGCAGTGCGCGATTGTGTATATCTTGTCCGGCTGGAACCTCCGGAGTTCTGGCGAGTTCTCGGAAAGCTTGTGCTTGGCCGCGTACTCGTCGCGGTTTATCTGGCGGATGTGCTCCAGACACGCCTTGATGTCCAGCCGCGTGTCAAAAGTGGTGTAGTCTTTCTCTGCAACCATGAGCTGGCCGATTCTGTGGACGGTCACGAAGACACGGTATCCTGCGCGCGTGAAATAATTCACTGCGTTATAGGGAATCGTCGGCAGCGCGTAGATCTGGTGGTCGACACTGGCGCCTGGAATCATGAAGAGATCCATCACGCCGCTCTCGGGGTGGTGAGTCGCGTTCCACATATGCATCTTGGTGCACACCTTGTCTGAGGCCACGATATCGAAGGACTGGTCGGGCAGCGTGTCGTTGATATAGCCGCTGTATGTAGTTGAGGGGTATTGAAGAGTTGTCAAGGGGGCTAGGAAGAGGGACATGGACCTGCGAGTAAAGAAGGTCATGAAGCTGGCCGCACTCGTGAGCTTCTGCAGGATTGACGAGCCAGTGGGCGTCATGGTCATGAGCTCCGAGAGGAAGTCGCCAGGTTGAATATGCATCATGCCCTTGGCAACGACCTGCAACTTGCGCCAGGCCTCGTCGTCGTGTTCTTCCTCCTTGATGGGAAGCTTTAAGTCGACACGCTTGCTTACAGTGCAGTATAGTGTTGTGGTCGAACGCCAGAACTGCCACGGTGCCAGGGCGACGGAGGAGTCGACAACCTTGTACCCATGGAAATGAAGTCGCTCGCCATTGATTCCCGTCATGTCGAAGTCGTACGTCAGGTTACGCGTGCCCGGGGCCTTCAGGTCGAGTTTGAAGAGGTTGAACTCGCCCCTTTGCACCATGAAGGGGGACCCGGGTATTGTCGGGCAGACAAAGGTGCCAGTGAGCATGCCACGGTGCGCCGGATCGCGCACAATGCTCTTGATGTTGAATGCTTGAACACTCAGGAAAAATCTGGCGCTCTCGCACAGGCTTTCGGCTGTTCGATACGCCAGTTCATAGTTAGGCCTTTTGTCCTCCTTCATTCCGTGTTCGTCGTGGTGGATGAAGCCTGACATGACCTCCGTAAAGCCGAATCCGCTGGCCCGGATGGCATCCGCCTTGCTGATCACATGGGCAGCACCGTTGACGCTGTCGATATCAGAGCGCGCAAGCGCCATCTCCTCCGTTGTCTTTCTCCGGCGTCTTTTAGGGTGGTGCTTTGGCTCGCCGAAGAGATCCAGGATACCATTCGGCGTGTGGTCGATCTCTATGTCACGGCTCTTGCAGTACGCTTCCACAGAGCGCTCGGCAAGCGCCGTGATGGTCGCAAGAGGGTTTGCTCCGAGCGCAGCGGGGATGACGGCTGCATCCGTGACAATGAGGCCGCGGTGGACATCTTTACTGTCCATGTCTTTTCCGACAAAGACCTCGCCGTTATGATTGGTCACCCCGGTCATGGGCGTTCCGTCACGGGCCATGCTCGCGCCGCCAATGGGGTGCACTGTGACTTGTTGCTGGCCCAGCAGCGCGAAGAAGGGGTTTTGCACGAGCGTTCCACCGACTGCTTTGGTGGCTTTGGCCAGAATCTCGTTCAGCTTCTTGACATGGTCGCTTCGTCCAACGCCAAGGAACTCAAGTTCAGGCTTGTCGTCTTTGAGGGTCAGCATGGCTTGGTTGCTGTCATGGGACATTATGAGATAGACTTGCGTCCTCTCTATTGCGCCTTTCCTGAAATATGGACCGAGAATTCGGCTCCCCCACCGAGCCAACTTGGCATGAGCTTGCTCAAGCAAGGTTTCCTCGTTAGAGATACTACCAGGCATCAAGTCCAGCATGGTCTGCATGAAAGGGGCGAGTGCTTTCGGGATTGTCCCCTCCTCTATCACATAACCATCCAAAGGATTGTCATGTCCTTCGCGGTTGTCAATGATGCCAGTGATACAGGGTCCAACCGGGTTATATGGCGAAGGAAACGGCCTGCCAACACCGTTGACGAGCTCATCTGTGTTATAACTATGTTCAAGACGTCAGTATACTGTGCTTTCTCGATCACAGCGGCTGAGTGAAGGGCCCATGGGGGAGGGAGCGCATCACGATGCAAACTTACCCGAACGCCAGGATATCGCCATTCCCACTCATGTTCTGGCCGACCTGCTCGCTCATACTCAGGCCCAGCTGCTTGCTCCGCAACAGTATCTCTGTAGTGCCAATCGCGCCACCGCCCAGGAAGACAGCGTGCTTCGCATGGACCCACATCAAGTCGCCATGCAGGTTAGCGCGGAAGTGACCACGGTTGCGCCCATGCCAGGCGAAATACACATTGTATCCACCGCGCTTGGGGGAGCACTTCTCGATGTATCGCACCTCGCACTCACAGAACATCTCGGCGCCCCAGTTCCATGCGTCAGCGAGGTATGTCACCAGCGTGGTCGTCTTCGACCCGTCATTGACACCTGTGGGGTCCTGGCCGGTCAGCGCTGACGGGGACATCTCCACTCCGCAGCTGTTGGGTCCGTTGCGGAAGCGGGTTGTTTGCTCAACACGGTGAAACTTTTCTGCCATTCCAAGGTACTCGGCTTGTTTCTTGAGCATCTCATGCTTCGGAAGCTTGGGCCAGTCGGATGGGTATTTCTTGGGGTCAAGGATCTTTCTTGCCTCCTTGTAGTCTGCGCATGCGTATGTAATTAGTCGCCTTAAGTCTGCTGTCTGTGTGCGTTGTGTGTTCGGGACCCGGTGGGGTTACTTCTTACATTCGTCGAGGCATTCAGGATTGTTTCTTATCTCCTCTGGCCATGCCCTCATCCTCAAAGCATCATGATTTGCCTCCAGGAAGACGTTGGCATTCATCAAGCTGGTGCCGCCGAGACCTGATGGGTGTCAGTGATTCGGCGTTGAAACATGTATACACCAGGAGCGAAATAACTCACCATTGCCTACAACTGCATGCTGCCCTCTACCAAGGATCAAGTGATACATCCCTGTGGGATTGCCTCCATCGACCCCCAAACCGTCACCAAAGCCTTTGGGCGCGAGATTCCCTGACCAACGCAGCTCATCGAGAGCCTCTCCTGACCCAGAGGGGTACTCGCCGGGCCATTTCTCCTTTCCCCGCTCGAGCACACAAACGCTTTCGCCTGCTCTCGCCAGCTTGGACGCTGCCACGCCGCCACCATAGCCGGACCCTATGACCACGCAGTCATATTCCCTGCGCAGAAGCTCCACAGGCCGGGAGATACGAGGATACTCGTGCTCGATACGACTGTCTTCGGTGTACGTTTGGATCTTGGCGTGTGCCCGTGATCGTGGGCCACCAGCTTCGCCCTCGTGAGGGCCATAGGAAGGAATAGCGTGACTGAATCTTTGCTCAGGGCTATCAACCTCCGCGTGGAGTGAATGGAGTGACGGAGTGCGTGGCCAAGTTCCCCTTCTAGGCGATAGGCGGGGAAATTGCTCTGTCGATGATCCAAAATCATTGTGACTGTCAAATCCTCTGTGCTCGGAGATGTTGGAGGCGTTGCGTGGTGTTGACGCAACACTGTTGCTGCCATTGGTGCTGTAGCCGTTTACATATGGGCCACTAGGGGGCGGCTGAACGGGGCCGCCTAGGAAAGGGTTAGATTGTGATGCCTTGCCCTTGCTATGGAAACGAGTCCTCCCTGATCCGTCTGTGTCAGACATCGTGGGCTAAATTGAGAGAGTATATCGTGGATACAGGGCCTCGAACGACCAGAAAGAGGCCGGTATATGGCTAGATATAGTGAGGTGAGAGTGATAAGCTGCGCTTGTAATCCAGATAAGCGCCGACGATACCGTGGACCGGCACGGAAACAAAGACGAGGTTGATTATGGGCTTGCTAGGAAGAATGCCAAGTCTCGCGGAAACGGGACAAAGCAGACGGGTATCATGAGGAGAGTAAATAGGAAAGACGGACTAGTCGTGACTTCATCAACTAGGGGATATATAGCTTCTATAGTGATTGGTGTTCAATGGCGGACGAGAAGAGCACTCCGACTCATCCTTGTAGGGTGTAATCGTAAGGTAGCATCGACATGGGATAGCGTGGGGAGGCTGAAAGTTCCTCGTGGAGGTGACGGCAGACAAGAACATGGCTGCCGGGCTGTGGAGGCCAGGCTGATGTCCGGGAAAGCCACCCGCATGCACGCAGACGAGAAGGACTGTCGTCGACGAAGTGACAAGGGCATGGATCGGCTGAAGACCAGGGCGTCGATCAAGGGGTGGGCGTTGAGGTCTGCAGAAGCGCGGTACCTCCGTACTCCGGGTCACTATCGACGGCTTCTCGTTCAACGGTAAACGGCTTGTCTCGTTTGGTGAGCCAATGCTGGCCTCCGTGCAGCTGACAGCTTTCCGTTTTGGATGTTAGCCTGGGCTTGGGCTGATGCCTTGCTGCAGATCTTCGAGGCAGGAAGGTAAAATTATCCCCGGGGCACCACCACTCCCGGCGCAGCTACCAATGCTCATTGGTCAAAGTAGCTAACGACGAGCCACTATTGAAAGGATGGTGTAAAAATGATGACTCGTGGGAGCTGCATGCGATGAAAACGTAAAAAGTCGGTATCCAATACAGACATAGTCCTGCGCGAGCAGAGCCTCCTGGACCCAAGCTCCTAGATTTTTCACAAGGAGCAATCTGCTCGTGGGCCCCGGCGGATTCTTGGCCCCACATCAGCAACGACGCTGGAATGATGTGCCACCCGTACCCCCCCCCTCCCATAGGATCATATGCCTGTATGTGAGGGGAGTGACGCCCAATGACTATGCTCTCTTCGTGCTGACTTCAGATTGATGACTGTGGACGTCTCGAAAACCGAAGCCAAGATCGGGCGGTTGGACATCCTGCCAGGGGACCCCCCAATGAAGGGGCATGGCCGTAATGTCATGGACGCCACAAAGCAGGAAGCCGTTCTCGATCGTCGCTGATTTGTGCGTAGTGGTGGTCTGAGAAGCTAGAACCGTTTATTTCTAGGCGACTCAGGTCCCACCGAGCCTTGAAAGGCGGTGCACTGAGGCCGGCAACACACATTTCATGAAGAGTATGGTGTGGTGGTATTCTTATCGATCCTCCTGACCTCGACCGAAGCCGTCGAGCGTTCTAAGTGAATGTGAGGCCGTCTTTTGCAGCCTGGGAGGGCGTCATCGGTGTCAGGATCGAGCGGGGTGTGAGGCTGTTACGCAGCGGCGCCAATCTCACCAATGACAGTAGTGACAGTAGCCACCCACCGTGGTGTAGTGGGGGTGTGCGAAGTCAGGGATGATGTGAGCTCGGTAGGGCAGGGCAGGTGCCCCCCAAGCCGAAAATCTCATTCTCAGCATGTGGCCCGAATCGTCATTCCAGAGACTGTATTGAACACTAAGCATCGACGCTGATATGCTGATCCGCCGTGAACGGTCGAATTGGTGACGGGCAATCGTATGGCACTCTGTGAGGGCGAGAGCAGTAAAAGAACCCCCAAATATTGCGACAGGGATTGATATTCGTGAGGCTTGCAGGGGCTGTGAGACATACATGAATGTCATTGGGCAAAATGCGACGTGATGCCGGATCGTCCTCGCCCGCCCACCCAGCTGAAGCTAGAGCTGTGCCTACTAGAAGTGCGTTTTCCTTTTGGAGACGAGCACCATCACAGTCGTCCATATCCATATCTCTTCACCAGGGCAAGATCCGTTTCCGATTGCTCGACCGATCAATTCGCTAGCATGTGGAGTCGGGCCGGAATGGGGGCTGAGCGGCGGGCGAGGGTCGATAGGTATGGTCAGCCCCGAGCTGGAGGAATGAGCCCACCCCGGGAGGAGTTCCCAATGGAACTCGAGGAGGGCTCGTACACCAGAGCCTTAGCGTTCAGCGCCGGCCGCTAATCCAATGCGCCTGCGGTGCTGCGAACGGGCCAGCTGAAAGGATTCGTCGAGGACTCGACGGCTGGGTACGTGTGCCGCATCATGACTGATGTCCGAGGTGGTTGGGGTGTGGTCAAGAGTCAGGCACGCGGCGGACTAGGCGATGCGGGCCAAGGGCAGGGCAGAGCTGCAATGGCAGGTTCCATGCATATTCCTTCGTCTGACACAGCCGAGTTGAGGGTTCACTGGAAGACGAAATAGATTGGAGACCGCTTATGCTGGCCAATCGACAACCTCAGGACGGGCTGTCAAAGTGTGTAGAGGTTCGGGCACCAGGCAAGGCTGACTGCAGGCAGACACGTTTGTCGGCCTGAGTACTGTAATAACAAGTGTGGCTCTGTGGACCAGACAGATCTCGGTGAAGCACCGCGGGCGAGTTCTCCGTGGCCAGCCGGTCGGGTTCGTCGCGGCTTCTCGTCGCACCAGCCAGGAACGCACGCGGAAAAAGCCGCCTGCCAGGGCTGAAGGATCACGACAAGTGGAGCGTTCAGACGAAAATGCTGAAACAGCTGGCTGTCCATGTCAAGTAGCGTCGGGCCAATGTTGGCAAATGTTGGATGGAGATAGGTTGACGTCTCGCTCGAGTTGCACCAACCGTCCTTGCCGCCTGTCAGAAAGAAGGTCCGTGAATTCTTCGGGGGGAGGGGAAGGGCTTGTCCAACCCTGGGAACCCACCACTACATGCTTTGTGCCACCGGAGCGTTCCAAATATACCCTCGAGTCTGCACGACGGAGACATTTCTGGTCTATTTGCAGCCCAGAGCAGAGCCACCACGTTCCCATGTCACACAACGTCGTCATGGTTGCTTTTTCAATGGTTTCTTCCGAGGTTCAGGCGTGCTCGATGCATGTGCTGGAGGGTTAACCCTGAATGGAAGATGAAGCTCCGGGGGGGGAGGGCAAAGGGGGGTCCACCGCGAAAGGGCCAGCACTTGAGCCTCCATTCAATGTTTGAACACTCACAGCTCTGAAAACATCTGGTAACAGTTGAGAAAAGTTTCGAAGCTCTCAGATTGCTCAAATTTTATGGCCTTAGATTTGGAAAAGTCACAATTGTTCTTTGGAGCCAAGAAGCTGCTCAATAGGTTGGAGTCCGTTGGACCCGGGGACAGGCGCGTTGTGGACACAGCAGCAGTCTTATATCCAGGTAGACCAACCTTGTTGATGGGTCTCCATCGACAGTAAGTGGGGTCCTGAAGATGGCATAGAGTCAGGGAGTATGTGAGCTCCAACCCATCAAAAAAGTACCGTCAAAAACTACAGATTTCATCGTCGGGCCGAGCCTCCCGAGGTCACCAGACAATGGCCGTTGCTAAGCCCCGGTCCCAACATTGGACAGCCCAGTCGAGCCAACTGCCTTTCGGCAGAGTCGGCGGAATGCAATTGCTGTTGGCACACAGGTCTATCTATGTATGGTCAATAACTCGGGAACTACCGAGCCGAGTTTTCGCAGATAAACAACATCGATGTCAAGTTGATCCTATCCGCTCGACTCGAGTGCCAGTGATGCGTAAAGCGAGGCCGCTTTCGCGAATTTGACTGAATCTGAAGCACGCTGCCTCAAGCAGCACCATGAATAAAGTGTTGTGTAAAAATTTGTCTGGAAAATTCTCAGTCTACAGCCTTAGTGTCATTATGTCACCTAAGTCTTGCTCGGCCACGTGTTCTCAACCAAAATCTCGGAACCAAGAACTACAACGGTCAAAAAAGGCGTTCACTTTCCGGATTCAAAATTCCATTTCTGATTATTTTAAAAGAAAAGAAAGCAAACCTGCAACGTGTTCTAATATGAATCTGACAGGTCCAAATATCTGACAGCACGTCATGATGTGCATCTAAGCCCTTTGACAAACACTTGGCGCCTGAGTATAGCTACATTTTATCACATTTAAGGTACACGTTCGAGTGTTGCGGCTGGAATATCTTGGAGCACAGAATTACTGGGCTACGGGTTTACGGGTCAGCCAATGCTTAATGCTGATGGGAAAAGTCGGAATAGGCATCTGTGAGCTCCAAACCTTGGAGCGCCATCGTTGTATTTTTGGCCGGCCGTAGGTGCATCAAAACCTTTAGAGGAACTCTCCAAAACCACTCTGGAATGTTACTCAGAATCGCTTATGTCTCAGTTAGGTTCGACGCTATTGTTGAAAATTACCTATGATATGTGAATGGATTTTGCCTAGTCTGAGTCTTCTCTAGATAACTACCTAGTGGATTCTTCTCGCAGATTCAGGCTCTCTTCCCTTTAAGGAAGTCCTGCGAAGAGCATGACCAGCAGCAAATATAACACCACCTTTAGAAAGAAAGACAAAATCATGCTGACGAGAGTCGCAAATTGTTCTGTTTGTGCTTTCACACCAATGACAATTCTTGATGTCGCGTTCCAACATTGGTTGTTTTGTCACCGCCAGGTTCAGTATCAATTGAT
The DNA here is from genome assembly GCA_023242295.1 of Diaporthe ilicicola. Taxonomy (NCBI): domain Eukaryota; kingdom Fungi; phylum Ascomycota; class Sordariomycetes; order Diaporthales; family Diaporthaceae; genus Diaporthe; species Diaporthe ilicicola. The sequence goes on along the minus strand of JALPVH010000084.1, from coordinate 63,187 downwards.
CAAGCTTACCACGCATGATCAAATGGATCGTAATAGTAAAAGGATACTGACATTAGAATCACGCATAACAATTGGATTGAGTTAGTCACTGTTTTGATTATTGGCACGCCTTTTTACCTCACCGTTTCGCGACTCGCCTCGGACAAACGGATAGTAAAGGCAATGCCGATGATGTCAATCGTCGATCCCCACATCGGCATCGGAGCGTGCTCAGCAGTCAACATCAACCTCGGGACACAAGGGCAGCGTGTCCATCCCAACACTTCACCTTCAACCTCACCCAAGCCCACCAGCAAAAATGACACCTTGGGTCCCAGGCGACCCGGCCGTACTCGAGCCCCTAGACAAGCTCGCAGAGCCCTCGCAACGGTCCACAGTCATATTCCTCCACGGCCTGGGCGACGACGGCCACGGCACCGGCTACGGCCTAGGCCAGCAGTTTCAGAGATACCAGAAGCTGCGGTACACGAGATGGGTCCTGCCCACGGCCTCTATCGACCCGCAGGTCGGAGAGCGGTGCTGGTATAAGCCGCATGATCTTCCCTCGCCGCTCAAGCCGCGCGTGCCCGGCAGAGAGGATGATGCAGGGGTGGATGAGTCCGAGGACGAAGCAGGCATCCTGAGGACTGTGGCCTACATCGATGAACTGGTCAAGGGCGAGGTGGACAGCGGCATCGAGCCGGGGAAAATTGCGGTCGGGGGTTTCAGTCAAGGATGTGCGGTATCGATGGTTTGGGGTTTGAAGGGCGAGTGGAGGGACAAAGTCGCTGGGGTGTTTGGCCTGAGTGGCTATTTCCCGGCGATCGATGCGGTGTCCAAAGCTGAGGAAGAATCAGAGAGTGGGGTGAAACATGCACCTAGTTGGTTTTTTGGTCATGGAATGGGTGACAGGGCTGTCTCAGTCAATCTGTTCGCGGAAGGGCAGAAAAGGCTGCAGCAGTACGTTGGCGAAGAGAAGATCGAGGGCCACGTTTATCAAGACCTGGCTCATGACGTTGGGGGATCGGAGCTTCGTGATCTCTGGCTTTGGTTCAAGCAAGTTTTCAACGACGAAAGCTAGATGCTTCAACACTTTCATATGTAGCAGTTTTCCCCGTTCATGCTATTGATATTACGGTTGCTCGACAAGATCTGATGTAAAGAACTCAAAACTTTTTCCCACTCATAAATTCATTGCCTCCCTACCGATACTCAGTCGTAGTTTAGCATGAGTTCGACTTGTCCTCCTTGTGAAGTTTTCATCACCCCACAACTGCCACCAAGTGCTCCAAAATAGAGTCACTTCCTCTGGGAGTCAGCTTCTCGAAAGCTGTCCACGGTCCTATTTGCCTCTTCAACACCTTCAAGATCCATCACAACACAGTAAGAAGCCTCATAATCCGGTTGATCGTCCCATGGATCCCTGATTATAGTGTGATTAGGATTAGAGGAACCGCCCTGATCTGATTCTGTGGACTCTTGACCAGAAGAAGATAATTTGGAGACCTCGTACCCCGAGCCGGAGCTCGTGTTGCCAGGGGAGGATGATGTCAACATGTCCGTTGAGGTATCGAATGGGAAATGATTGTGGAGATTCGTGTTTGTCAAGTACGATCAAAGTTCAAGCTGGCTAAAGCTGTTGTAGGAGCTCTGTTCCTGCCGAAGTTTGGAGAGAGGCAGGAAGTCAATTTTGATGTGAACAGCCAAAGGTGCTGAAGGCGTTTATACCTATGTATCCGGGTGGCCTCCACGACCTAGTCAATGTGAGTATTGTAGATTTGCTGTTTTTTCTGTGCTAAACGGAGCTAAGATGATGACATCTGTTTGGCACAATGTGCTCTCTCTGGATGCAATCACCTTTTAGGCTCTGGAAAAGTATCAAACCAGTACGATTATAACTTGAGACAGTCGTGAACAAACAGAATCAGACTATCACTTGACTGTCTTCTCAGGTGACATCGGAATGAGTCCGAATCACTAATCATAAATACTACCGACTGAAGTCTCGGGATGAATGATTGCTCCTCAGCATACCGTGAATTTCCACATTGATCTAGTCACACCTTCAAGTTCCATTCCGGTATCGCCTACATTTTTCAACCTCCACTGCCACCATGTCATTACAAGAGCATCGTTTGTGTAGGTATACTTTGAGCTGATCATATCTATCAGTAAATTCGAAGCTAGTTAAGTCGCATGGCGGGACTTGAGGATGTTTCGAAACGACCGACCTTATCTTAGATGTGAGGAATTATTGATGTCTAGGAGCCCACGGAATTAATATCTACAAACACCTCAGGCTGTGCCTCTCTACTTTATCCTCAAAAATAACAGCAGTTGCGCTAATTTACAAACACAGCATTGCTATTCGGTCTAAAGGAAAATTCGGAAGTGCCCTGAGCAATTATTCTATAGTCCAAAGCCGTACTCTCTCGGAGCGCAGCAACCATGCCGACATCTGGAGGATCTGTTTATGGAGACATGCCACAGACTAAAGCTCCCAGCCCTACTACTGCTAGTTAGGTATAGCTATTTAGTTGAATACTTTTAAGATGTGGTGTAAAATTTTGGGCTCGTTTTCCAAATCCTGAAAGATTGTAGCAGTTGAGGATGAGGAAAATGTTGAGGATGGAGATCACCACGTACTGGCACACATCAGGAGGACTCAATTGTTCCATCTCATTTCTCTGGGGAACTTTGCTGCAAATGACCGCAGTACAGGTAAATTACTTGAAATAATGCCTGGCAGAGGCCAAAGTAATGCGTATACTATGAGGACACCAGCTGTGAAATATTGTATGATATTAATGCTAGTTCAGAAAAATTGCGCGTTGTTCTCTATGTTTGGCCTGTCACGGGTTGCGCGATGCAGATCGGGGTCTCATTTCTCACAAAAAATGTGTCTCGCTTGCCAATAGACTTAGTATTTGCTTCAATTTTCTTATTTTGCCAGTTTAGCCCGCCATGCGTCCAGTCGTGACTTCCCTTGACCTCTGAGCATACTTGAATCCTCCCTTCCCTCCCTTCGAAGTCACGACCAGACTGCTTCCCAAAAAAAAATCCTTGGAAATGATGCACTCATCAAACACAATCGCTTTCCTCTTCTCGCGCATTCTCGACTCAGTTCTCCATCACAACTCAGAGAATTACTGGCTGCTGCTTAAAATAGCCTTCTATCTTTTAGTTCCCTACTTCGGTCTCAAATTTCTGTTTCGCCACAAGAAAATGGAGAACGAAGTATACGACAACATCGAAGTACACCCTTGCGTAGGGCGGCACCGAGTAGAAAACACAAGTGCTCTGGGCTTGTGGTGCGGCGCGTTCGCGCTCGGGATCAGCACCAAGGCGCAGCTCGGGATAGAGCTCACGCTTCAAGACTTCGAGGATGCCTACTGCAGCGAGGAGATGCGAGATTTCAATGAGAGCCAGAATTGGCTCGACGTCGTATACAATTTTCACGATGAGCAGCTCGCTCTCGTCCTTCGTCTCTGGGGCCGGCGCCACGGTTTTGATGATCTCCAGCTCGGTGTGATCTTACAAGGATCCTTCTGCTTGCTGCTAGGGAAAGACGACAAGTTCTTAATTGTTGGGGATCGATCGGACATGGAAACGGAGGATGAATTCAAGACTGTCTGGATCCACAATGACAACGCGGCGGAACTCTGTGAGTCGGCATTCAACCACTACTCTGGCATCACAATCTTCGAGGACGACACGGACGATGAGGAGGACATGGAGGAAGAGGGCGACGCGGTCGAAAGGGGGTTTGTGGAGCTTGTCAGACTCGTGGAGCAATGGCACCTCCATTAGGAATGGGAAGCACGGAATCACCGCTTATCGGATAGCGGTAGTGGTGCTCGGATCCTTCAAGCTCGCTGTACGGTATAACGCTTCGATGGGCTTTTTTCCTTCTTCAGATTGTTTGGAGTAAAATCTCGGTTGGAGCATCAGACTCAAAAATCTTCGGGATAACTCGAGTACGAATCTCTGATTGGATTAGGGGCAATGTGAGAGGCAAGGAGGTACTGAATCATTGGCGAGTCTTTGTGATTCTCTTTTCCATATTCCATTATCAAAATAGTGTTTTTGAGACAGTGCGAGAACATTATCAGTCTCTGTAATACGAACTTCCAAGGAACCGGCCACCGAGCAATTATGCTAAGTCATTCTTTACGCAGAATCTCGTCAAAAGTGAGCGTGCCGACATCAGGCTTTTAAAAATCAAGCCCTCTTCAAGGTGAGGACCAAAGGTGTCACAGTGGCGATGGCTCTAGGACACGAGTCTCACATAGAAAAGCCTGCGTACCGAGGCATACTATTATTGTGAACAGTCACCTGGACCTTTTGTTGCAGTCAAATGCAGTCGACCATAGCCAGACCACCTAAATCGTACAGTTGGAATTTTTTTTAGGCCAGTTGTACATGTCGATAGGTCCTGAGTCTCGGACAGAATTTCATTGGTAGAGCCCGTCATACTTGGTGTCGTCTTTCAACTTGAAGTGTTGACAGGATGGCCGGGACGCATGATCTCCTGACGACTTGGCATTGAATTTCGAAGGCTCGTGATGAAAAAGTTTCAACATGTCACGGTAGATGATCCTCAGTTCCATGCTGGTGTTGTGTTTGATCGGTGTGGGAATAGTGCCGTAATATCAGGCTCAGTAGGCCACGCCTTGGCCGATCGTCACTCTCGACACAGCTGAAGCTGAGCGAGTTTCTAGTATAATACCCAGAGCGATGTGACTTCTTGGCTGCAGTTCTCATTTCGAGATCCCACACCTGCCTTATCGCACCTGGAAGTTGTCAAGTCCCCCGGTGGCAGAACCAGAATTCCGGCTCGCGCTTATCCATGGATGGCCGTGGGCATATCAATGTTTGGTCGGGCTACGCGTATTCCCTCGCAAGATTCGAGCAGGATATTCAAAAAGATGAGACTTTGAGAAGTTCGAATGTACGTACACACACAACTGAAGTAGAAAGGTTGAGGGCCGGTGTCTTGGCGTAACAGACACCGAATTGATAGAAGTGACTTCAAAGTCTGTTGTTTGGTACAGAGTCCTCGAGAAGAACAGGCGTGCCATGCGTGCCCATTTGTGACTGATTGTTCAAGAGTGACTTTGACCCAAAACAGTCTCAAAGTGAATCTGGGGCCATTTGGACTGGGCGTTGCAAGGTGAGCGCCGAGATGATCCTTCAGGAGCCAAGGTTGATCATCTCAGAGGAGTAAGGGGCCTGCCCAAAATAACACGGAGGCCAGGGCAATAACATAGCCCAACCCCTCTATCGATTGCGTTGCAGAGCGTTATTTCGCGTTTGGCTTTCTTATCCGGCCAGGGACGGCAGTCAACGGGGATTGTCTTCTACGCAACCCGGACCCAAGAGGCCAGAGAAGTCAATTGGAGAAGTGCAGCAGTACGTCTGTTAGATACACAGCAACCAGAGTCGATGCTTGGCTTACGACCAAGGTTGAAGGCCCGGCCGTCGCTGGTGGAGCTCCTGGTGCGCTCTAACAGAGACGCGGCGCGCCCCACGCAAGCCTCTGTTAGCGGTGACAAGCGCGGGAACACGGCCGCATCCTCAACGACATCACCAGTCCTGCCACTGCAATTGCCAGCCGAGCTCGACCTTGACCAGGAGGTCCAGATAGCTTCCCAGTTGCCTCTGCCAGACACACCTTCAACGCCAATCCTGCCGCCGCACTCCACACACTCCACGCCATCCTCACCCTCCACACCCGCCCCGATACATCGAGTCCCTACCATCACCTTGCACGAGTCCACACCGCCAGCTGAACAGAAGCCCAAACCCTCGGTCACGCCGCCCAACATGCCTCCGGTAAGCTAAGCTGCCCTCCAGGTAGAATTCGCTCAAGTGCAGCGACAGCCACCTCAAGTGCGCGGCCACCACACAAGCTAACCAGAGCTGCCTCGCCATCCAGAAAGCCCAACAAGATGGCGCAAAGGAGGGTGAACACTATGGTAAGAAACCCTCGAGCCTGTCCTGCCGTGTTGCGTCGTGCTATCTCAGGCTGACATGCTACCTCACAGGCAAGATTTACTCCATCTCGGGGTGCGTAATGACTTTCCCAGATGCAGCTGCGTCACCTCGAATCCCCAGCGACGAGCTCGACTACTAACACCATGATTCAGTCCCGTCGTGGTCGCCGAGGACATGGTCGGTGTTGCCATGTACGAGTTGGTATGAAACAATAACAAAATACCCGCTGGGTGCAGAAGGCAGCATGGCTTACATGGCATAGGTGAAAGTCGGTCACGACCAACTAGTGGGAGAAGTCATTCGGATCAACAGCGACCAGGCCACCATTCAAGTCTACGAGGAGACAGGTTCGACACCCGCAACCTGCCTGTATCGCTGGCCACACAATGCTGACCCTATCAACCAACAGCTGGTGTCACGGTTGGCGACCCCGTCCTGCGAACTGGAAAGCCCCTCTCTGTGGAGCTGGGCCCCGGCCTGCTCAACAACATCTATGATGGTATCCAAAGACCCCTTGAGAAGATCGCCGCCGCCGCTCAGAGCATCTACATTCCCCGCGGTGTCGCTGTTCCCGCCCTTGACCGCACCAAGAAGTGGGAGTTCAACCCCCAAATGAAGGTCGGCGACCACGTCGCAGGCGGCGACGTCTGGGGCATCGTCTACGAGAACTCGTTCATCTCGACGCACAAGATCCTCTTCCCCCCACGCGGCCGCGGAACTATCACCAAGATCGCCTCCAAGGGAGAATACACTGTCGATGAGAAGATCCTCGAGGTCGAGTTTGACGGCAAGAAGACCGAGTACGGCATGATGCAGACATGGCCCGTCCGAGTGCCCCGTCCCACGACCGAGAAGAAGTCCTCCGACGGCCCCTTCATTGTCGGCCAGCGTGTGCTCGACGCCCTCTTCCCCTCTGTCCAGGGTGGTACCGTTGCCATTCCAGGCGCTTTCGGGTGCGGAAAGACTGTCATCTCGCAATCAGTGTCCAAGTTCTCCAACTCGGACGTGATTGTGTATGTGGGATGTAAGCAGCTTCCCAATACAGTCCTACAAATTTCAAGGAGATACACCTGCGATCTCTGTGCCCTGTTTATTTACTTGCCTTGAAGCCCTTTAGGGGCTGCAAGCTTTTAGGCGAGCCATGGACATATGGCGTCTTACTTCACCCCGTTATTGTATCATATCTGTTGTCGGTGCTTTAGTAGCTAACTCTGTGTGCTGCAGGTGGCGAGCGAGGCAACGAAATGGCTGAAGTCTTGAAGGACTTCCCCGAGCTGTCCATCGAGGTTGAAGGCCGTAAGGAGCCCATCATGAAGCGCACGACTTTGATTGCAAACACATCCAACATGCCCGTCGCCGCGCGTGAAGCCTCCATTTACACTGGTATCACGGTTGCAGAGTACTTCCGTGACCAGGGTATGAACGTTGCCATGATGGCCGACTCCTCGTCTCGTTGGGCCGAGGCTCTTCGTGAAATCTCCGGTCGTTTGGGAGAAATGCCTGCTGATCAAGGTTTCCCCGCCTACCTCAGTGCCAAGCTTGCTTCCTTCTACGAACGTGCTGGCAAGGTTCAATCTCTTGGATCACCCGAGCGTGAGGGATCCGTCTCCATCGTGGGTGCCGTGTCACCGCCCGGTGGTGATTTCTCCGATCCCGTGACATCCTCCACCCTCGGTATTGTACAGGTCTTCTGGGGTCTCGACAAGAAGCTCGCCCAGCGAAAGCACTTCCCTTCCATCAACACGTCCGCCTCGTACTCCAAGTACACCACGATTCTGGACAAGTGGTACGAAAAGTCGTACCCAGACTTTCCTCGGCTGCGTGACCGTATCAGGCAGCTGCTGTCCGACTCCGAGGAACTTGACCAAGTCGTCCAGCTGGTCGGCAAGTCTGCGCTTTCTGACCCAGACAAGATCACACTAGACATCGCCACGCTTCTGAAGGAGGACTTCCTCCAGCAGAACGGATACTCTGACTACGACCAGTTCTGCCCTATCTGGAAGACCGAGTGGATGATGAAGCTCATGGTGGGCTTCCACGATGAGGCCCAGAAGGCGATTGCCCAGGGTCAGAGCTGGGCCAAGGTCAAGGAGGCCACCCAGGACTTGCAATCAGAACTGAGGAGTCTGAAGTTTGAGTTGCCCAGTGACGGCGAAGACGTCGTCACCAAGAAGGTATGTCCAGGTTTTAGCACCCACTATTTTTGACCCGTACAAAACGCATGCTGACTTTGTCGTCTTTGCAGTACGAGGCTATTCAGCAAGAGCTGCTGGACAAGTTCGCCTCCGTGATGGATGACTAAAAGGTCCGGATGTTTTGGCTGGCCTGTGTACAGTTCTTGTGTGACGAGCAGGTGGGAGATGGAAGCAGCGCGGGCATGTGCCAAGTAGAAGCAGACATTTTCAGGGGAAGATCGCCGAGTCGAGGTCGTCATTTTTGCATGCATGGTCCGTTTCCGGCACGAGCATAGGTATACGTTGGCGGTGACGGCTTTCACACATAGTCAAATCAAATGCATACATCGTTCAGTACATGGCTCGTTTCTATCTGCAACAATGATTGCTCGTGACGAGCAGGCCTTGGTGGCCGGAAAGCTGGTCTGCGATTCGACACACATACTAATGTATATTTATTATTCATCTCATTCCATCATGATGGGTCATTATCATTATACAATATTGACACACCGTCTGCGCCTACCGCAGGGTGGGCGTCTTCTGAGTTGTGACAGTACTACTCATCGACCTGAGCTACACCCAAACCCAAAGCCAGGGAGTTAAGGTATTGCCTGGTATATACAGCCCGACCACCCAGGAGATTGGCTTCCCGATCCGTGTCTCCTTTTTTCCACCCCCGTGATGTCTATCCAAGACCCTCTGTATTTGTCCCTGCCTTGTTATAATGGCCGTTTTTTTATGTATCCGAGCGCCTCGGTTGAAGAGGCGCGCCCTCTGGATATCATTCCTTTCTAGCTTGTACAGTCCGAGATGTCTCATATAGAATCTGAAGACCTTTAGGTGTTGTCTCCGAGCTGATGGGGAATTAGGTGTGATCTCCACAGCCTGTCTTTTGAGCGTCTCGATGTGTTGGTCAGATGAGATTCTGGGTCTCTGTTTTCCATCCCCTTCTGTCGTTTTCTCTAATTTTGTCTCATCTCTAGCAGGCCTTGTTCTTCAGAGGCGTCACAGGCTCTCCAAGTTGCTTCAGCTTATTGAGAACATTCAGGGACAATTCCTCCAACTTCAGTGCTGATGGCGAAGGGGAGAGGGGAGGCTCGCAGTAGCTCGATGACGCAGTCTCGTTCTTGCTGTGGGCGGGACAGTAATTAGTCTTGGGCGCTTTGAGTAAGCAACCGGGATGCAAGCCAGACGGGGGGACCAGAGGGCGAGATTGGAGGGTGGAGGGTGTCTCACAGTGGCGGGTCGTTTTCGTCGCCCTTTTCAGGGATTGGCGTGATCAGGTCGCCGCTGACGGTTGTGCCGCTCCATCGGGGCGAGGACGACATCGGGCTGTCCCAGTTCGACCAGTCGTTGTCGTCGAAAGAGTCGACACTGAGGGGCGTCCAAGAAAAGTGCTTTGTCCGCTTGGAGTTGGTCCGCTTTGGCCGTCCTAGGTTGGCTGTGTCCGATTCCTTGAGGGGATCCGTGAATCGCGACGTGGGCGTGGGGGTAACGTCGCTGAAGGTGCTGCTGAGGCGTGGCCGCGGAGAGCTGACGGATGCTCGGATCGTGTCACCGTCCCTGTCGCCCTCACCCATTCTGTTGGAACCTCTGCGTTGGACCCCTCCCCCGTTGATGGGCTCGTCTCCAACCGCAACCTGGCGTAAATCATCCACGAAGGTCCAGAGTCCTGCTTTGAAGTCCTCCGCCATCTGCTTTACGCCATTGTTCGAATGGGGGCTCGACGAGCGAGGCGTCCAGGTCGCGCGCTTGTTCAGCTGCGCAACCGTGATTGGCGACGACCGACCGAGATGCTGCAGGTGAGGCTCGGAGTCCTTCACTGGCGGTTTATGAGCATCTAGCGGGTCGTCAAGGTCAAGAAGATGGAACTCTTGCGGCTTTGTAGGCGACAGTAGAGACAGAGCTCGGGTATGTCCGCCGCGAATGACGCGTCGTCTTCCTGAATTAGGCGTCCCCTCCTTGTTGAGCTGCTGGCTCATCATCATGGTCCTCCTCCGGTCCAGCTCGATGCTTCTTCGCGTAGCTTCGACATCATCAGTAGCAGGCGAGTTGTGCACAGATTGGGTCTGTCGCAAGGGTTCCCCATTGACCATGGCGTTGCGTTTTCTGACCGAGTCGAACGCGCCCCACTGCTTCTTGAGTCGTGTCAGTTCCGCTTCGGCGTTTTTCAAGTCCTCGCGGATTTCCAACACCCGTCTCTCTTGAGCAGCGATGGCGTGAATGAAGTCATTGGCATCCGTTGGAGACCGAACGATAGGAGTATCCTTCGGAGTTGGGGGAAAGGATGGCGCCGAGGTATTAATCGGAGTTGGACGAGATGGACAGTTGGATGGCGGCGCGATTGGCAAAGTCAATGAGAGCCTGTTTGAGTTCCGAGACGTAGTAGACAGTGAGCGTGTGGATCGCGCGCCAAATGAGGATGCGGGTGACCATAGAGCATCATCTACTGGTGGTGGCGGCGGCGGCATCGTTTCTGATACCGAGCCCCTCGAGTTGTGTCTTTTGTGGCCGGAGAGAGTCCTTGAGTGGACGACTCGCTGTGGTGTGAGCTCGTCCATGTTGTTGCGAGGTTCGCGACGGACGGATGTCAAAGGCCGGTTAAGAGGCTGCTCGCAAAGAGAACGCCCCGGGAAAGACGTTGAGTGAGTGTGGATTGAAGAGAAGGGTGACACGTGCGGGATGGGGCGATTTCGACGCCTCCTGGTGCCGTTAGTCTTGTCCAAATGACTGGACGCAGCGCGATGAGCGCGCCGATGGCGTTGCCTGAGAACGAAAGCCTTGTACTCAAGAAGGCTCAAGCGCTGATCGTGCAAAAGAGTGTCGGAACAAGCTGTAAGAAAGCAAATTGCGAAGAGAGGAGCGGTCATGGGCAAGAATTGAAGATTTGTTCCAGACTCAGGGGCACCGGGTTGGCCAGGTCAATTCCCAGCCAAGCTACAATCATTGGGTGATATCGTCTCGCTTCACCCTGTTCCTGGAGCCCCGGAGCTAGCAGCTTGAGCCAGGGAAATCTCCCGGGCTGCAGAGTGGACCGTTGGATGGATTGCGACGTAAGTGGGAGTGGAAGCGGTAAAGTCAGTCAACCAGGCTGGCGAGGGGTCGTCGGTGAGCTGTGCACCTCTGCATTCGGTGGCTGTGGTTTGATAGCAGTGGATTCTGCCAATCTTTGGCACTGCTCTCGGAATGAGCGTTGAGAAGCCTGGGCTCGTGGGCGCGGCGACCCTGGCAGACAGGCAGGTATAAGAGTGCAGTGGGATTCAAATAACGTGGCAATCTCCGGCGGGCCTGTACAGGCTGTCTGCTCGGGGCGACCCTCCCAAAGAACGTTGCCCGCGCTGGCAGCGGGCCGTTTGGCTTTGACCTGGCGAGCCGAAGGTTCGAAATGAAGGACAGTGGATTGGCGGAGTGGAGACGACAATGCGGTAAAGGAGACAGGCGTGGGTAAGGGGTGGAGGAGAGTGGGCAAAGCCCAAGTTGACGCGCAGAACCGCCGTCGAGGTCGAGGCAAGGGAATGGACACTCTTGGAATGTGACAGACGAATCGATCGAGCTGGTGGAGAGGAGCGAGAAAGGAAGGCCGTCCCTCCCGCACAGGTGGCGGGCGCAACAGGCGGGTTATTATGTACACAATGAGTGACTGTATTGTATGTATGGGCCTCTCTGGAGGGCTGCATGATGGCCCGAGACTCATTTCCCTCGATGTAAATGTTTGTCCTAGCAGGGCTTAGGACCCTTGCACTGATCTGAGGTCCCACTTTTGCAAGTGTCAGGGCAACGGCGCTGGGGCCATCAAACAATGTTCAGCCGATGATGAGGCCAAGACGACGAAATACTGCGCTGTACAACAGCCAAAGAAAAAGAAGCAAATTGCGAGCTGTTGATGTTGATCCAGATAGCCTTGTCTGTACGTATGTATGTGTTTAATGGGAAGGGCAGTAAAACCATGTTCTCAACCTGAGAAGCTATGAGGAGAGGAACGCACAACGGCCCAGCATTGCCAGCATTCAAAGTTCAGGGTAGGAGAGCAGCAGCCAGGCATGTACCCACCTGGGCAGGCAGCTCCATAGTGGTTTTTATCTGCAGTGCTCACCTTCCTTGCTGTTGGATGACAGTTGGACAGAGAGAGCAGGATTGTTTGCCAACAAAACGAATGACTGGACGAACACGTCAACAAGGTCGTCAATGCAGAGAAACATTGAACACGAACATGACCCAAAAAAACACCGAACGATGCAGGGTTTCCCTCGAAGCTGTTTCCCTGCCACATCTTGAAACTAACCAGCTTATTCCCCGCAGAAGCCCAATCGAACATTTCCAGCACTCCCGCCAGGGTTAGGAGTGTCGTGGGCCACGTGCTTTCGCGTTCCAGGCTTTGAAAGCGCGGTACCAAAGTGTCGCGCCAGGCCAGTGGTCACCTGAGGTAAGCGCGATCAAGCGCGGTTTGTGCTCCGACGACGTTCAACTCTTCAATTTCTTTCTTTTTTTCGTCTCTTGCCGGCGTACCATTGTAACTTGTCTCAACGCCAGATCGCGTTGGGCAAAACACTCAAATCGGGCCACAGCGCATTCTACTCTCGATGCAACCCGAATCCCCCCCCTGCCCTAATCTGACAATCGATCGCTATGAACGTTGATTGCCACAATGGGGCAGCATGAGAAGGCCGAGGCTGCGCTCACGGGAGAAATTGAGAGCCAGGACACTCAGCAAGCTCTAGTGACCTATCACCAGCAGTTCGGCGTCGGCTTCAGGAGCAGCTCGCCGTCTCAGCCCCTACCTGCCGACGAGGTGGAGGCCGTGGTCCAGCAACTCCCGAGACCACCCAAAGTCCATCAAAAGTTTGCCGGAGCAAACGATTCTGCACAACCTTCGACGTCCTCATCAAAGCCGAATGCGAACACATCGAAGATAAAGGCGGATACAAATGCACAAGTAAAAGCAAAAGCAAAAGCGGGATCGCGGGGTCGATTGGCCAAAGAGAACCCCGCCACGACTGGCAGCTGCAAGGGGGGCAAGGGCAAGGGTCGGGATTCTGATGCCGATTCCACTGCAGCCAAGCGACCAGGGGATGTTGGGACCGAGCTCGACGCGTCCAACAGTCGCGCCGCTTCTCTTTCTCATCGCACAACACCCACCAACTCACCCAGGCAAGCGACACCTTCTGAGGTCGTCGGGGTCTTTGAACCTACATTTGGGTCTCACAGCACTGGCGAACATGCTCAGCAGCAACATGACGACAACGTCATACACTTGACTCCCCAGTCAGGAACCTTTGCAGGCACCGCCAATCTTGCACAATTGAGTGCACTCGACAACCATGCTGCCGCCTTGGTACCATCCTCAAGCAAGCAGCCAAAGCCGCGACGGCGGAAAATGGACCCGTCTCAGTCCCCAACCCAGTCCAATGATGGGCGCAGCTACGAGCAGTACATCTCTCGAGGGGACGACCTGATTCCAACTGACCCCATGGAGAAGCCCGAAATCGCCTCACAGCAATCGACTTACACATCCAATCTTGATGGCGAGGACAGGACCCTCAGTGAAGGTGACACTGGTGCCGTCACCTTCGGTAATATTGACGAGTATCATGACAACTTCTCCGTTCCAGATTCACTTGGCACTGGGAACCCCGAGACTCCAGCGCCGCATAAGAACCCGTTCGCCGGAAGCAAGGCGCATTTGCTGCCTGCCTCGCAAATGTTTGGGCAGACTCAAGTCTCGTCGGCCTACAAGATAGTCAGCCCAACATCCTCGCGGCCGTCACCTGACAATTTTCAACCCCAGGACTCCATTTCGCCGGTCCTGTTCATTTCGTCGCCACTAAAGAACTTGGGCACAGGGTTGCAACCACTGCACCGTGCCATCTCAAGTCCACAGCTTCCTGATTCTTATGGCACCTCGCCACAGCAATACAGCGATGACCATGCCGAATTACCCGGTGGTGTGGATTCAACTCCTGTGCACCCAGCACGCACCTTTCCCAGAGGCCGGGCAGAAGAGTACGAGCGATTATACTCATCCCAGCAACGCCATGGGTCATCCCCTCAGCATGCTCTTGAAACCGAGTCAGATGGCAATGCAAGTGAAGATGATGCAATCCGCATGCATTACCGGGCAGCTCTCAAGAAGGCCAAGGTAGAAAAGCAGCTCAGATCTATTAAGTACGAGCGCCCATCTCCCTTGGAGGACGCCGTTGTTCCTTCGACAAATACCAGGCAAGGTGAAATCCTGAGGACAGACTCACAAAATTATCTCGATCAGTGTGAGGGCAGGGCCGGCGAAGACTCCCAGACCACCGTCGAGGACTCGCAGGACCGTGTCGTGGACCCTTCCGTGGGAAATTTTGACAGCCAGGAGGCAGTGATCGACGATTCTCAGGAGGGTGTCATTTTGCGTTCTGCCGAGCCTACAGCTCATATTTCGAGCAACGAAGCCGTGGTCATGGCAACTTTGCCAAACACAGCACGAAGTGCTACCAGGTCTCCCATTGGAAGTACGGGTCGCTCGCCCGAATTACCAAACAGAAGCAATGAGACAGGACGGGATGATGGGGATCCTGTTCCCGAGACGAGCCCTACCGTGCTGCAGCCGAGGCCCTTAGGTGATATGTTGCCGTTGTCGTCTGGCGAGGGTTCGAGGCAAGAGTCATTTTCCACTCTGCTGCGCAGTAGCGCTCGAGAAAATTTATCGTCGCAGAGCCGTCATCCACCCGGCTCTACGCCTCCCGGAGAGCAATCTCATTCATTTGCACAGGCTCGGCAACCAGCTGCACATCGGGGAAAAACCGGATCGAACGCCTTAGATGCTGTATCCCCTCAGGCTACTGTCGAATATTTCACGAGCTCTGTGGACCAAAGTACGGCAAAGGTGACCGAGACTTTGCCTGTTGTTGAGTCTCTCTCATCCGAGCCAGCATTCAGCACGAGGGCAAAACTACGTGCCTTGCGTAGCCAACGGCACAACACAAGCCCAGCAGTTCCTGGTAGCTCAGGCTCTTCCTTGAGCGCTTTGACCACAACGCCCAATATATCGAGCGAGACAACTCCTTTAACGGAGGACTCGCCGGGCGGAATGACGCCTTCATCGGCCGCGGAGCCGCATACGTCTCCCACCGTCGCTAAGGCCGGCCGTCGTAGAGGCGCAGGGGTGGCAACGAAGACAAAACCTGCTGCCACCACCCAAAAGAATCTCCGCACTTCGACAAGAAGATCTCTCACATCTTTTGGTAGGGATGCTTCCGTCTCAACAGACGAGTTGGCAAGATCGCCGACATCGTCAACGCCGGCAACATTCGAGCAGAGTGCAATGCTATCGCGGCTCGGCAGAACTTCATGGAAGGAGGTCCCCGTCACGCGAGAACCTAATCTTGCACGCGGAAGGAATTTGTTCTCAGGGATGGTTTTCGCTGTCTCGTTCCTGGCCAAGCAGCCGGGGGAGAAGGATAGCATTTACAACTCCAGGATCGGTCTTTCGTCGAAAGTGGCAGAGCAGATCAGGCAGGGAGGCGGAAGACTGTTGCCAAACGGATTTGAGCAGCTTTTTGAAATCGCGACGATAAGGAACGCAGAATTATCCTCGTCGACACCTCCACCCCCACCCGACGAGGAAATCAAGCTCACCGCGGACGCGAGATCAAGCGGATTCACAGCTCTTATTGCGGACGGCCATTCGCGAAAGGCCAAATATATGCAGGCACTCGCTCTTGGTCTGCCTTGTCTTCACGAACGTTGGATCACAGCTTGTTCTGAGAAGCAGAAGCTGGTGGATTGGTCCGATTATCTTCTCTGCGCGGGAAATTCCTCATTCCTCGGGGACGCCATAAGGTCGCGCAGTCTGCCAATCTACGACGCGGCATCGGCAAAGCTGAGCGAGATATTCGACAGGCGACCGCAGCTGCTACGTGGATCACGGATTCTACTCGTGCTACGGAAGCAGGATGAGAGTAAAAAGATGGCGTATGTCTTCCTCGCACGCGTTCTAGGCGCATCTCTGTCCAGGGTCTACACGATTGACGAGGCCAGGAGGCAGCTCAAGGCCAGTGAGGATGCGGGCCACTCGTACGATTGGGTCTATGTTGAGGAGAAGACGGCTGGTAAAGCTGCTCTCTTCGCAGAAAATGCCACTTCACCTTCTGCAGTACCGGCTGCGAGCAGGAAGCGGAAGCGGAAGAGCGCAGTGGACGCAGGTCCGGCGCCAAAAAAGATACGTACCTTGAGTAATGAGCTTGTCGTTCAGAGTCTCATTCTTGGGAGAATAATCGAGGAAGGCGAGGATGGTGGATGAGCTGCTAGCCCATCAATTGATGGCAATGTGGCCAAGTGATGGGTCACCGGAAACGGCTGCTTCACGCCGTGATTGATAATGTTTGACGACAAGATACTGTACGATATGGCGTCTGGCAGAGATAGGGGGAAAGTGCATGCTAAAGGCATTCAAGCACGGTTGTGGTCTGGCGTTTACGGACATGATTGTCATTCTTCAACAAAAAGGGAAGAGAAAAGCAGAACGGACGTTACGGGGCTACGGCGTGAAATAACTACGTCTTACGTGCAACCGATACAGATGCCTGGACTGGCTTTATTTCGTGTGTACATTATTAATACAGTCTAGCTACCCTCGGTTTTCATGAGGGAGAATAAATGAATCACTTGCGAGGCTACTCCTGCTGCGCCTCTATTAATCTCATTAATAGGGTGAAAGCGCTACATCAACAGAATATGCCCAGGAAGGGATCGAGCTCTGTCGCCTCTTACTCGTTTTATACTGTCCGAACCAAGCAAGCACAAAAATAAACTATAAAAACAAGCCCCGGGCAAATCTGGCTCTCAATCCTCGTATACCATTTACTAGGAAAACGGATATTCGCACAGAGTGCACACTTCTAGGGCCTAGCTAGCAGTGAATGCGCAAAGCCATCGTGTCGAATCACCTATGACGGGTGGCAAGAAAAGTCCTACGGGATAGTGATGAGCACTGAAATCTCGGATACCGTTCACTGTCTCATATTCCACAGTAATTACTGCCTGCATAAATGAGGCGTTTGTCCATGTCGCAGGGGGGCTCCATCGACCGCATATTGTGCGGCGCCCGGCCGCAAACAAAACACAGAAACAAAACAATAAGCCAGCCGTGCTTTCACCCTAACGCCTGCCAAACGCCCTTGGGCTGCCACAACCGATGAAGGGAGTTCTCGGAGGGGCCATGTGTCCCGACCTGCTGGAAAACCACCGTGATACGCCTTCGCAATACGTTTTAAAACATTGATAGCCCCCTTTACCCGTTGGCTTGCTGAAATACCGTCACATGCGACAAAAGAAAGACCGAATTGTTATGTTTTTTCCTCTCTGTGAAATGCGGATGGACAGAGCCGAATGTATGAATGAATGACTGGTTTGTTGGTGGTAGAAGTGTCATGAGGAGTCGCGGCGCTTCAGGCTGATGCGTAGACGCCTTGGGGACGACGAAGATGAAGAAGACATCGACGACCGGGAAGCCTCGCGCTCCCGTGCCTCCTGGTTCTTGTACCAGCGCATCTTGTCGGCCGAGATGCGGATGAAGAGCTTCCTGGGCTGGTCGAGGGCGTTGTGGCGGCTCGAGGGCCGGGGTGAGGTGACACGGGCCATCGTGGGGAGCGTTTTTGAAAGTTGGGTATGATTGTTTAGGAAAAAAAGGGTTGGAGCTGCAGGAAGAGCAGCGATGTTCTACTTGGCGGGGTATGGGGAGGAGGCGCGTGGTTATTGTTTCTAGAGTGGACTGTTAGCCGGGCCCTGCTGGGTGTTTTTGACTTGACAATAATGCAATCTTCCGTGCAGGGGAATTTTCAGCGCAGGTGAATCGTCGATGGAAACGACCCAGATTGAGTTTCACCCGGGTATATGGAGTTGGGTGTTAAACGTGCGCGCGGCGAGAAAGTCCGCCGGGATGGTGGGGAGATGGGATGAAATACAGCACTTACGCAGAAACCCGACCGGGGGTTGCTTGGAGATAGAAGCCGCGCGGGAGGTTTGACGTGAACGACAATGACTCTTGCTCAAACACCCCGAGACGAGTTGAACAGACTGGGCTTGACTGGATCTCGCGGAAAAGGGAGGGAGAGGGAAGAAGGTAGGGCGAATTATAGGAAATCGGTTTTCCCTTCGCAGTCAGCGTGGCTGTGGTGGTTGCTGCCGGTGTAAGAAGAGCCGCCCCTTTTCGCTCGCCGTCTTCGCGGTGTGCGTGCGTATGAGTGTGTGTGTGTGTGTGTAGATTATGTGTGATTCCAAGCGGCCTACCACGTGGGAATGGGTAACAAAGCGAGGCGAATCAATGCTGATGACAAAATAACTGTGCGGAAAATGTGATGATCAGCCTCTGTGCTGCGAAATTCCGCGGGGTGTTCTTTTCCTGACATGTGCTTGTTCTTTGCTGACTTACGGGTTCGATGCTCGTGGCGAAAGTGTGTCAAGGTGCGTGCGTCCTGGGGAGGATTTCGGGCGCCGAACTGGGACGGACAGGACGGAGTGGGTGGGGGTTGTTTTGGGCGGAAGCGACGAAAGCAGCGCTGGAGTGCAGCTTGCGAAAGAAAGGCCGGCGCGGAACGGCTGACGGCGCTATTATAGCTCGGGGGGAAAGGGCGAGGAATGAGCAATGATGTGATGATTCGAGATTCAGGTCCGAGTACTTGTTCTTGTTCTTGGGATTATGAGAAAAGGGTTGAGATGCTGCCTGCCTACGGCTCAAAGATAAGGTGTTCTGGAAAAGGGATATCTTTATTTCTGTCTACCCTTAAGGTTGCTCAGCACGGACAATGGAGGAGACGGAGATTGGCAATGAATGGAGATTCTGATTCTAGGCTTCTGGGAGTCAGGCAGGGTCCCTCGAGACAAAAAAGCTCCGGAGCAGCCAGGGCTTCAAAGATTGCCCGAGGCAATCGGCACTTGCGCCACTCGCTGCTGCTGCTGCTGTGAATAAGCGAAGCGAGCGAGTGGGTGACTGAGTGAGCAAGAGGCTCACCAGCTCGCCTTGCCCGTTGGTGTTTGGTGGTTCCGGTGGTGCGGCTGCCTACCGTCGCAGACCGCAGCAGCAAGGCCGGCCTTTGTGGCCCCCGTAAGGCTGAGCCTCAGTCCTGTGTGGCCGGCAGGACAAGGTCGAGGCATGGCCGGCCATTGAGGCTCTTCCTCTTTGCGGCAGGGGGAAATGGGTGAAAGAAGAGCAGGTGAAACCAAAAGCGGAGAAGCAGCTACGGCACGGCTGGCATTTCTTTCCCTTTCTTCCTTTTCCTTTTACCTTTCAGGCTCAAGGCACGTTGCACGCTTATTGTTGCAGCTGCTTGGGCAAGGGTCGTGGGCCTCGGGGCCGGCCAAGACGGTCCTGCCTGTGACCACCACGTGGAGTCGCTGCGGCACTGCTGAGATTTGGACTCGTATAGGCTAAGGGGTCTTGTCTGGTATATGCCCTGTCTCTAATGATCTACATGACCGTTGCAGTGTTGGTGCAGAGTCGGGAATCAACCCGCCTGCCTGGATAGTGAGAAGGAGAGAGAGCTGTTACACAGCTAAACATCAGCTAGACTATCACACTATCTAATCAGGGCAAAGGACACTTGCACAGCAGCTAGACCAAGGCACCGTCTGGTCGGAGCACTGCTGCCGGCCAAAAACGGCGGGCGGGACGGATACGGCGCATGGCTCACTAGACTACTCACCTAGACCTGCACCTGCAAGGCAGCGCTAATCGGGACACCTCCAAACCTGGGAAATCTCAAACCAGCGCGTCTGGGACGCGGGCCGGCATCGAGCTCGAGCCAGTCCTCGTGTTTCAGGATCAGGATCACAACCAGTGACAGCTAATAATCCCCCTATCCTATCACAGCCTGGTCGAACTCAAGTCAAGTCAGTAGTCAGTCAGGGCTGTCAGGTCAGGTCAAGTCAAAGTCCAGGCCTTGCTGCCATGCCATGGTACGGGCAAGGGCCTTCTGGGTCGACGGCGGCTCCCCCTGGTCAGGAATGGAACTGGAACAGGAACACATCAGATCTAAAACATCTATTCTCGATACGTGAGGCTCTTTTAATCTGGCGGGCGGTTTCTTCTCTGGCCTTTGCTCCCTTTCTCCTCTCCTTTAATCCAACCGATCCTCCTTCTCTGCCGTCTCGCTTCCCCCACGGTTAATGAGCACGGTTATTCCAAAAACTGCAGTGCACTTTGCTGTTGTCCTGTAGTTGGTTGGTGGCTCGTTCTTGTGTCATACATACTGTACTTGCCGGCTGATTGGGCTGACTTGGCCGACTTCCATGCCCTCCGGTGTCTTTGTCTTTAGTGTCTCAGTCCCTCGCCCAACCAATGCATCGGAGTCAACTTGGAACACCAGACAATTGACTGGCCAATCAAGCACGCCACGCCGACCTAATAACCGCTGAGACTGGGCAGCCAACGAGCAAGCAGCGCAACTCGACAAGCAGCCAGCCAGCCAGCAGCGCAAGACACTGGTCTACCGTTACAATAATTCCTATTGCTGGGCCCCCCTTTCCCACGACCCCACAGCTCCTCCTTCCCCTCCATCAGTTGATCTCCGTCCCCTGCACCCTGCAGCCTACCGTACAGCCAGCACTCCATTCCGTGTTGGCGGCCGTGGCGACCACAACCGGACCTGCAGACCACACCACCTTAGGTCACTTGCTGCACCTGCCGTGCCGTGCCCAGACTGACGAACACCACCACTCCCGTGCCTTTCTCTCGCTTATTACACGCTTCGCATCTCACACCATCCTGCATCCTGCAACCTATCTGTACTTCTTTCCAACAACTCGACCACAAAGGCGGACCACAAAGGGCACCCCTCGAAACAAGATCGTCGAAGCCCATCAACACGGCCCGCATACGACCTCTCTTTGTCCCCGCCAGCCTTCTTCCAGCAGGCGACTTCTCCCACCCCTACCTTTCGATCCGACCGCAACATCCTCTCAACTCCTTTCCGGAACACACCTGCAGCCATGGCTTCAAGACCGAGTTTGAGCATGTTCACCCGGGGGCTCTCCAACCTATCCCAGTCCTCGGACCCGAGCTCGCCCAACGTCAACTCCCCCGCAGAGCAGCGAGCTGACTCCAAGCTCGGCTTCCTCAAGGCGATGCGCCCCCTGCCCACCCAGCACTACTGGAACGTCTACTTTGACCGGTACGCCCTCAGATAGCTCCCTGGCTTCCTCTCACTGGTCTATTTCAAAGCTAACCTGAGCCTACTCAAAAATAGACAACAAAAGGAGCAGAAGAAGACAGAGGATGGCCAGGAATACCAGGCGCAGCTTGAGCAGCTCGGCTCCCAGATCGAGTCTGTCCAGGACTTCTGGCGCTATGCCAACAACACCCCCGTCGACCAGATCAAGATGCGCGAGTCCCTCTACCTTTTCAAGCAGGGCTTCAAGCCCATATGGGAAGACAGGCGCAACATTCTCGGCGGCAGTTGGACGTTCCGCGTGGGCAAGAACATCGGGCCGGATTTCTGGACCCGTGTGCAGCTGATGGCCATTGGCGAGCAGCTCCAGGCTGCTCTGGAAGAGGGTGAGCACTTTCGGGGATACCAGTTGTAGATGTCATCGTCGTAGGACAAGACTGACCGAATATGACCTTCCAGGCGATCAACTCTGCGGCGTCGGCCTATCCGTACGCTTCAACTCGCATCTCATCACCATCTGGCACCGCGACTCCTCAAAACAAAAGTCTATCGACGGGATCATCGAGTGCGTACTGACCGAGATGCCAGCGGAGCTGCGGCCCAAGGGGGACAACTACTTTTACAAGAGGCACTGCGACCACCCGGGCTTCAACCCCCCTCCGGAGCTGAAGGTCGTGCTAGACTCGCACAATGCGCGGATTGAAGCTGCCAAGGTGGCGGCTGAGAAGTACGTGGCAGAGAAGACGGGCCAGTCGACTCCATCGACGGCCACAGAAGACTCCAAGGAGTCTGCAGAGGATACCGCTCCAGCGGTCGCAATCTCTGGGGCTGCGGCTGCTGAGCCTATGCAAGCATGAGATTTCACTGATGTTGTATGACGATTTACTTGGCCTGACTTTATCCATTCATTGAGCAGCCATCTCAGGAACACGGCATTTTGGATATGAGATTGGATCTCGTCCACACCGAGGCATAGAGCACGACAACGGGGCTCAACGAGGGTAGGACTGCATCTCCATGGCGTTACTCGAATTATCTCAAACCACATTGAATGGCATCAACGCGATCACAGAAGATCATATCAGTGTAGCATACCATAGCATACCGGACACAGGCAATAAGTGTGGCCCAGGAGGGGAAGTCGAGCTTGGACCTGTGTGCGTAAGGAGAGTTTGGTGGGTTCGCCGGGGCCACCTCAATTGGATTATTACTCGATCCAAGAATCAGATGAATCGAATGAGCTACATCAACCACGCATAGCTGTTTCGTCTGATGTCTAAACTGCAGCATGGGTCCCTGCGAGCGTCGTACCTCCGACGTCAAGGGCCCATCCCCGACCAGAAGGTGTCATCTCGTTCTACCGTGGTATGATGACCGGCAATCGAAACAAATACTCCGTTTCCCTCGCTCGCTCTGGGCCGACCTCGGCACTCCCAGGCTGAGACGACTGGATCGTACGCGTGTTGTTGGTGCACTCTAGCGTTGGATAGATATGGAGTGAATACCGAGACCGAATAGAGAAGAAATAAGAGAGCACCCACCAACTTGCAGGCAGCTTGATCAACGCTATCACTACAGCTCCCTTGAGATCGCAAGTGAGGAATACATTGAGCAGCCACCATCACTCTCGGCATGTACTGGACAGTGGAGAAAGCTAGTGAGCCGCCTCGCTGCAGGAACCAGAACGGTAGGCCCAGGTATCCATGGCTTCGCCCAAACTGAGCTGCAGAGCCGGACCAGACACAGCACTACCAGTGGGCGGGAGCTAGTACTTACCAAGGGAAAGTGCAACGCCGGGCGTGTTTTATTGTCGCCCTCTCCCTTATTAGCACATTCAGCCAAATAAGACAACACGCAAGCGGGTGTGATCTAGAGCGCCATCTCGGAAATGCCATTTGCACCACCCGACAAAGAAAAAGAAAAGAAGAAGAAAAAGAGTTGTGCCCTTGTCATGACATTCTCGTCTGATGCTCATCCAGGAGGACGATCACTTACACTCGCTCGCTCTCTACCCTAACCCCAAAACTCTCCTTGTTCGCGATGGCCGCCCGGATCATTGGCGGGGATGGGCCCCAGCGTCAACAACAACGGCAGCACCGTCGGCAGCAGCACCAGGAACCAGCAGCCCTTAAGCTGACTTGGCCACCGCTGATCGAGTCGACGAGGCAGATTGACGAGAACATTGGACGAACGCCTACATCCACCATGGTAAGCTTCCCTCCCATCACCCTTTCACACACGCCCACCTATTCAAGCAGGACGACCCGTCGCCCAACCTCAACCCACTAACACCCCCCCCCCAAACACTACCAACCTCAAATATATCTAACAGGACTTTTCCCTTTGTACTAGAACAAAGACTCCCACTTCACCTCGCTGCACCTGCACCGCGCGCGCGACGCGGACCTCTTCGAGGCCTTCGCCAAGGACCGCCTGCCGGCCGACGACATCTACGTGCCGGCGCACCACCAGCCCATCAACCCCGAGGACGAGGACGACGTCGTGCCGGACCAGCACGCCGCCTTCGGCATCCAGAAGGCCACCTCGCTGCGCCGCGAGCCCGCCTGGCGCGACTTTGGCCTAGCCGAGCTCATGGCCAAGGGGCCCGAGGCCGGCGCGTGGAAGGGCGCCACCGGGAGGAGGAAGGGCGCCGGCGGTGGTGCTGGCGCCGGCGGACCTGGGAAGAAGGGCGCTGGGGGTCCTAGCCGGCTGCCTAGGTAGGGGATGGCATGGTGGTGTTCAGGATTGTCGAGGGGGGTGACGGGGAGAGGGAGGTCAAGTCAGTTGGGAATTTTGTCTTGACCGCGTGTTCTCTAAGCTCGAGGGATACCGGGCCTATGCTAGTTGATGGCGGTCTCTTGGTCTGGGAGCAGTATTTTGCAGATTTGATACCCGCAATACCACTCGTCACAGGCGAGGTATTCGCCCAATTGCGATATAGGAGACTAATTATGTCTCATCACCAATCCGACGTCCCAAGTGTAATCATGTCCTGTTTTGTTCAAGCCTTTCTAAACACTGACCGCAAAGCCACAAGTCCTCTTCCGGGTTCCTCATTATCCCCAACGCCAGGCCATGCAAGATGAAATAACACGAAGTAGCCGTGACAAAATCACGGTATTGCCCACCCATATCGTGAGCCCTTTGTCTTTTATTTTCAACAACCTCACTTGGCAACACCGAGATACGCCTCCCTCTCAAGTACCTCCGGAGCAAACTTGACCAGGAACACCGTCTTGCCAGGCCACATCTCCTGCACGGCACCCGCGGCAGCGGCCCCATCAGCAGCACCGTCGCCCCCCTGCGATGCGGCCTGGCCCCCGACGCTGTGGGCGGTGACGCGGGCGGGGAACCCCGCGCCGTCGCACACGCCCTCGACCATGCCCGCGACGTAGGCGGCGCAGTTGAGCTGGGACATCTCGCGCGGGACGCTGACGTAGGCGTTGACGAGGGGCTCGTTGTCGATGATCATGTACTCGTCGGGGGTCTCGGGGTTGCTCGACCGCTGGATCGCGTCCGCCTGCCGCCCGAAAAGGTGCGTCCACAGCTGGATCTTGATCAGGTGCAGCAGCGTGATGATGTCGCGGGGCCGCGCCTGCGCGCGGGGCGGCTCGCGGTAGAGGATGAGGTCGAGGAGCTTGAGGCCTATGGGGTGGCCTTGGACGTTCAGTCTTTTGACGGTTGAAAAGGCATCTTGTTAGCTGGCTGCTCCGTTTTCTCCCCGGGAGATGAGACGGAGGGCAGTGATGTTGGAGAGGATGGAAGCTGAGGAAGTGGGATAGCGAGGAGGATCTGGTGGTGGACACACCTCTTTTCTAGGTCCTGTATTCCCGTCACCCTACGCTGTGCGTAGCTGACCATCTCAGAGAACAGGTAGGCGAAGCTCGACTGGCTCAGCTCCGCTGTGCGCGTCCGGTTCAATGGGCGGTGGTAAATCGTCTTGCCGCTCGTGGGGTATCGCAGCCCGCTGCCTGGCGGGGCAAGGGCATCTTTGCTTGCTGCTGCCTTGTGCGTTGGTATGCTCGACATTGTGTGTATCGTCTGTCTTATGTTGAGGTTTTCATGGGACTTAAGTCATTCAGTGGCGGGGCTTTGAGATGTTACCGGTGTCCAGGTGGTGGTGGGTTTGGATAAGGTAGGTCGAGGTGCTGCAGTTGCTGCATTGAGAGTTGAGCTGTACCGGGGTTCGGGGCTTATCGATGATCGACCAGGGGGGTTGCGTCTTGATACTGTAGTCTAGACTAGCATCCCGAATGCAACTCCCCCAACTTCGAATTGACTTCAAATAGTCGGTATCATGTTCTTTGCATACTGCCAGAACATGGAGAAGAGAAGAGCAGGCGGTTTTCAATTACTGTGGAGGTATCTATTACGCTTCGCTGACTGGCTTGGTCTATATGCAACGAATATATTACACGTTATGTCAGTGACAGGTCCATTGCGAATCAGCTCATGACCATTCGCAAACATCGGCTCGTGGCCT
This sequence comes from Diaporthe ilicicola, assembly GCA_023242295.1. NCBI lineage: Eukaryota > Fungi > Ascomycota > Sordariomycetes > Diaporthales > Diaporthaceae > Diaporthe > Diaporthe ilicicola. The sequence goes on along the minus strand of JALPVH010000084.1, from coordinate 37,403 downwards.
CGTTCTCATGCAGCGCTGCCCACCACGGCAGGCTGCTCCTCGACTACACCATTGCCCGCTGTCTGTGCCTCGCCCTCTCCAACAGCAAGCTTGTCCTTGACAACATCGGCCGCATCATCGACGACGCTGTTCACACCCTTCTCCGCCGCACCCCTGAGGTACAGCTCCGACTCCCCGATGACGCTGCCGCCCGCAACCCACCTTCGCTTCTCGGCCTCTCTCCTCGTCTCGCACAGCTTCATCAGCGCCGGCCAGTATACCGCGTGATCGTACTCGAACTTGAGCCCGCCGTCGCTGAACTCCGTCCACAGCTGCTCCGAGGGCACGTACTGCTTCATGTCCTCGTTGAACTTCATCTTCTCCTTGGTGACGGGGTCCAGGAACGGCTTGATGAGCTTAAAGAACCCGTTGACCAGGAACGGCACGTTGATGATCAGCGCCTTTCCCAGGCGCTCGGGGTAGTGCGTCTGGAGAATGTCCAGGACCTCCTTGGACTGGCTCAGCGGCGGCGCGGTGTAGGACCGCGTGGCACTGGTCTTGAAGTTGATGAGCAGCGCGAGCATCTCCTGCCCGGGGGGCATGAGCTCGATGGTGCGCTCGAGCATGAAGACGAGGTGCTCGACCTGGCGGTGGCTGGGCTCCGTGTTCTGGCGGCCCGGTATCAGGTACTGGCATGGGCGACCCTCCTTGTCATAGCCCAAGATCATTTGCTTGCCCGTCTCGTTCTCGGGCGAGATGTGGTCCGGCGTCAGCTTCTCGTAGACACCGAACCCGCGCCGCCAGAGCAGCGTGGCTATCAGGCGCTTCTCGGAGTGCTCTTTGGTCCATTTTGTGGCCCGGAGGTAGCGGAGCAGACATTCTCTTGTGAGCCAGCGCTTCTCTTCCTCTGTGAGATCCTTTGGCGCGTCCTTGGGTACAGTGACGCCAGAGTCTGGTTGAGACCAGTGTTTAACTTGATTAAGAAGCCATTCGTACTTCTGAACCTGGTCGTCGGTGAGTTCACTGGCTGGTCTGACTTTGCTGGACTCGGTGGGTTGCTCGATAGGCAACTTCAGAGGGGGCTTGTCTGCTGAGTCTGCCATCTTATTTTATGGTGCTAAACCAACTTCTAACGGGGACAAAAATGCGCGCCGCAGAATAACTGGTAGACACAGGGCTGGGGCCAAGATTGAACGCTGGAGGACAAGCCAGACGAGGAACGGGTTCGGAGTACGGAGTATTGGCTTGAGATTTCACCAACAAGCACAGCGAAGGAAGATGTTGCCGCAGCAATTCGGCCGTAGAGCGGAAGCCGTCATTAAAGGGGTTAGATGAATCAATGTGACCTGTCGGTGAGTGACCCGAGCATTGTGGACACCCAGCCCGGATCTGCGGAGCGGGCCCGTAAATCTCGCCTGATCTTGGTTCTTGCGGTAGCGGCTTGGCTGCTGCCAGCCGGCGCTATCGATAAGATCTCAGTGCCCCAGGAGGCTGCTGTACCTGAGTGACCCCTGCTCAATTAAAGCTGTTTTCCAGAGCGCGTCAGGACGCGTCTCCCAAATCTCATCCACTTTGAGGGTGCCGAGAGATATTACATTTACACCACAACCACGAGCCGCCAAACTTAGTTCAAAGGAGGAGGCAACTCCTGTCACCCCAATAGACCTCTCAAATCCATCACCATGGCAGACCCAACAGTGTCCGAACTCAATGAGCTCTTCGGAGCCGGGGACAAGGGCCTGGGACAGGATGTTGTCGTGGAGATGCAGTCCATCATGAGGCTACACAACCTCGCACCTCAGGATCTCTTCTTCAAGTGGGAATCATACTGCATCAAGTTGGACATAGAAGCGACACAGCCGTCTTATGAGAAGATGAGAGCATTCAAGCAGGATTTACAGGATGCTCTGGAGAAAAGCACACGGACTCAAACCCACGCCAAACCAGACAAGCATCGTGTTGGTGCTACTCCGAGGGCAGGCGTCAAGGGCGGTGATGTGTTCGGAATGTTAGTTTTGGCCAAAACAGAAAAGCGCCGTCATTTGCTGACCGAAGCCAGGATCGATGGCATTCTACCAAATACTCCTGCGGCACGGAAGAGCGCCATCAAGAAAAAGGAGACACCAGCGTCTCGCGTCAAGTCAGAACATGCCGCAAGCTCACCAGATCAAAGGTCCACAGCCAATCTGAAAGACCAGTTGGACTCTATGGGCGCGATGCCGTACGTCCCTGCTGTTCCTTGGCAAGCCACAATCTGTTAACTCTTAGCATCAGCCCGTCGTCCTTCAATGATCGTTCAAATCCGGGCGAGGTTCTTGAGGTTCTGAACAGCCAACTCCCGGCTGCAGAGCCTCCAATAGCCCCCTTCGGAGAGTCTCGCGTTAAATTGACCGCTGCTTCAGACCAGAAGAAGCTGGCCTACAAGCCCTTGGGCATGAAACTATCAGAAGCATCCGAGATTCTAGATGATCGGATAGACGACTTCTTGAATATTGTCATGGAACACCACAAGCTGGAGCCGTCCGCTTTCGGCAGTGCTGCGTCTCAAAGCACCACAGAGATTGTGGCAGTCGGTCGGATTGCTTCAGACTCTTCAGAAGGCAAGCTTAATGCCGCCTCCCTAGTCCTCGAGACCTCAAGGAGAACGGGTGGTGGCCTGCGCGTACCCTTGAGTATGGAGAAAATCCAGAATTACCAGTTCTTCCCGGGCCAGATTGTCGCTTTACGAGGAAGCAATGCATCAGGACACAACTTCACTGTCAAGGAGATACTCGAGGTTCCTCTGCTGTCCAACGCAGCGTCTACACCGGCAGCCTTGCAAGCTCACCGGGACAAACTCCTCGGCGGCCCCGACGCAATGGAAACGGATAGTGAACCACTTCCCCTTAATGTCATCTACGCGTCCGGCCCCTACACTGCAGACGACAACCTGGACTTTGAACCGCTACACCAACTATGCACTGTCGCAGCAGACACATACGCAGACGCTCTGGCTCTGACGGGCCCTTTTATTGACATTGACCACCCGCTCATCGCATCAGGTGACTTTGATCTCCCCGAGGAAGCGAACATCGACCCCGACCTGGCGACCATGGCCAGTGTGTTCAAGTACATGATATCACCCATCCTCAACCGGCTTGCCGCTGCCAACCCCACCGTTACCATCCTCCTTATACCATCAACGCGAGACGTCATCGACAAGCACGTCTCGTGGCCACAGGACTTGTTCCCAAAGAAGGACCTCGGCCTCAACAAGACAGCCGTCAAGATCGTGGGCAACCCCATGACCCTGTCTGTCAACGAGATGGTCCTCGGCGTGTCGTCGCAGGACGTGCTGTGGGACCTCAGGGGCGAGGAGTGCACGAGCCGGCCGCCCGTGCCGGACCTCCTGGCGCGACTGTCAAGGTATTTGATCGAGCAGCGGCACTACTTCCCTGTGTTCCCGCCTTCGGACCGAAGCAAATACCCGAAGACGGGCGCCGAGGACGGAAGGCCGGTGGGGCCGATGCTGGATGTCAGCTATCTCAAGCTGGGCGAGATGGTGGGTGTCAGGCCGGACGTGCTAGTCGTACCGAGCGCGCTGCCGCCTTTTGCGAAGGTATGTCCCTACATCGGAAACCACGGCGACGGGTGAATTAGCGCGTTGGCCGAGTAACTGACTGAAGACATGGCAGGTTGTTGAAAGTGTCCTTGTAATTAACCCCGGCTTCCTTTCCAAGCGCCGAGGCGCGGGCACATATGCTCGGATGACGCTATACCCACCCTCGCTTTCGGACATCGAGGGAGCAGGCGGGAGTTTGCTGGGGCACAAGATCTTTGACAGGGCGAGGGTCGAGATCACCAGAATATAGAACTAGTCGCGTTCTGTCTGTTAAATAATGCATGGTGGCACAAAGGAACAAAGGAGTTTTGATTTCTCATTGTGGTATCAAGGCCAATAGCCAATGTCAAACTACCATCGAAGATGATGTGGTGTTGTGGCCACTGGATGCTTTCAACGGCATAGTCGTGTAGACTCGGTTTGCCCAGACGCCACGACCCTGCTCATGGGCTGGATATGCCGTGGCCAGCAGAATCGGACAGTCGGAGAGCCTTTTCGGGTCCTTGAACAGCTCCGGGATCAAGCCGTCGATTGTGATCACTGTGTGCCTGATATATGCACCTCCAGGTCGACTGAGGCTAGCCCGGTGGCTCCTCGGCCTTCCAAGAAACGGTATTGTAGTCACGCCGCCCTGGGCGCTTCCTTGTCAATCCGTCTACCTAGAGTCCACTCTCCTCCGCTTGTCGTCATCGTAGCGGTCCCTCTCTCTGGAGTATTCCCTCTTCCTGTCTCTGTGATCGTCACGGCCTCGCCTTGGTGACCTCGACCTCGACCGCCTCCGACCCAGCGGCATCGCATTCGCACCTTTCCCACCATAGTCACCGCCTCTGTCGCCCTCCCTCTCTCCATCACGATACTGGTCCCACTGACTCCTCTGCCGCCTGGGGTCGTCAAACCGCCCCCACGACCCCGTATCCTCGCTCTTGAGGTCCTTGTACTTGGTCGCGCCCTTCTTGCCCAGCTTCGTCATGTCGCGCATCTGCAGCGCCTGCGGCAGCAGCTCGCGGTTGCGCACGTCGTCGGCGAAGCGCGCGCCCATGATGTCGCGCTTGTCGAGGCCCTGCACGGCGGCCTCGTCCTGGTAGAAGGCGCCCTTGTGGAAGTACTTTTGCATGTAGCCCATCTTGCCGCGCGACTCCTTGTCCTCGCGCTGGCGCGCCACGAGCGCCTCGTCCTCGGCCGCGCGCTCCGCCTCGCTCAGGTTCTGCCGCCGCTCCTTCTCCGCGATCTCGGCCTCCTTGGCCTCGATCGCCTCGCGCGCCCGCTTCAGCCGCTTCAGCTCCCGCAGCTTCCACGCCGCGTACTCGGCCGCCGGGTCCAGGTCGTCCGTGTCGTCCACCTCCTCCTCGTCCGACCTCTCGTCGTCGTCCCAGTGCTTCTTGCCCGCCGCCCGCGCCGCAAGGTCTTTCTGGATCTGCGCCTCGACGAGCTCGTCGGCCTCGGCGCGCCGCTTTGCCTCCTCATCTTCCTCCTTTTTTGCGAGGTCTTCGTCTTGTTTCGCGCGGCTGTTTTTGGGTATGAACTTGGGCCGCACCATCAATCGTCTTGGGGCCTCTTCCTCCTCGCTGCTTTCTTCCTCTGACGAGGACTCATCCTCACTGCCACTTTCATCTTCCTCCTCCTGTTCGCTGTCGCCGCCCTCGTCCTCGGTGACGAAACCCTCCTCTTTGGCTTTGCGCTCGATCTCGGCGCGCTGTTTCGCTGCTGCTAGCTTTTTTGCCTCATCTGACGCCTTGCTGCTGCTGTTTTTTGTGCTGATGATGCGCCCTGCGCTGGGGACTTTTGGCGGCGGCGCGATGGTGCGCTTCTTTGGGGGTTCGGGCTTGACTTCTTGTTCGGCGTCGCTGTCATCAGAGTCGGAGGATGATGAGCCTCCTGCTGCTTTGCCGGCGAAATGGCGTCCCGGCCTAACGGGGTTCGCGGTCATCCGTTTGGGAGGCATTTTAGGAGTGGTGCTTTTGGTGAGCCGGGTGGATGGTGAGGACCGCGATTGAAGCTCGAGGTTTGACGTAGAGGTGCTGCCGACAGGGGTGGGTGGAAGGTTCCTGGGTACTCCGTAGACTACCGCGGGGCTTGGCACTGCGGCGCAACCACACAGCTGCTAGTGTCTGCCTCAGTGACTAAAATTCGAACTGTACTTCAGAACTTTGGCGATGTCAATTTAGTTGATAGTAAATGTTTTTGTCCCAAAATCAATTTGCTACGTGACTTTGCAAATACGATGATTCCAGCACTTAGAGATATCAGGAAATAAGAGTAGAATGTGACACGTAACATCAAAATGCTGCAGTTCCTAGCCACCCGACCCCGTACTTATGACGGTACGGCTTATATATTTGCTGGTGGCAATTGAAAATACCTCTAATTATTACAGGTCTTTTGGCTATCAGGCTTAATTTGCTAGCAGTAGTTAAGTGCCTTAATAGTACTTGTTCTATTTTTTTTAAAATTTTATTTTTTATTTTTTAAATAGCTAACCTTTAGGTAGTAATAATGAAATTTATTATTTTAATTTTATTAAACCCTTTCTTATTTTAATTCTTATACCTATATTTTTTTCTCCCTCTTATATTCTTTTTAACGCCTTTATTTTAACCTCCCCCCTTTTTTCTCTTTATTATATAATTATTAATATTTAATGTAATGTTTTAATAAAATAAATAGCTTTATTAATAATAAATATTTATTTATATTACCCTTTTAGTTTACTTTTTCTAATAATTAAATTATTATTAAGTATTAAATAATAGTATTAATGTATATAGAAGTAAGAAATAGTATTCTATACACGATTTTCAAGGACCCTGCTTGATATACTCTTGGTTACAGTAAACTGCTTTAATGATACATACCGAACTGCGCGTCATGGTGTGTCGCAAATCCGTCCCTCCAGCTCCCGCAGCGAACTTACCACCTCGCCGTAAAAACGGTCCATTAAAATCTTGTCGGTCGCGATCCCTCGCCAGCATTCACCAGCCAATAGTCGACAATGTTTAACAACTGAAGCGTATCCCTTGTTCAGCTCTTCCTCCACCACTTCGTGCAGCCGGTCGAGTTCGGTGGCCATCTTGGAGGCTTTCTTGGGCCCAATTGCAATTTCGCACATGATTTTGGAAAGTTGTTCGAGGACCCGGCTGGCTATCTTACCAAAGCCTGGAGCCAAGCAGTCGGTTGTGCTTTGCAACCGAATACGAAGGTGTGGCTCCAGATTATCCTTTACGGTGTAGACCAGAATATTATTCGTGTCCAGATCGCATCGAAGCCAGTCCGATGGGTCGAATTTGAGGAGCGACTCTGATATTATCCTGGCTAAACGGATTTTCTGACGCGGTTCCAGGCGTCTGCGACCACGAAGGGACTCATGGAGGCTGGAAATCCTGTGTTCTTCGTCTAGGTTCCGCGCTTCTTCCGTAGCAGGATAATAGAAGACATGCGTGCACGCGTCGGAGTATCTGAGTTCCGCCGCTACAAGGCTTGCGGAACGGACCTGCTGCCTGTGATTATACAGACAAAACCTAGCAGTGTGTTCACCTGCAAATCGCTGGCTTCTTGAGGACGATATGGACGGCCTGGGGTGGACGTCTTGCTGGCGCCGATCGGGAAAATCGAAAGGACCGTTGCCATCGGCACTGGCGCTCACGACCGCTACATCCAAATCCATGTCGTCGTTGTCTTCGTCCAAAGCTGCTTCTCTTAGCTGCACGACTGAGTTGATGTCAAACCACGTGGGACAATTCGATGAGCCTTCAAAGGCAACCCTCAGACGGAATTCTCCTTTTCTTTCCACAGGAAAGACTGCCTCCGTAGTATCAAGCCTGAACAGTACGTTGTGGGAGGCATGGTCAGGATTCGGACACAGATTGCCAAGCGACTTGTACAGCATTCCAGCAGCGAATCTGGCGACTTTCAGCTCTTGCGGTAGCTCGATGGTTGAAAGTGCATCTGGTTTTGGGCTTCTGTCGACGCTTGGAGGCTTCAGGCCAATCAGGATCCCTTGAAGGGCTTTGGCGAGCTTTCGCAGCAGTTTCATTTTGCCCCTCAACCTCTCGAAACCTTTCCGCGGCTGACCCAATTTTGATTCTTGGTGTTTGAGTCTTGGCTTGGAACCTCGCTTCCGAACACCACTTGATGAGAAGAATTTCGATCCTGATGCAGGGGTAGTCTTCTGGTGATGAATCAGTCTTTTTCGGTGTCTGTCTTCTTCAGAGATGGTCGAAAAGAAGCCATGATACGCGGGTGACTAACCTGAGCCCTCATCCTCCTTGTCTTTGACTTCACTGCCGGTCCTGCGATGGAGTTGCCAGAAGGAAATGCCGGTCTCGCTCCTGTGAGGGTCCGCAGTATCTCTCTCAAACGACTAGTAATCTCTTCTACCTCGATAATACTAGCGGGTGGTGCAATAGGCGTCCACTTCTCTCGAAACATCTCCTCTATTCTACCCATCAGCTGCAGGTCATCCACAGTCAAGTCGAAGAGGATCTGGTAGTCTTTGAACTCTGTGAGACCGGCATTCCGATCTCCAAGCGTGTCAAAGTCTTGCCTGATCTCTATATGCATAGACTCAATGCTTTCAATCAGCTTGCGAATTTCATTGCAAGACCGTACGGTTCGTTGCTCCCACTCGATGCTGTCACTGCCGCCAAGTTGGCTTAATGAAGCTGTACCGTAGTTAGGTGCTTCTGATTGAGGTTCCTAAACGTCAGCACTTTGCTCATCCTTCCATCCTTTGAGGGGGAATTTCTCACCATCTTGGTTTCTCCGTGCCGATTTTAAGGCACCAGCACTAGTACCGTGGAAATGTTGATGTTGAATTATGCTCACGCTTCCTCCTGTGCCAGTGGCGCTCCCTCCTGTGGCGGACCCTCCTGTCGCGCTGTTTCCCTCGACTACTCGACGACGGAGTTCTGCCTCGGCATTGAACATTGTATTACCACGTCCCTGCGCCGTGTTTCCAACCACCTCGCGGTGTAAAAACTCGGCCATTTTGACTTACTCTTTCAAGTTGGCTCCACGTGTACTTCCAGTGAGACTGAGAACCTTGAATCATTGGCGCCCTGTACCTCTCTTTGCGACAAGAGACGTCTAATCACAACATCGACTCGTGAGCGCCTCGTACCGGGTCGTGATACAATAGGCCAAGGCTCTTGAAAATGAACGATCCCACCGTGGCCGACCGAATGACACGCAGTAACCAGGAACACGGTCAATTTTATGCATTTCTGCCCAAGACCAGCGGCCTGGGAAACCCAACGAGGCTCTGCTTGTGCATGAGGATTAGGTATCGTGACAGTCATTCAGCCATCTGCACCCTCATGATGTATAGCTCTATGTACATAGTCTCTAGTTACACAAGCAGCTGCACTGACCCAAGTTTCGAACAGCCGAATGTAGGACTTTGTTGCAAGACCACACCACCAGCAAGACCTAAGCCATCATGATTCGCCGTTCCCCGCTCACGACTGAAGTGAGGCTTCCATGTCATCCAATCAACACACCGACTTCCCTTCGCACTGTGAGTAAAACGCCTCGGCCATGCGCAGGCACACCACCACTCCAGAAAGCACACAGCCCGGGCGTTGGACTGTGAGCTACGATGTGATGCATGCCACGATTGAAACCTTTGGTCATCGCGTTCACGCCAGCCTGGTCGGTTCTCTGCTAAAGGCAATGTCGAAATCTCAACACGCGGTATTTGTTGAATTGTGTTCAGGCTGTCGTCCGACATGACAACTCGCGAGATAACCCACGATAAGTACAGGTACGAGCGAATGACAAAGGCTAAACACCTCTCCTCCGAACTACCTGCCTACTTAAGTATGTACTGAAGCGCGTACTCTTCCGAGAGGAGTGCCAAGTTACTGTGGCTTCCCTGCCTGGCTGAAGCCCGAGGGACTGAATTCTGCGAACATCCTTTCAGGGTGCCTGCAGCTGCAGGCGCTTGTTCCTTCTTGAGAGCGCTCTGCGTGTGCTTTTCCTGGTCTTCCGCCTCCGTCGGTATTCCTCGTCAGAAGAGTCCTCACTCTCAGAGTCACTGGATTCTACCCTGTCTTGGTGAATACGCGTCAGCCTTTTGATATCCTTCCATTCTGTACCATAGTTCAGCATGAAAGATTTATCGCTGGCCTCGTTTCCATCAATCGTGAGATGCTGGGCTGTCTCCTTGCCGACTGGAGCATTGATCATGGTGGCAAGGCCTCTGGTCTTATTCTGAACCACAACACGAGTAACACCACCTCTTGGTATGTTTTTCTCGGTGACTCCTTCATCCCCTGCGAGCGTGGTGTTTGTGTCGTCGCACAGCCCGCCTCGCTTAAGGTTGGTGAACTCGATGCACACCCAGTTCCCACCAGCTGATGACACGTCAGCATGCAGCTCGAAGATCGCTTCTCATTATTACTGGGGGCTTGCTTATCTGGCGCACTTTGTGAACTTTCATTGTATGGGAGCTTGGCCAATCTCAGGGGCCCCTCTCCAGACGTCTGCTGCAGTAGCGAACTGATGCCTTCGATGGCGTTCCCATAGGCTTTGGTCAGGCCGACATGAACAACCTGGATTTTCAGAACCAAGCTGTTCCTTGAGAGGTTTAGACCCTTCATTACGTCAGAAAGTCTCGTCGTGTCCTTGGAGCCTTTCAGTAGTTGGTGAGTGTACTGCTGAAATGCATTCCTCTCCTTGGACATCTCGATGAGATACTGCTTGAGGTTGTTGCCACAGTCGTCGATATTGTTCAGGTCTTTCATTATCGTTGAGATGTGCAGAGCGTCTTCGCTCAGCACGATTTCCACAATGTCTCTTGTATTTTGTAGCTCCCTGCTGTATGTTTTGAGGACTTTGGGAAGATCTTGTTGTCTTTCTTGTGCCCGTTGAAGTGCGGCCAGGAGCTTGATCACCGTCTCGACGATGGCCACCACATTCACCGCCAACGAGAAGACTTCAACCCCCGCCTTTGACGCCCTTGTTAGCAATTTGCCCTGAACACAGAGGCTCATCGAAGCTCACCATGACTATAATCACGTGCACTCAAAGCTTTCACGTCTTCGCGGGAGGCGGTAACTGCAGAAGCCTGGGTTCAATTGTTGAGAGACCTCACTCGAGAACAGTGGAAATCAATCTCAGAGCGGGCTCAGTGCTCTATAAGTGGTCTAATGGGTTCTATTTATTCACGGTACAAGGTCTCATCCGGCCTCAGAACCTCAAATCCGAGCTTGAGACGCCCCAGAGAACCTTTCCAGCCACCCGACTTCCCCAATGGTGCGTTTCCAGACCGTCCAGCCTGCAGAGAACTCCGCCTCGAGTGGGTGTGATTGGCATCCTTCGTTTCATCCAGATGAGAAACTCTCTGGTATGATTTCTGCATGCAGAATGCAGGGAAGCAGAGATGGGCAGAGACTCGTATGAACGCTCGCACTGTGTGGTGTTGCCGTGACGCCGTGCAGGCATCTGCAGCGACTTGCCTCCTATATCGAAGCTCATGAGCTCCACGTGCTTGACTGTGGTCACGGGCAAGAGTTGAACTCGGGGAATTTTCAGAGAATTCCACAGAGAATCTTGAAGTTCACTGATCGTTGATGTCTGATTTTTGCTGTTAGAATATTGATTGAAAGACTTGACCGAGCTTAGGTAGCTGTGTCTCACCGCGGCCTCCAGGTCAGTCCCAGAGTTATTGAAGGTTGCCACCTGTTAAAATATAAGGGACATCTGGATCATGAGCACGGTTCGGCCGGTTGCTGGGCACGGGCTATATATGGAAACTCAAGAGTCCTGTTTCTTCAATAACTCGCTGAATTCACAAATGTCCAAGTGCTCTTTCTCTTTCGTGCATGAAATCGAAATGCTCAAATAGCCCTCGTTGGAATGGCCAAAGATCCGGTGTTTCCTTGTTGCAAGTCGTGTCCGGTTCGATATATTTGAAACCTTGTGACCATTTTCACCTAGCATGTTCTCGCCTTCCTTTGAAGCCGTGACACGAATCTTGCAGATGCTATCAATGGCGTTTGACATGGCCCGGCGAGCCTTGCTCATGGCTGCTGCTGGTGCACTAGTTTCATTCAACAGCTTCTCCAGTTGGGCTGTTCTTGAACACTCCATGTATTGGTTGAGGCTTGTCTTTAGCCTTCTGAGCTGTTCGCTGCTGATAATGTCCTTGTCGAGACTCCCTGAATCTCGAAATTGCTTGATCATTGTCTGGAGGGACTCAAGCATTAGGTAAAAGAGGGAAACACATGTAGCAGTGACAGCTGGCACAATGACGGATGATGAGTGCTTGCATGTATATATTTTCCAAGCATCGATCTTGGACAACAGTTGCAACATGGAGCAGGTAGTTGACAAACCCGGTAGCGAGTCTCCGCCACCCTTCCGGGGGTTTTCTGAAGCCGAGGAAACCGAGTCTCCGAGTATCTTCACTGAATCTCGAAAGGCGGACTCAAGGTCAGTCATCTTTTCGACCCCAAGATGAATCGTAGATTGAGGCTGGCCGATGTTGCGGCCCGTTCGGTAATCGATGGTCATCTCGCTTGAATCATCTGCCCCACGCCTGAGGTTTTCACTCAGATGGTCAACGCGCCAAATCGCCGCTAATTCTAGGATACTTTGTCGCAAGTCATCGATGGCCGCTTCAAATGGATGGAGTGCCAGTGTTTCTCAAGGGCCCGTTAGCTGAGGTTGACAAAGAGATGATACAAGGGCAATTTGTAGAGTAGGCAAAAGTCTTTGACGCAGACGAGTCCACTGAGATGTCACTTACTGGAAGCAAAGCGTGTGCGCTTCAACTTCTCAATCCCATGCATCGAATCCTGTCGCCTCGGCCTCTTGCCAGGACTCCTGACGTCCACGACAATAAGTCCATTCAACATGTCTTTTAAGCGTTGAACACTGTCGCTCAGGTTACTCAAGACCTCGTCTTCTTCCGCATTTGAGCTCATAGAGCTCTGCCTAGACCTGAATTCTATGAGAGGACGACCATCTTCATCGGGTTGCCGGGACTGAACAACCGAGCTGTGATGCTCCACCTTGTTCTTCAAAGCGTACCAGCGCTTGGACAGGGGCGATCCGCTGTCTTCCGAGATCAACCCTGTTCTCACCACTTCAAGTTTTGTCCGACTTGTCAGACTTTAAAATCACTACTCGGTATCGGGAGCTTTGCTGCGACTTACATCCTAGCATAGTCCGCGCGATGTGCAGTATCGTATGCTTGACAACGGTATGGAGTGGGCTGATCACCTTGAAGCTTTGATCAATATTTTGATCCAACACATCCGATCTCCACATGCTCAGCCTCTGCATCTCCAACCTCAACTCTTCACGTTGTTTTGGCCAGCCCCGGACAATGATGCTTCGCGACGGTGTAGCTTGGCTAGCTGGCGTGCCCGGATCCGTGTCATCGATAAGAGTCTGCAGTCAATTCCATCAGCCACTTTCAATGTTCCCTCTGCCCAGGCAGATTTGGAAGACAACAATCAATAATGACCTTCTGAGATGATGCCCCATGATCAAACCCCCTTTCTAAAACCCCCAAAGGAGTAGTGGAGTCGAGGTTATCACAGTCAGAAGAAGTGTCCACATCGTCAGAACGACGAAATACCAAGCCAGCCCTCAGGGGGTCATCTTCCTGTTTCTGTATCGCTGATGAGAACTTGAGAATCTCGTCTACCAAATCCATGGTGGATAAGGTGGAAAGAACACCCGCGTAGCAATTTACTTTGGGTGAAGTTGGTGCAAGGGGACCTTGGGACTCGGCCGTGGCAGAATTTCCCAGTCACTGTCTATAGAAATGAGCTGAAACGTCAGAGAAAATCTTTGGAACACTTGGGAATCTGGGGTTTCGAGCGCCATCCTCGGGTCGATACCTGTAGACAGCAAAGTGGAAGTGCCGAAAGTGCGGTCAGGGCGCTGGGTCAGCCACTGAGTGTGAAAGTAATCTTCGTGCATTACATAGTAAGATTCCTCAGATCATAGCTGCATGAATCAACTGAACTATTTGAGACCGGCAGGAAGAGTGGTGTGCGGTTTGTGGCCGCTGTTGGCCGTCGGCTTCCCCTCGGAGACGCTCTCGTCACTCCGCCTTTTGGCCCGTCACAGACACTGTGCGAAATGCAGCGCATCCTTATGCAGTAGCCTAAAAGCACAAAAAAAACTTTGTTCCTCGCCCAATGTCTGCTCTCTAATAGATCCGCAGGATCCGTCGGTTAAGGGCCGTGGTACGTTCACTGAATCGGAGGTTATGCAGGCGCTCCTCAGTTGATCTAAATCCTGCCCAGGCGCTTATTATCTCTGGAATCATGACGAATCAACTTCAATGATTCTGGAGATCCCGCAAGCACTCGCAGATAGTGGGTGTTGCCTGCTTGAAACGAGATAACACTTGCTCAAGTGGGCCGTATGGTTGCCCTTGGGCAGCACCCGACCGATGGACACGTGGTCCACAAACAGGATTCTTCGACCAACGGTGGCTTACGGCAGTTTATACTGGTGGGAGAAATATATTCCTTACCAGAAGGGAAGGTATCAGGAGGGAAGGGGGATATTTAACTGCCCGTGCTTTTGTGGTCCTCGGAATACATATGTAACCTTGGTATAGCCCGACCAGATTCCTGGCCCTATGCCTTGATAGCTGGCACGTTGGAGCTGGAGAGCTTCTGTGGCCGCCTATTCGAGATATTTGTTCTCTTAAAATTTCCAACGGCGATAGAGGCAAGTAAAAATTGTCTCGAAGATGTATGATATCGAGATGAAGAAGGTGCCGGTGATGTAGGTAAAATAAAGCCCGAAGCGAATAAAAGATACGTATTTTGTGCTGAGTACCTTCTGTAATGAAACAATGTGATCGCCAGCTTATTTTTACTTATAAACTGCTCGACAGAAGTGTAAAATTTGTAGATTGATCATTCCTGGCTATTGCATAGCTCTCTAATATGCTCGTTCGGTGGCATCATCTTGTATAGATTGAGGGCAGGATCTATCGGCTCCAAGGCACCCTGGGGCAGTGTTGATAACTCCCGCTTATATTTCAGACTGGTTTATCCCACTTTCTACGTTTTGGAATGAGATAGACCCATATTGAATAACTTCTTGTCGGATTATTTAAAAAGGAAGAATCTCTGATACCGTTGCCCTTTCTATATACCTGGATACGTTGAAGTCACCGTCTAGCATTCGGGTGGTACTGAGAGCTTAATACTGGCTGGTACCTTATTTTGAGTCCTGCAACCTGATAAAAAATGGTCGTTTTGCCCCTTTTCAGCATCATTGCGCGTGCCCGGGAACCCAGGGCCGTACTTGCAAAACCCGCGCCTATCCATCGGCCCGTCTTTTCTATTACAACGATGCGTTCCCGAGTTCAATTCGACTCGTTTAATTCAGCTGCTTATCATATTTTTATATTAATATGGTAAGAGGTGTTGCAATTCCACGGCATTAGAGCTATATATACAATTAAAGAAGATACTTTAGTCGATAACTAGCAGCTATAATCGGCCCACCTAGCTTTTTTAATCCGCCCACCTAGCTCCGCAATTTAGCCTATCTAAAAACTTTCCGCCCACCTAATATAAGCTCTATAATTAATTTATATATAGGCTAGATATACCGTATTCTTTAAATAGAATTACCCTGCTTAAGCTATAAAGTTTCTGCTTATTTAAAAGCTTTCTATTTACTTAATACTTTAAGCGTACTATTAAATTAATAAAGTTTTTACTTATTTAATACTTTATTAAATCGGTAAAGTTTCCACCTATCTAGTACCTTAAGTATATTATAAAATTAGTAAAGTTTTTACTTATTTAATACCTTAAATATTATACTAATTTAATATAATTTAATTTAAATATAACGCGTTAAATGCTTTTTACTTAAAGTAAAAGGGGCTATAGAGTAATCTTGCTTAGTTAGGGTGTATATTAATTTCCTAGCAGAAATTGTATATAAAGCTTATACTTAGTTAGTGGAAAGTTCTTAGGTGGGCTAAATCGCGGAGCTAGGCAGGCGGATTAGAAAAGCTGGGTGGGCCGATTATAGCTGGGGTTTAATGCTAAAACGAAGAGAGATGAATATGCAACGACACACGCGACCTTTCAAATGCCAATACCCTGGTTGTCATTTTGCACATTTCGGTTTCGCTACAGAGACCGAGCTGGATTCACACTCAGCCCAAACTCATGATCAAAATCTGTCCACGCACACACCAGGACGGACCAAGGTGTTAAGCGAGGAAGAGTTTCAAGCCATTCTCACCGACGCAGTTAAAGAGAAAAATCCGTCTGCCATCCTAGAAGCAGAAATAGAGGGACCGAAGTTGATACTTAGTCTCCTGTTGAGCGCTTACCAAGCACAATCATCCGACGCCATGATTAAGCATCTCCTGAGTAAGATACCACCGGACCTTTTCCGAGGCCATTTTAGCAAATCCCCGGCGGACCCTCCTAAATGCACAGCACTTGTCGATAAGATATTGAAGGCGTTAATTGAACATGGCAACTACGATGTGTTTCGGAGGTCTTATAGGTTTTTTGACCTCTGGCTTTCTGGCCTTGGTTCGGTTAAGCACTACTTCACGGCAGCTTCTGTGCTTAAACTTGCCGGACGCAAAAGACGCGCAGAGTTAATAAAGACCGTATCGTTTAGCTTGAGGGAGACCGAGTGGATGGGTATATACAGAACCGAGGCCGCTTCGTTGTACACAGTAATCATACCCCAAGGAAACGATCCGCAAATAGAGATTCTTGCCCTGGAGTGCTTCGAGGCAATCAAATCTTACATTTCCTCCTTATCATCGATAATTGATGGTGATATGTTGATGTCGTCATTATTAACTAAGTTGCTCTATCAAATGGGAAGAAACTGCTTCTCAATCGATATTGCGGAGCTTTTGTTGGCTAGTGGGGCTAGTATTGATGCAAATGGATGGCCGTTGACAAATAAGCCAATTATTTCTGCCGCACGACAAAGCAGCCAACAGGCTGGCAAGTTTCTCGAGTTTCTGGTGATGAAAGGTGCGCACATAAATATGTCCTTAAAGGGTGGTTAAAAAGTGAGCGATTTGCCAGGACCGAGGAATATTCAGAAGTGGATAGGCATCACATGGGAGCAACTGCTCAAGCAACATCAGACACCTCTGCAACTACCTAGGGTAGATTACTGAGAGGGGAGCTGCTAAGACTGGAGCAACAGAATAGACGAAGGCTAGAGATGGCCGGGAAAAAATAATCAGTAGAGGGAAATGCCGTGTATATAAGTAAATGTACGTGGGATGATGCGTATTTCTTTATTAGGCTGTATCAAACGTGAGGTTGACAATTTGATCAAATCTATTGCTTGAATACGTTGCCGCCATGAAACTGAGAACTCTGAAAGTTGAGGAAAATCGACCCCGAGAGGAACTTGGTATGTAATTACTTTTATCAAGAGGAATATCGTTCCCACATGCAATCGTCCTACACTCCGCCTGCTTGAGGCAGAAAATGCAAGTATTGGGTTGCTGCCTTGAGGCTCAATGCGTGCAGACATCTGGAAGGAAACCAAAACTGGATATTGATACTTACGTACAGTACTTCCAGCATCATGGCATCAGTCAGTCCCCGCGGCCACACATTTTTTCTCTGTGACGTGACAAACAACAGACCTGAACTCAGTACAACATACAACAGCGAGTCACGCAAAGATGCCACTAATACATAGGAACTCATGACTGATGGCAGCTCTCGGCCTTGAAAAATATTTGACATTTAAAAAGACCTCAGGACTTATATCAGTATTCCAAAGCTAGGTACTTGACATGTAACGTCGCCAGACAGCATCATAGGTTGGTTCCGAATTCAATCAAAGACCAAATTCTCAGACAGCACCACGTAAGACAGACAGAGAAAGACGAAGCTGAGAATATTAAGCAAAGAATACCATTATGAAAAGAAAATATGATATTTACCTATACGACTCCTACTCGGACTATTCCGACTCGAATTATTCCGACTCGGATTATTCCGACTCGGACTCGTCCGGCTGGTCATCTTCGGTTTTCTCTGTCTCTGAGTGGGATTGGACTACTGATACCTCAGACTGTTCATGTTAGTCTGCCCGTTCGGTAGTAACTTGGAATGATTGCATGTGAAGGGGAGGAGGTATTTTGAGATGGACAAGATGGATAAGTCCTTCGCTAAGGCGAAATAGCAAACGACACAGAGGACATGGGTTATCCCCACTAGGTAGCAGATAGCGCAACGAATATAAACGCAAGATAAGTGTGCATTAGAACAATCTTGCCGCCAATCGGCTTGTTATGGGCCCTTACGCCTGCACGGACACGCGTCGAGGTCATCACCGGGCTTGGCTCGCAATGGGATTATTGAATGGGCCTGGGTCTGCAAAGAGAAAGACATGATATCTCGAGCATAAGCTTATTGATCTCAACAGCAGAAGTCACTCTACATCAACTGTCCCATACTATGCCACGCCATATCATGGCCGACCTAGACTGTTCCTGGAAGCCCGGGCTAAGCTCGAGGCCATCTGCATCGTGTCTATGATTTTGTGCACCTTGCACCTCACGAGACCACACCGGCCAGGAATCTATGATAATCTTGGCCAAATAAACTTTATGCCACCAGCAGATCCCGACTTACCAGTCCTAGATACACCAGATACTCCGCGGGGAAAATCTAGGGGTAGCCGTCGCGGCAACAAACCGAATGTCCGAGAATCGCACTCAACACACCGATCGGTGACCGAACCCCCTAAGCCCCCGAGAGGGAGTCCGATCAGCGAAAAACCCGGAGGCCCTCATCCCCCCCAGGCCTGACGGGCGACTCGGGGCACAGTATGACTGTACTCTGCGCAGCGCCAAGGTCCGGGAAGACGGCGGACTCGAGATGGGACGTAGTCACGTCGGGTGCATGTTGACTAGATTCGTTGAGAGGCGCCGATGGCTTGTTTCGTGCCGCGCTACCAGGGCGGCTGCATTGCATGCAGGCAATAGGCTGTGCATGACAGCTCGATGTACCCCGGCGGCCAGGGCAAGACTACTGTAGCCTTGGAATTTGCAGCCATGTAGCGTGGAGGTGCGGTTGGGAATACCGGCAGATCTGGTGTTGCAATGGCTAGCGAGATGTGGGGTGCGACATCCCAACAACGGCCCTAACGTTCTAAAAAGTTACTTGCGAGGCACGTGAGGTGTCGAGATGCCATCATATCAATATCCTGTAGAGAACATATCAAGTTTTGGGACTGTCCGCAGATCCGGATGAAGTCCCGGTGCATATCGGTGGGCTGACAGGTCAATTATTATCGGAAGTCCTGCAGGTAGTAGTAAAAAATCTATTGATTGTGATTGTGTAGCTATCAGCGCTAGTGAAGACGCACAATCCAAGGTACGGGATTGTTTGAGCACAAAGGCATGTGTCAACGAGTTGCGTTGAGCTAGAAATCGTTGAGACTGGCGCGAGCCCAAGGTTTCGCTATTGGGAATCTACCCGGGTAGGAAAGAATTCGACCTACTGTAGATGTCAGTTAGCTCGAACGGCCCGCGGTCGACAGCCGTCTCAGTGACCGTGCTTGGCTCGCGGGAGGCGGGACCGAAGATCAGACGGCCCGCCATCAGTTTCGCGATTCTTGCCCATGCGGAATATTGGTTGTTGACTCGCAGGTCTAATCTTTCTGCCTCTCTGAACGTGATAAAACACCCCGTAGCGCGACGGGGTTGTCTGATGCAACTGTCGCCATGCTCTGTGCTACTGTAACGCCCGTCTCCGGTGTCAATGCGCTGCTGCTCCTGAGCGAAGCTTTTCCAAGACCATGCCAAAAGCTTGGCCTGGGAAATCGATCGTGGACGAGCGCCCGGGTCCGAGTGCTATGCTATGCTATCAGACGGACAGGCCAACGGGTCTGGATCGCTGGTGACTGTTTGAGACAAGTGGGGCCCTTGGGGGCGGCCACCACCGCTGCGCACATCAGACGTAGGTGAATCGTGACGAGAGC
The DNA here is from genome assembly GCA_023242295.1 of Diaporthe ilicicola. NCBI lineage: Eukaryota > Fungi > Ascomycota > Sordariomycetes > Diaporthales > Diaporthaceae > Diaporthe > Diaporthe ilicicola. The sequence continues at coordinate 17,854 of JALPVH010000084.1, read as the reverse complement.
TGGTTTCACGGCCTTCATGCTCCCACGCCACTGCCGCGGCCGCCGCTGTTGCTTTTACTTCGTTTGATATGAGTCGATGGGTGCGGTAAGGAGGTGGTACAAAAAAGCAAGTGTCGTATGCTCCATCAGCCCCATCATGCGCCATCAGCACTCACCGAGTTCGGCTTCCAATCTGTGTGTGCAAGGTGAGCAAGTGACTCAAGATTGCCGGTGATGATGATGATGAGAAGCGAAGACCCTGAAACCGCCCAAGCTGGGCCTTGGGCTGGCCAGGCGGCTCCACGGATTGGGCGCCCAATTTTTGATGGGGATGGGGATGCAGGGTGGGTGGGCTTTCCCGATCCAGAGCTGCTAGACTCGGGAAGGCCTGGCGAGTGCTGGAGCTTGTCAGCTTGTCCCATGCTGCGGTCGGGAATACTCGGAAGGCTACCGTGCAGGACCCCCTGCAAGTACCCATGTACCAAGACACCCTCGTGCTTGCCAAGCCGATCAGAAAAAACGTTCTGGAAGACCAGGGAGCTCGGACGGACATTTTGGAAGGGAGTGACGGCAGAAACAGCAGACCAGAAGGTGATGTGTCGTGGCGGACGAGGCGTGGAAAAGGGGAGACGAGAATCTTGTGGACTCATGCGGTTATTTGGTCGCTGAATATCCCAATGCAGAATGATGTTGTGCATAAAGCTGCGAGGCTGACAGAGATGGGAAATCTTCCCACTGCCCCCAGGAAATCATCAGGTGGTGCACCAATCTGATGTTGTCTGGAATTGGAAAGGGCTCGCCAACCAACCACGTCTTTTTCGTAAAGCGGGCTTGTTTGTACTTGCGGACAGGGACCGACCGGCAGCGGGGACCTTGTCATTAATTGTCGACAACATCCATCTCAATGGATTGATTGAATGTGGGGGATCATTGGCCGGGCGGAGACGCCACGAGCCGCGTCAAGGTCACAGTGACCCCGAAACGATGTTTCCAGTTTTTCTCCCCTCGACACGGGAAAGTATGATGAGTGATGGACCATTACACGAGCTGCAATTGGCGCCGGTCTCCCTGCGTTTTGGAGCAGGAGGCTGCCCCGATCCCGACCTGCCTCACTATCACGGAGAGGCAAATCAACCCCCTCCTATCCTTTCTTTTCCCTGCAGCGGGCTGCCTCCCTCCCTGCTGGCACACCCCTAACGAGGGTGGTCTACGGTCGGGGAACGACAATAGAACGGGAATCCTCAGCACTTCAGCCCTAGACGGAGGTGGCAGTTGCACCTCCCGCAGGAGATTAACACGGCCGTCAGCACCAAAAGAAGGCATGCAGTCAAGAGTGGAGGAGTCCGGCCTGCGGGAAAGCAAAGGACTGGGCAGCTCCCCTGGGCCCTGGCACCGGGCCAGACTAGGAGGAGGAGGAGGAGCGGCTCCCCGACATTGGCAAAACCTGACAGGGATTGCATGCGTGTGTTCCCGCCAGCAGCTCACTCCCAGAACCCCCTGGCTCGCAGGTGGCAGGCTCCTTGCCCTCGGGGCCCTACCCCTGTTTAGGGGCCCTGACCTTGCCCCCCCCAGCCTTGAACCCTGACCCAGGCCCCCCACCTGCCCACTCGTTTTCGTGCAGAACCGGGGAGACGAGGATCGACAGTGCTGAGTTCACTTCAGTTGAGTTTGGTCGGCGAGCGAAGCGGCCTGTCCCAACGATTTGGCACGACAGCTCTGGGCGCAGAGGGCCAAGCTGCCCCGAAAAGTTCCCCATCCCGTAATCACTGTATCAGACAAGGCAACCTCCATGCATGTCTCTGCGGTGACCATGTTGGCTTGCCTGTACGCGTACATGTTCGTGCCGACCATCGGCCACGACGACTCATCAGAACTTGCCATAAAGAATCAAGGTTGGTCGGTGGGACGAGAAAAGTATATCCAAAAAGACAACAAAACCAAAAGCCGAGTGAGCCCAGGGGGGAAGAGGGCACGCACACACACATGTTGATTCTCTCGAATCATGAGAACTATCATTGACAGACCTTGCCCAAAAACACCCGGCTGAGTGCCATTCAAATCCCCCAGACCTAGAACCAGACCAGAGTAGCTGATCCGCCTCACACCCCCCCCCCCCGGCGCCCATTGAATCCTATCCCGTCCGGCCCCATCCCAAGAACGACCCCCTGATCGAGACTGAGGGTTCCTTCCTGCGCCGACACTTGGGCACCAAGTTAAACCTGGCTCATAGCTAACGCACACGACTCGGCCGGGCTTGTCACCCCGCCAGCTTTTACGTACAGCACAGCGATCCCGGTGGACTTCCCACGCGGGGAAAAGAAAACAAAAAAAAAAAAATAATTCAAAATCGTAAGTGATTGCGGAGGTTCTTTTCGCCTTGGGTCCAGTTTCGTTGCGTCCCTGCCCTAAGGGGGCGCGCGTGGAGAAATTGCTGACTCTTTGCATTCTTGTCAAGAGCGTGTCCAAAAGAGAATAAGAGAGGCTTGTCTCGGGCCAGAGAGCCTGGGCCATCCAACTCTCTTCCTCCGGGGTCTGTCTTGCTGGAATTGCTGGAACGCACGGCAAAAGTTGAAACCGCCTGACACCAGGGCTGCACAGCTTGTTACAGACCCTGCCTGGGCGTTTCCTCATTCTTCCGACCCTGCAAGGTCCAATCCCATCCCATCCTGCACATCTCCCTCTCCCGGGCCGCAAAGTCACTCTACATTCATGGCGCTGTCGATGGCCTTAAAAGGAGTATTTGTCTCCGCCGGACGACAACAACTGTCTCCAGCAGTCCGTCGTCGTGTGGTCCCATTCTCAGCTAATCTAGCCCCATCCTACTCGCGTGCTGCTTCTGCTTCTGCTTCTGCTTCTGCCTCCTGCCAGTTGCCGCCTGCGTCGTATTCATCAGGCCCGTTCTCCAAATAATACCACTAATACCGACAACCTTGCCAACCCTGTTCGTCCAGACCCGTCGCCGCCGTTGGTCATATCATCGTACCCGCTCTGTACCCGGCAGCCCCATCAGCCCTCGTCGGAATCCTCGACCCCCAATTCGGCCACACCCTCTTTCCCGCTTACAAAAGTTGCCCTCAACTTCGCCTTTTCTACCTACTTCCTCCTCTGTTCGCTCACTCAGTCACTCCTCAGAGCTATCCCCATGCCAATGGCGTCAGTTCCCTATCCATACTCCTCCTCCAGTTCAGATATATCAACACCTCGGTCTGCCTCCCCGTCGTCCTCGACTGGCCGCACCTCCCTTACTTCCATCTCCAAGCGCATGTCAGTATCCTCAAGAAGAATATCAATCTTTAACCCAATGTCTTCCGTCGACATCCAAGGCATCGAAGAGGCCATGAAGGCCCAGCAGCTCGACCAGCTGCGTGGCTACAGACAAGACACATATGGGGAGGTTCAACAAACCCGCCAGACTGAGTACATCTCCGAGTACCAAGCCACTGGCTACCAGGTTCTCCGGGAGCCACTTTGGAACAAGGGTCAGTAGTCCGCCCATTCCCTAGACGACCATCCAACTTCCGAACTAACACATCCATAGGTCTTGCCTTTACACCAGAAGACCGTGCCAGGAAGAACCTCACTGGCCTGATCCCCCACCAAATTGAGGACCTCCAAAAAGGATGCCAACGTGCCCTTCGCATGATCCGCTCCCGCCAGACCAATGTTGACAAGTACCTTTACCTGTCATCGGTCAAGGAGCAAAATGCCGATCTTTTCTACCGCCTGCTTATGGATCACGGCAAGGAGATGATGCCGCTCGTTTACACGCCTACTATTGGTGATGTCTGCCTGCAGTACTCGACCCTTTACACCCGCCCGGAGGCCTTGTACATTTCGATTAAGCAGCGAAAGTCTATCAGGACCATCTTGAAGAACTGGCCTTACCCCGCCCCTGAAATCTGCGTCGTCACTGACGGTTCCCGTATCCTTGGTCTCGGTGATCTTGGCTTCAACGGTATCGGCATCCCCATCGGCAAGCTGGCTCTTTACACTGCTGCCGCCGGTATCCACCCCAGCAAGACCCTGCCTATCGTTCTGGACTGTGGTACCAACAACGAGACCAACCTGAAGGACGAGCTCTACCTCGGTCTGCGCCAGAAGCGCCCATCCGTCGCTGAGCAGCAGGCATTCGCCGATGAGTTCATGGCAGCTGCGAAGGAGGTCTACCCAGAAATGGTTGTGCAATTTGAGGACTTTGAGTCTGAGAAGGCTTTCAACTACCTCGACCGTTACCGCAACAATTACAAGTGCTTCAACGACGACATCCAGGGAACTGGTGCCGTCGTCTTGGCTGGGTGAGTTTACTTTCCCACATCTATCTTCACAGACAATTGGACTAACATGGCCCTCTCTAGTTACATTGGTGCTGCCAGTCTCTCTGGAGTTCCTTTGGAGGAGCAGCGCCTCGTCTTTATGGGCGCTGGATCTGCAGGTGTCGGTGTTGCTAAGCAGCTCGTTGAGTACTACACTCGCCGCGGACTGTCAGAACAAGCCGCCAAGGACAAGTTCTGGCTTGTCGACACCAAGGGTCTCGTCACCAAGGACCGTGGTGACAGGCTGGCCGACCACAAGAAGTACTTCGCTCGTACGGACAACAACGGCCACCAATTCCGCACTCTCGAGGAGGTCATCGAGTATGTCAAGCCTTCTGCCCTTGTTGGCCTGACAGCTACCTTTGGCGTCTTCACCGAGAGCGTGGTGCGTGCGCTCAAGGCGTCCGTCGACTCTGGTGGCCTTGGCCGCAGGCCCATCCTGTTCCCTCTCTCAAATCCTCTCACCAAGGCGGAGTGCACCTTCGAGCAGGCCATCAACTGGACCGAGGGCAATGTGATCTTTGCCTCCGGCTCGCCCTTCAGCTCATACACTATCAAGACCGCAGACCAGACCGTCACATACCACCCCAACCAAGGCAACAACGTCTACGTCTTCCCAGGTATTGGCCTGGGCGCCATCCTCGCCAAGGCAACCAGGGTCACCGACACCATGATCTACGAGTCGGCCGCCGCCCTTGCCGGTTCCCTGAACGCAGAGGAGATCCACAAGGGCCTCATCTACCCACGCATCGAGCGCGTCCGCGACGCAAGCATTGTCGTGGCGCGCGAGGTGATGAAGGCCGCCAGGCGGGAGGGTGTCAGCGCCCTGCCCGAGGCACAGTGGAACGAGTGGGAGGAGTGGGGCGACGTCGCCCTGACCAAGTACATCAAGAGCAAGATCTACGACCCCAGGGACTGAAGGCGGCCGACCCTTAGAAGGCACACCATTCATTCTTGCTCTTGGCGGGAAGTGAAGCGCGGGGATCTGTCGGCTACGACACCACCACCACCACAAAAACAACGTCGGCGTTTCAGCTTCTAAACGCTTTGAATCACCTCTCTTTAACTCTCCTTGAGGTTCAAAGCCACCTTTTCGACCGGTTTCCTGTTCTGTTGGTTGTTATAACGGCCTTTCAGACAATAAAAGATGATTCCCCCTTGGGAGACGCCAGGCCGTCTTCCGCGTTTTCTGCTTTTGTTGTTTTTGTTTAGTTAGTATCCGCTGTGGGTATGGATAGAATTGGATGGGAACTAGATGAAGGAGCTTCTCGTGCTTCCGTTTTTCTTTCTTCCGCCGACGAAAGAATGATAGACTTTTAAAAAATATGGTGTTGGTACAAGCGGACGGAAATGGGCTCATCCTTATTTTCTTATCCGTCGGGATGATGGAGGATGATGAGTGGTGCTTCACACACACACCTGGGAGTTCAAATGGATTCTGGTTTTCTCGGGGTCACCCACACACGACACTACTGAGGTACTTTGGTAACCTCATTTGCCTTCCTTCCCTTGTGATTGATTCTTGCGGCTGCTGCGACTGAGTGGCGTTTTCCTTAAGTGCTTGCTTGCTCGGGTTCTGGTGGCGTTATGCCTGACTTACACAGAACAGATTGACACTAGATTAGACTTGGCCATGAAGACTTGGACCTTTTTTTTTAGGGGGGGAAGGGGGTGGGTAAGCTAAACTATCACAGGTGCAGACAAGAATTAGAATAACTCGATTGCCGCCAGTACATGTGTCCCCTTAGTTGAGGCTTGTGAATTTTGCAACGTTGATTGGGGTTTCTCATGAGAAATATCTAAACTGACTTCCCTTCAATGGTCAGGTCAAGTACCTAGGTATTTTTGAATTTGCCCGCAGGGTTAAACCCTAAAGCAGCCCGCATGTCCCTAACAGAAGCGACGGAGTGCAGGCAGGCAGGCAGGCACCACTATCCCCGCTCAAACTGACTTCATTTCAACCTCACCTCGAGCCTCTCCAAGGATTGGGACTTCCAGCCACTATTGACCAAACGAAGACTACAACATATTCAGCAGATATTCGATATTGTGTTTGTGCTTGAAGTCCTTGACGATGGGCGTTCGGATTGAAACAGCCCTTAGATGGGAACAGGATCATGAATACCAGATCCCGGCGGCGGCGTTGTCCCTACCACCAGAATTCCGCCAGGTCGTTGACAGCCACTTCGCCACGGCCCGCACCAAGGACTGGGACGTTAGGCTGAAGGAATACTGGGCGCTGCAGGACCACAAGCTTCGAGATACCGAAAAGTACGGGAAATACCAGTGGAGAGAAATAATCGACACTGACATCGATCCTGCCGTCAAGCTGGATCCATTCTCGCTCTATCGAGCCGAACAAGCTGAGCCATGGGACCTAACATCGTATGAGCTTCGCAGCACGATCGAGATGTGCAGACAAATGCGGCGTGATGAGTTTCATGGGTTTCTGAGCCTTCCTGTTGAGATCCGCGACATCGTTTACGGCTACGTTCTCTGCAAGGGCAGAGTCATCGTACCGAACAGTGGGCCCGGCACAACAGACCTTGAGCCCGTCACGCAAGTGATAAATGACGAAGGATTCTTTTACAAGCGCTATCGCGGGCTAGAGAAGGAAATCGATGACATGGAGTATGGTCGTGCTCCCAACCCCTTGGGCCTGCTCCAAGGGGTGAGTCGATCAATCCACGACGAGGCTGCCCGGATCTACTTCGGCGGGAATCACTTCATCTTCCCAACTGGCTCGTTCGAGCGCCCGACATACTGCAACCTGCTTGATCATCCCGGAAGGGCCACAGAGGGAGACTTCTTGCGCGACGTAAAGGATCGCACAAACAATGCGCTGCTCCTCCGAGACGTTAGCTACACCTTCGATATGCGAGATCACCCAACTGACGACCACGCGAACCTGCGCAATGGATTTATGACCAGGAGTGAGATCGATTCGCGCCGGGTGTCGCCCAGAGTGGCACTGCAGGTGCTACACGATCAGAAGGCTATGGCTCTTGAACTTGACTGGGCAGAGCGAATCGACAGTATCAAGCGCATGACTCTAGACCGCTTGTTGCTGACCTTTGACGAGTGCTACTGCGCGGTTGGATGCTGCCGCAAGGTCGAATGGGTTTTGGATCGCTTTCTACACAAGGGGCCGCCGCCCGGAACGAGAAGGGAGCATGCCTACTCCTCAATTGACTGGAGAGAACGCCCACCCCTGGTGATTGAAGTCCTCGGCCTTGTGGGCGATGAGGAGTCAATGGTTCGGAAGAAGCTGCAAAGTTTACGAGGCTCGGAATTCCGTTTCGGCACAACTTTATTTTCCGAAGATGATGGGCCTGCACCTGAGTCGGCTTCTTCCATGTTCTTGTTGTAGGAATAGTGATGTTTCGCAAGGCCATGAATGACACAGCCGAAAAGAGGGTGGAGGAGCATGAAAAATGAATTCACATTTTGGCTCATCTTCTCAGTAGGCCCAGCTATCAACTGTCGTGTGAAGTACCCAAAAGGGCCGGCATTGCTGCAAAGACTCACTGTGTGCATTTCATCTTTCACCCTTCTTCGTGAGACGCAATCTAGTCATAATACGTTTGAGCCACCCCAGCAATGATCTCCTTTTCCCGCTGGTCAACAATTCCCGTACGGAACCGATGGTCTTTGGCGATGCGCGCGCGCGCCCATTCTGCAGCACACGCATACCCAATCAGCACAACAATCATATGAACGATATAGAAATCGCGCTGTAATCACATACCTTCTGCAGTCACCTTGCGTGCGAACTTCTCCTTCTCGGTCCGCTCCCCGGGCCCGATGCGCCGCAGCAGCGGGCTGTCCACCGGCTCCAGGATGATGTTCGCCTCGGGCCTCGCGAAGTAGATCAGGCTGAGCCGCGGCCGGTCCGCCTGGTCCTCGGGCGGCCGCACGACGCGGTGTACTGTGCTCTTGAGGTACCCCCCGCTGAGGAACTCGAGCGCGTCGGCGATGTTGACGATCACGGCGTCCCGCGGCGACCTGACATATCTCCACTCGCCCTCGGGCGTCTGCACTTGCAGGCCCGCGACGGGCTGGTGGAACAGGAATGTCAGTGTGTTGTAGTCGGTGTGGCCCTTGGCCCAGATGTCACCGGCAGCGGCGTCCTCTTCCCTCGGCCGCGGGAAATAGCGCATGTACCGCAGGTACTCGAGCCCCTCGGCGTCGTAGCGGTGGCGCCGGACGAAGAAGTCGTCGTCATCAAGCTCCAGCACGGCCGCGAACAGGCGCAGCAGCGGCACCAGCAGGGCGTCGTGCACCCTGAGCGAGAAGTCCCGGATCTCGTCCCAGTGGTCGCGGATGAGCTGCGGGTGCGGCCGCTCGTGCTCGGGCGTGAACTTGGGGATATTGTACCGCTCGTCGTTGTCCCGCGCCGCCAGCCTGCCCGTCGACTGCGGCTTGTAGCCCCTGAAGTCGCCGGCCGCCGTGTCGCACTGGTACTTGAGCTTCTCCTCCAGCGGCAGGTCCAGCACCGCTTGGCAGAGGGCGTACTGCCGCCGGACCTCGGCGTCTGTGAAGCCGTGGCCGACTACGTAGAAGAAGCCTAATCGTAAGATTTATTAGCTGGTGTCCTGTTTGGATAGCAGACTGCAGCGAACCATTTTTGTTGATGAAGCTGAGGACCTGCTCGGCTAGGGCCTGCTTCCCTCCCGGGTGGTTTAGCTTCGAGATATCGAGAGCCTCTAGATCTGCATACTCCACTATGAAGTAACAAGTCTGTCAGTTGTCAACGCGGTCATGGTGACTCTCCACAGATTGAGGCATACGCTTCTCCTTGGTCTCAGCGGGGTATTCATAGGGAGGGAGCTCTTCGGCTGTCCGAGCAGGCGACATGATGTTGCAACGATAATTAATGCTTCTACCTTCGCAATGATTCGTTCAATTGCCTCCAGGTCGGTACAAATATTGCAAGCCTCACTCTCAACAGTGAATAATAGATAGACTACCAGGTCTCGCATGCACTTGATATTCAATGTAACCCCTCAATGGTGTCATGACCTCCACATAAGACGAGCCGCGATTGAGAGCGTCACGCACCAATCAACGGCAACTAGTTGCCGTGTGAGCTGCGAACTACGGACACCGATTTTGGAAATAAGGCACTCTTATCGATGGTATCATGAAGATCCCCCATGGCTGCACCCGAGGTTATGGCAACTTTTCCTGCAACTCGGCAAGCTTCAAACGTTTTAAACCGTGTCTCCTGCCTCGTGTACAAGTTGACAGGGCCACGCGAAATTCTTGATACGTCTTGGGCATCGAGTTCGAATTTTATCTTCTTGCTTGCAATTCGTCATGGAAGACTCAAACAAGCAAGTCGTCGTCTCTTCGGCGCCGGAATCGCCTGTTCCATCCTTTAACTTGAGTGATGGGGAATCCCCTCTGGAGAAAAAGTCCCTGCGCACAAGGATCCGGGCCGTTGTTTGGGATACTCTCGACAGGAGCCCTGAGGAGCGCCGGTTCATTGCAAAGATTGACTTTTTCATTCTGACTTGGGCTGGTTTCACTTATTTCAGCAAGAACCTCAACACCAACAATCTTTGTAAGTACAGATCAAATCGTGATCATCTCATTTCAATAGCAAGCCTCTTTTGTCACTGACGGTGTCGTAGCGAACGCATATGTCTCTGGGATGAAAGAGGAACTCAACGTTGTTGGAAATGAGTACCAAACGTATGAATAATTCGAAATGTATTCGTACACAAAACAATGACCGAGTGACACGCTAAGCACGTTTTTCTAGTTTTACCACCATGTGGACAATGTGAGTCAGGGGTATTTCGACAAAGCCATCATGGTCAGCTAATGGAACTTGAATAGAGGTTATGTGATATCGCAGATACCGTCTCAGATTATTTGCACGAGAGGCATGCATCACCTGACCCTTTTCCTGTGTCATCACTGACGATACAAACAGTTCGGCTATCTTTATGGTGTCCTAGCTGGGAATGTATGTCTTTCCTGGTACTCGAATTAGTAATTCCTACTAGGTGTAGCCCTACCACAATTTGTACTGTCACAAAATTTGTTTAACTCAAAGACTGCAGTATGTTGGGTCGTCGTCACCTTCGCGACTTCTTCTGTCAAGAATGTTCATCAGTTGTACGCCTGTCGATTCTTGGTTAGTCATTCTTGTCCTATGACTGAACCAAATACGCTTGGCTCACGGAAATTTCATAGGTCGGACTTGCAGAGGGCACTTTCTACCCAGCAGTCCATACAGTACTGGGTGGATGGTACACCAAGGAGGGTGCGGAACCAGCTCCCGTCTTGATATCAAGAACACCTTTCTGACCAGTTTGGATAGAACTAGCAAAGAGAGCCTGTATATTCTTCGCCAGCGCGTTTGTGGGCTCCATGTTTAGCGGGTATCTGGTTCGTACCCTGCACACCAATCCGCCAAGCAATTCTCTGACCAAAATGTTTAACAGCAAGCTGCTCTTTACACCGGTATGGACGGTGTTCGTGGCTTGTCAGGTTGGAGATGGCTATTCATTTTTGACGGCGTTATCACGTTGCCCATGGCTCTATGGGGTAAGTCTCTGCATTTTGTGTCATCAGATGTGTTTCATTTGCCCTGTGATTGATGTCTATGCAGCTTTCTACGCGCTACCAGATCTACCCAGCAATACTCGCGTCCATTGGCTTACGGCCAAGGAGAAGCTGCTCGCTCTCGATCGAATGCATCGAGCGGGTAAGCAACTCGAGGAGCCGTTCACGTTGCAGGGGGCCAGGCGCATCCTCAACAAGTGGCATTTTTGGGTGTACACGACTTATTACACGTGAGAACAACATTGAAGCACCTGTGGTTCTTCTTTCCAGGTATCTGACCATCAATCTAGATTCTTCATCTGCAGTGAGAATATTGGGGGCTACATGAATTTGTGGTTGAAGAGCCTTGACCGGTAAGCCGGGTGCTCAAGAACTTGCGACCGGATACTTGCCCTCTCACACTACTGCAGATACACTGTCCCAGAGATAAATACCTACCCCACTGTCATCAATGCGATCACCATAGTAAGTACGCTTTGCTATGGCTGGACCAGTGACTCGCTACAGGTTCGCGCACCGGTCGTTTACTTCTCGCTGGCGGTCTGTTTCTTCGCGGCAATGAATTTGGCCATCTGGAAGGGTGTGCCTTCTGGGCTAAAATGGGCATCATTTTATCTCACAGGGTCAGTGACTGTCTCTGATTGTTCGACCTCCTTCGGAACAGAGGATTAATGGATATTCCAGCTTCGCGCAAGGCTCTGGCCCTGTATTTCTTGTACGTTGGTCATGGCCCTGACCAAGTTTTACCACTCGAACTAACTGCCCGAAAGACGATGGTGAACGAGCATTGTGCTGGTGATAGCCTGGAGAGGAAAATCATTCTTGGGTCCACCAATTCGGTAGCGTGAGTTCAATGTTGATTCTTTCTTGCATGAATTCGCATAAATGGCACCTTCAACACAAAACTGATACTATTCACAGATATGCCTTCAATGCTTGGATCCCATTGTTAACGTACAACACAACATACGCGCCGCGCTTTTTGGTGGGCAACTCAACGACGGTAGCTTTTATTGTATGCGCGGCGTTGACACTCTCCATTGCTATCTATCTACAGAAAAGAGATGCTGCCATTGAATCTGCCTCGCGCAGAAATGAGCCAAATGAGGACCCTCAGGTTGTGGATGACCAGAGCACAGAGTAGGCGATCGAAGAGAGTCGATCGCAAGATGAAAGGGGACTTCGAACCGGGAAGTTTGTTGGTTACGACAGGCTATTTTCTAATTACTCTCGATAACGTGTGCACCAAGAAGCTCGGGCTGTCGTGTCGTTGCAATCTTTTTTTCTTTTCAGTCTCAGATCTTGCTGGACAAAACGGCCCTAGTCCCCGATTAGGTGCTATGTGGTCACTCTCAAGCACTTGAGATTAACCTATCTCGTATGTCTTCAGTCCATTGTCGTTGCCCTCAGTCTACCTGCTTGCGCAACCATGAAACAATCATATCTTCGTAGCAGCTGGAGGCCCCAAATCCCAATCCGTCACTACCGTCCCGGCAATTTCATACGGCTACATCCTTTCGGTTGAGCTCCGAGGAGCCTCCATAACGTCAAGATCTCGGCCGTGCTTTGCCAAGTCCTAAGCTCTAAGACCCAAATCGGAACCCACCCGTCATTGGCGCTACCCCAACAAGCTTTGGATCAAACTTACTCGGAGTGCCCAACTGACTAGGCCCAGGAAATACCTAGTTATAGGTAATTACCCATTAGGTACCCGATCTGAATATTTAGGTTAAGTACCCGATAGATAATTACTTATAACTAGGTATTTCTAGTTACTATATAATCTTAATAGTTTTCCGTTTTTATATAAATTCTAATCCTAATTTAGTTAATATTATTCTGCCCTATACTACTAAGCCTTAATTTTTTTAATATAGATTAAGATTTAAATTAAAATCTATAGATAACCTAAAGGCTTTATAATCTACTAGCTATATAAAACCTATAGGCTATAAAGTCTCTAGCTATAGAGTTTCCGGCTATAGAGTTTCTGCCTATAAAATCTTTATTTATAAACTTTTAAACTTTTTTTTCCTAATATCTATAATATTACTTAAAGGATTTTTAAAGTTTTAAATTATAACCGGGCGTTATAATGCCTATCCTTATTTAAAAGTTTTTAACCTTTAAACTATATTTTTATAATAATTTTCTATAATAAAAATAAGCTACTTAATAAGCTTTAAATTCTTTAATATAATAATAACGCGTTTTATATAGATTATAGTAATATTAGCAGTTAAAATAATTAGTAATATAAAAAGTAAAATAAAAAGTAAGATAAAATATTATTATTTAAATAATAAATAAGGTAATCCTTTATAACCTTTTAAAGGGTAATAAGGGTAAACTTTTAAAAGCGGATATTAAAAGTAAAAAGGTTTTATATAATTTTATAATAAAGTTTTTAAAAAGATATTTTAAAAAGTAAAAGTTTATAAAATTTCTAATAATATTAAATTTCTTATAATATAACCGCTTATATAAATTAAACTAATAATTTAAGAAAAGTAAAGGATATATAGCTTATTTTTAGGCTTATATTTATAAGATTTCTTAATATTACCGTTATTTTAAACTTATTTATATAAGGCTTTTTATATAATGCTTTTCTTTAATAGTTTACCGTTAGCTTAAAAAAGGTGTATATCTTTATTATTAGTTTTAAAATACTTATTACTAGGTTTAGTTTTATTATTATAATAATTAATTAAAGGGTATTAATTAATTTATATTATTTTTAAATATAAAATAAAATAAAAAATAAGATATTTAAATATTAAATAATTATTATAATAATATATAGTTAAATAGGTTTATTAATAGGTTAATAAATATAAATATTAATAGGGTAGCTATATATTAGAAATATATTAATCTAATTTAATTAGTATAAGGTAATAGCTAATATTAACTATTATAGCTATAAATTTAATATTTTAATTTACCCCTTAACTATAACTTATAGCTATTAAAACTTTCCTTTTATTCTTATATCTAAATATTATATATATAATAAAATAGCGCTTAAAAAGCAAAAGGTTAAAAGAAAATATTCCGAAAATATCTATATAGTTAAAAAATACTAATAGTTTATTAAACTAAATTATAATTAAGCTAAATTTAAATATATTTAAAATAATCTTAAGTATAATATTAATTATAAAAAATAAGATTTTAAAATAAAACCTAAATATATTAATATAAATAATATAAAGAAGCGTTAATAAGAAAAAGAAATTAAAAGGGAAATAAATAACTTTTAATATATTTATCTTATTCTTTATCTTATTTTATTAGGTTAAGCTAATTATATCTATAGCTGAAAAAAGGGTATATATCTTAAGGATATCGGTAGTTATTTAAGGCTTTAAATAGAAGATTTTAAGTATAAAAGTAAAATTAAGATAAATAATAATAAAATATAGAATAATAAGAAAGCTATTATAAGTAAAAAACTTTTAATAAATATATTTTAGATAAATATATTTATTAAAAAGATTTATAATTTATTTTATATTAATACTAATATAATAGATTAATAGAAGATAATTATAAAATATCTTATTAATTTTATAAATAGCTTAAGTTATATTATAATAGGATTTTAATTTTATTTAAGAAAGCTTTAAATAAAATTTAAGCTTAAGATTAAAAATCTTATAGCTTAACTAAAAGATATTTATAAGAAATAAGTATAATATAGTTAACTAGTAAGTGGCGGATATTAATAAGTGGTAGATTTTTATAACTTCTGCTAACTTTTAGCAATCCTAATACTTATATAAGGTAAAGAAATTAATTAAAATTAGTATTAATAAGTGCTAACTAATCCTAATTGCTTATTTTTAATTAATTTAATTAATTTATAGTAATTAATAGGGCTATAATGTTAATCCGAAATAAATAACTTTTAATAGGAAAATTAGGTTTCCTATTAAAATAAAGCATTTTAGCTATATAAAATTAACCTTAACCTATATTAGCTAAATTAATTATTTATATTATCCGCTATAAACCGCTTAAAAATATACTTTTATTTATTCGGAATTTAATAAATTAGATTTTTCTATATCTTTCTTATAAGTTTTTATATTATATTTAGTTTTATTATAATTGCTATATTATTATTTTAATAGTTTGCTATAAACTACCTTTTTATTATTATTAGCTATTTTATTAGCTAGCCGCTTTCCCTTTTATTTTTCCTTAATTATTATCTAAAATTTCTTAATAGTAAATACCTCTTTAAGCTATACCTAACTTTTTTTAGCTTTTTAATATTTAATAAGCTTAATATTAGCCTTTTTAAGGGTATAAACCCGATTATTTAAAAAAGTAATCTAATACGCTATTACTTATATACCTTTTATAAACTTTTTAATTATCTAGATAATTAATATAAGGGAGCTCCTTTAATAGGTAAATATTTTACCCTTAATAAAATTTAATTATTAAATAATCTAATAGGTATTAAATAGTATTTATAATTTCTATTTAAATAGTAATATAGAAAGGGATTATATTAAAGTTTATAAGCGGATATTTAGTTTAGAAATAATAGAATTTAAATTTTATAAAGAAATTCTAGCCTTTTTAAACCTAGCTTTTATATTTCCTTTTATAAAAACTTTATTATAAGCTACCTTAAATATAATAAAGAATTCCGACTTAATAATATAATTAATCGATATTTAAATAAAAAGGTTAATTTTATTGCTATATATATATTTTAATAATAAGAATAATATAATATTTAATAATTAAAATAAATAAAATAAATATAATAGTATATTAATAAGGATAATATTATTCTCCTTATAATACTGCTTAAATTTAGCTAATATATAGCTTTTATATCTATTTAAAATAAGTATTTAATATTTACCTTTAATTTGCTTAATTATATACTTATTAAAATACTAAATTTATTTTAGATTAGTTTTATTATTTATTTATTTATTTAAAGTAAGCTTAATTACTTAGCTTAATAAAAAGCTTAATTTTATTATTTAGTTAGTAAGGTGGTAAATACTTTAGATAATTATAAATAGTAAAATATATTAACTTTTTATATTAATATATTTAATAGCTATTACTTATTCCCGGTTTTTAAGCTATATAGATTTAGCTTTTTTATATCGATTAAAATATATAATAATTAGGGTTAAGGTTATTTAGCCTATTATAAAGCTAATCTTATTAAATTTATAAAGGTTATTATTTAAGACTTTATATTTAGCTATTATATTATAAAATAGCCGGAATTAATTCCTAATAATCTCCGGATCTTTATAAAAGGCCCTTTAATAGTTATATAGCCGATTAAATTTAGTTTTTAAGCTTAATTATATCTTTATAAAGCGTTATACCTAATTTTTATTAACCGGCTTACTATTATATAATATTAGTAAAAGGTTAGCTATATCTTTTATATTAAAAAGTTATATTAAAATTTTTTAAATATTTTGCTTAATAATATATTAAATAAGTATTTTTTTTTTAATTTAGTTAAGTTTATATATATTAATATATAATTTTTTATATAAATATTATTAGTTTATTTTACAGTATAGTATAGTTTTAAGGATATAAAAGATTTTAATAATATAAGTAATAAGTAAAGGCTTTATATTATTTTTTTTAATTTTTAAATTACTTAAATAGTAAGAATAATTTTATTTTTTTTTAATAAAGGATATATATTATAGTTATTAATTTTTAATATATTAAGTATTTAAGTAGGTAGAGTAATATAAAACTAATATAAAAAATAAAGATATAATTTATATTAAAAAAAAGCCCGCTTATTTAAACTTTAAATATTTAAATTAGTATTATACCTTTATTATTATTGTAAATTAATTAAATTAATTAAAAATAAGTAATTAAAACTAGTTAACACCTATTAGTATTAATTTTAATTTATTTCTTTACTTTATATAGATGCTAGGGTTATTAAAAGTTAGCGAAAGTTATAAAAATCTACTATTTACTAATATCCGCTATTTATTAGTTAACTATATTACCTTAATAAACTTAAATTTCTATATTATATTTTAAAAAGGTTTACTTATATTAAAACTCTTTTTAATAAGGTTTATCTTATTTTATATCTTACTTAATTTTTAACTTATTTTATTATAAAGATATAAGGAGAAATAAGTTTATACTTTTAAAGGATATTAATAAAAAACCCTTTAAAAGCTATATATTAAGCTTTATAAGTTTAATAAATATTTTATCGCTATCTTAGCTTATATTTAGTCTTATAATAAATTTATTAAATAATAGCTTAAATAAATTAAGGTTTTTCTATTAATAAATTTATTTTATAGGGCTAGTAAATTATATAATAAAAGGGTTTAAAAATATTATAGAAAGTTTAAAAAGCTATTTTATATTAATCTCTATAATATATAAATTAATAATTAATATATATATAATATAAATAAATTTTTATCTATAATATTATAACGCTTTTAAGTTATAAATTATTTTTATAAATAGAAGTTTTTTACCTTATTAAAGGCAGTTTTATTATATAATTTGCTATATATAGCTAGTAAATAGTTATTAAAATCTAAAAAGCCTTAAAAGAAAGGTTTATTAAAAAAGGCTTAAAAGTATTTCTAAATTAAATACCTTAATAAAGCTATAGGGTAAGTTCTTTAAAGTTTTAATTATTTTCCTTTAATTTATTTTTAACTTTTAATATTAAATATAATTAAATTATTTATATTAAATATAAATTATATAGCATTATAGCTTTTATAGCTAAATAGATATAATAACTTTATTTATAAAATTATTTTATTTTAAGAATAATTAAATATATTAAATAATCTATATTTCTTTTATATTTAACTATAAATTAAGATTATTATATTTAAATAATAAAAAATAAATTACTTTTCCGGAGTATTATTCTTTTTCTATTTAATATATTATAAATTTTAAAATATAAAATAGATCTTTAAGTTATA
>JALPVH010000083.1:0-195461 GCA_023242295.1 Diaporthe ilicicola | reverse complement strand
TTATTAAGAAAGTATAAATTTATAATATATATAATATAATTAATATAATATATAACTTAAATACTATAAAAATAAATAAATATTATAGCTATTATAAAATTTATAAACGCTTTATATAAATAATATATATAACCCTTTCGAATAATAATATATAATATATTATATTTAAGGCTATAAGTTTAATAATATTTAAAATAACTTTTTTAGGATTTTTACCTATATAATAAAATACTTTTATTTATAATAAAAACTTTTTTTTATTTTAATAGGTTTTTATTTTTATATAATTAAATATCTTACTATATATATATAGATCTTACGCTATATCCTATAAGAATATCCCTTTTATAAGTAAACTAATTCTTTATATATAAAGAAATAAGTTTAAGGGGGGATATTAAAATATTTTAGATAGCTATATTTATTATAAATACGGGATATCTTATTTTCTATTATTTCCCTATAGTAAAGTAGATACGTCTATATATAGGGGGTATCGCCCCTGTAGTCTAGACTATTGCTAGCCTAATAGATTAAGCGTTTAATCTAACAGAATCTATATGACACGAACCATATTGCTTGATAAGGCCGCGAAGCTTTAAGACCAACTCTTCCGTAATCGTTGCGCTTATATCAGGCGGATGTGCATCTCTTTTGCAATATCTGAGACCAAGTTTGTTGGCAGGTGCGTGGTCCAGACCCAACGTGAGACCAGCCTGGTAAATAATATGATCAAGCTCGGCAATCTCATCCTCGAGGAATCGGAGGTTCAGGAGGTGAGACGTCTTGAAACGGCGGAAACCATATAGGCTGAGGTCACTGTCAGCACTTGCCGCGCGCCAATTCTTATGGAATCGCTTCGCCTATATCCCGAGATTTTCCGTGTTACTCGTATTGGCTCGAGGCCGTGAAGCTGCGAGAGCGACTGTTGACATGTTGGGAAGATCTGAAGTTTCGAGTATTTTTGGGGCAACAGGTTCAGTAGGTGCGTGGATATGCTTGTAGTTATGCTACCTAGATATCTTTTATCCGCTCTCTGTATCTACCTATTCCGATGCAGATTATGTGCCAAACCACGCTATTCGGGCGTACAGTGTCTAATGGATCAAAATACGCTAAACTGACTACATTATTGTAATTCGGTGACCGCCTGGGCGAGCAGATCGGCGGCCCCCGCCCCATCAGATTGATCAAGAGAACCCCAAGTGCCGAACTAAGCGCCCCGAACGTACCGTGGCAGCGAATGGATTCCGCAGCTGGGTCGATCATGCTTGAGGCTGCGGCGCAGCCCAATAAGAAATCCCGGGTCCGTCGAGCGAGTCCGAGTCTTACCACACCACACCATGCTATGGTCCAGTATCTCAACCGGCGGGCAAGGAATCCTTAATGTGGTAGCTTGGCAACGGCCGGTAGACACCAAGGAGTGGACAGCTTAGGGAAAGCTGAATGCATAGAACTCCTCCACAAAGTCGCGCGATCGGCTGAGGCCGTACCAGGTACCGAATGTGATGCGGCTACTCTCGTCAAAGACCTTGGATACCATACTCTAACCATTTTATACGCTGGATCATACATGGCAGTCTCCCATTGCGGCATAGCCGAGTATATGGAGCATTGGCGGAACAGTCGCCAACGACTACACCAAATGTCTGGTGGGCAAGGGCGTTCACGCTACGACTCCATTCATGCCACGTTCGAAGCATCAATGGAATTTCTCGAGTCTCCAGATACAGGCACATCAGAGGAAATGCGAAAGGATGCTAGTTAGCTGCTGCAGGTCCTGTCGACGCTCCACTACGAGAATGTACCTACCCTCGACATCCTTGTATATGTGTATGGATTCCGGCATGCTGACAGCCTGGCATGTGGCACAGGTTCCCGAGCTCGTCAGTACCGAGAATGAGGATGTTAAATTCCGCATCAACGGTGCAGTGGCACGGCTCGAGTCACTCGCATTGGTGAGGACAGACTCTTCTACACGGGCGGGCTTGTGGAAAAGCGTGTCAACGCATCCGATTGTTCACAGCTGGGCGCACGGCCGTCAGGGCGAGAAAAAAACCAAGACTGTGAGGATGACCGAATGCATCGTTGCGCTGCCGTCATTCGCAGAAAACCATTGGCGCCCGTACCATGATGTCGTCAAGACTCATCTGAGGGTGCTGATTGACTCGGACAAAGATTTGGTTGACCTTGCGGGCAAGTCCAGATAAATCCTGCAGATATCTGTGCAGATCGTATGGATGTATCTGCGCTCAGGACTTATGGGAGACATGTTTGAGTTGACGAACCAGATCTGCACTCGATTGGATCTTCACGACAAAGAGCCATCGGAAGAACTTCGCGAGTTCTACCGTATGTCTGCATTAGCCTTGAGTCTTAATCGCCCGGCAGACGCAGTGTCGGCATTTGAAGCGATAACTTAGCACGGCTTGGTAAGAAGACACGCCGTAAGAATGACTCAAGTCGGTTGAAAACTCCGTACTGGCTTGGTGAGGCATATATCTACAATGGACAGATTAAAGAGGCGGTTGCGTGGTTCAGAAATGTAAGTACCTAGGTAGTTAAGAGATACCGAGGAAGTGGCTTAGAGGACTTTCACCAACGCAGTGCGCAACACGGCCTTGGGAGGGCATTGAAAAAATACGGCGAGACCAAGAAAGCCATTCCCTTGTTTCAAAGCCTCGCTGATTTCGAAGAGAAAGCCTACCCAGCAGGCCAGCAGGCGACCGTCTCCGACTTGAATCACAGCAAGAGGTTGCTGTTGCATACCTGGACGACGGGCAGATTGCCGAAGCCACGCCCCGGTTGGAAGACATGGTCCGGCATGCAGCACAGGCCCTTGGCGAAGAACACCGTGATACGGATGAAGCACGATTATATCTTGCCGATGCCTACTTGCAGGCTGATCGGGTGTCGGAAGCCCTCGAGATATTTAAGCGCGTGGACAACATTCGAAAGTCCACACTTCGAAACAACAACGGTCGCCTGCTGACGTCACGATATAATCTTGCAAAGGCTTATCTGGAGGCCGAGATAGTGCCGGAAGCTACCAAAATTTTCGAAAAGGTGGTTGTCATCTGGAAATCACTGCTTCAAGAGAACGACCATCATCTGCTAAAGTCACAACGCTATCTCGCAAAGGCTTATTTGCAGGCTAACAGGGTGCCAAAAGCTATTGATATGCTTGAACATATGGTTAATATCTGGAAGACAACACTTCAAGAGAACGACTATGACCTGCTAGAGTCACAATACCATCTTGCAAGGGCCTACTTGAAATCTGAGAGGATCAATGCCAGAAGCTGTTAATATGTTTCAGCACGTCGTTGACGTCTGGAAGTTAACGCTTCAAGAGAACAACTGTAACCTGCTAGCCTCACAGTATTATCTTGCGAGGTCTTTTCTGGAGGTTAAAAGGGTGCCATACGCCCTTGTGGTGCTTAAACATGTGGTTGACCTCTGGAGGACGAAGCTTCATGAGATGAACCGTGACCCAAATAACAACCCTGAACATGTGGACAACCGCCACCTGCAAAACATACAATACTATCTTTCAGAGGCTTATTTGAAGGCCGAGAGGGTTTCGGAAGCCATCAGAATTCTGAAACGTGTAGTCTTTATGAACAATTTGTTGTATGACAAAGGCAACCCAAGCAGACTAACATCGGAGGAACTTCTTCATCGAGCCTATGCCCAGCGCAACTCTTCTCCTTCACACCCAGTAAAGCGAATGCGAGCATTCTTTTGGTCAACAAAAACCGTCCAACCAGATGCATCTGCAGAGGCATCAGCTCCGGTACACCTCGAGAGTGTGTCTGATCTCCCAGCTGAAGAACATGGGACCGAGATATCAAGACAGACAACAGGGGGGCATGATTCCAAATAGTCCGACGTTGACGACGGGGGAGAGATTTGAGCGGGAGGGCAGCTTACGCGCAAGATTCTCCCGCGTGTTCTCGAGAGACTCCGGCCCTCCTCCGGCCAGCGACATCAAAGGTAAACAAGTCGCGACAGAACAATGAACCTTCCCATCTGATAAACAATACCTCAAGACACCCCACTGAAAAAATCCTTGGAAACGTCGTCTCGTTTGTAGCAGGCCAGTCGCCTACGGTACTCTTTCCCAACCTGCAAAGGATTCACCATTCTTTCCAGCTTTCCTTCACCATGTCTATTTACAAATTGTAACGTTAGTATTCTGCTCATCTATTGTGTTGGCCAAAAAAAGCCCAAAAAAAAGGCAAAAAAAAAAAAAAAAAGAGGAACAAACCAACGGTCTCATAGCAACTGATCGTAATATTATTCATAATCCGCCAGTGCCGCTCCAGGCTGGGGCACAGACAACGGCCCAATCTGGCTCCTGTGGTCCCGAATTGCACCAGTCAAAAATGATACGAAGTCGCTTGTGATCCATTCGATGCGTTCTGCTTGGCAGGCATCGGCTGGGAAGGCCATGGCCAGCCGCATCTCCCCATCAGTCTTGCTCACAACCTCGAGCACAGCTTCCGACGTGCCCATGGCGCTGGCCTCAAGCTGAGCCTGCTCTCCCTCTTCACAGTGCCTCACGACAAGCGTACTGCTCGCCATTGTGCCAACGTGCTCATCTATAGCCTGGCGAGACAGACCCACAGAATGCTCGTGCGCGTCGTCAAACTCTTGCGCAGATATCCTCACCAATTCACCAACGGTCATCGCGTCCTTTCCGGTCTTCGCCGCGAAGCGTAGCCGTACGGGGACCCCTTCAGCGTGTAAGCCACCCTTGACAACCTCAAGCAGCAAGTCTCTGGAACGACCGCCATCAGCCCGGAGCAAGTATGACCACAGCACACCGAGGATGAACTTGAATGGTGTGGCTGCTGCCGATGCCGACACAGTGGCAGAAGAGGCAATGGCGAGGTCCTGCTTGCATATACGTTTCATGCGCTTGACGTGGTTCGCTGGGATCGTATACCAGGATGTCATGCCCTTTGTAGAGGTATTTGAAGCCTTTGTCTGAGCGTCGGGCTCAGCGCTGGCAATGCTGAATGGAACCGTGATGGGGGCGTCCGCCAGATATTGCTGCCACCACGAGAGAAGTGCCTTGGTATCGACCGAGCCGTTGACCCCGTCCTCAGCCTTACCATTTACACCATTGCCCATTCTGTTTGTCGTCGCCTCTTCCCCATTGATTCTCGTTCCTTGCAGGGCGCTCGTCGGGCCCTTGAGGCGCTGTGCAGGGCCAGCTGAAGAGGATTGGTCGTCTGTCGTGACAACGATCTGCGCTGCGATATACGCGGCTAGACCCTTGATCGCCTTGCCTCCCAGTAGCTCAAACAGCGGCAGATCGATCTTCGTCTCGGTCTTGACCCATTTTCGCAGCTCAATCGCCACGATAGAGTCAAGCCCATATGCCGTCGGCGGGTTCGCAGGGTCGATTTGCGACATCTCGACATCCATCACAGCCGATATCTTTTCCATGAATCGCTGTGTGAGAATCGCGCCCCTCTCCTCCAAGTCCGTTGTTCCCGCAAGGATCTTGACTAGGCTCTGTGTCGCCGCGGCTCCAGTTGAGGACGAAGATTGCCCAACGTCTACGTTGACGCAGAGCTTGCGGTATAGCGGCCTCTTGCTTGTTTCCGGATTGGAAGCCACCCCATCGATGCTGATTCCGGTGATGAGCCTCTTGCGCTCGAATTCGCAGTTGCGTCCTTGAGCTTGTTTAGCAGCAGTGAAGCGGCGATCGCTGAGAATACCCTCTTCAACGAGCAGCATCAGCTCTTGTGGATTGATGGTCTCGTCGAACTTCAAGTTCAGTCCAGCGGCGACACCGACGCTGGAAACGGCCGCGACGTTGATACTGGCGCCCACCTGGCCCTGGGCCCGGCGCCAATCCATCAGGCTGTCCAAGTAGGCGTTCGCAGCACTGTAGTTTGCCTGGCCTGGGTTTCCGACGATCGTGGATATGGACGAGAAGCACGTGAAGAAGTCCAGCGGGTGGCCTTGACTTGCGTGGTGTAGATTCAATGCGCCAGTGCATTTGACACGGATGACCTTCTCCCACTGCTCGTAGCTCATGCCCTGGAGTGACACATCCGCAAGGATCATGGCCAGGTGGAACACGCCAGAAACGGGTCCCATCTCGGCAAAAGCTTGCTGAACCTCTTCCATGTTAGCCACGTCCGTTCGGTATATCTCAATCTCACAACCACGCTCTTTCAGCCAATCGACGGTGCGTCGTGAGCTTTCTCTCAGCTCGCCTGTTGGACTGAGGGCTGACACAGTGAAGAAGGCCAACTTTCTCGCACCCTTGAAGTACATCCACTCTGCAAGCTTGAGACCGAGACCACCCAGGCCGCCTACGATGAGGTACTTCTTTTCCGGATCGAACAACTTGGTCAAGAGATGGTAGCCCCTAGGCTTGAGTAACACATCGCCATCCCCAGGCACCAAGATGACTTTTCCGATGTGCTTTCCCTGTTGTAACATCCGGAAAGCCCTCTCCACGTCGGAGAACGGCACTTCGAGTAGACTCTCTGGCACCTTGATCTGACCACCAAACACGAGCTTGCACGCCTCGTCGATAAGCCGACCCGTCAGCGCCCGATCTTTCTCTACCACGAGCACCATGTCAATGGAGGAGAAGCTGACGTTCCGTCGGAAGACGTCCATCGGCAGACCAGAATTCTCATGGATGTCTCGCTTGCCAATCTCCACGAACCGACCAAAAGGCGCGACGCACTGCCAAGTCGCCTCGAGTAACCTACCCGACAAGGAATTCAGCACCACATCAACGCCGCGGCCATCTGTTGCCGCCAGGACGTCTGCCTTGAAGGAGTCGTCACGCGAGGAGAATATCTGCTCATTAGAGAACCCAAACCGCTCCTTCAGAAACGCCCTCTTGCCCTGCGAACAAGTCACAAAGATGCGCGCGCCGCGGGCCTGGGCGAGCTGAATAGCCATCTGGCCGACGCCGCCCGCCGCTGAGTGGATGAGGATGGTATCATCAGCCTGCAGGCGAGCGATGTGGTGCAGGGCATACAGAGCCGTCATGGTGACGGTCAGGAAGCTCGCGGCGGTCGTGTCGCTCACCCCGTCCGGGACCTTGCGCGCCAGCCAGGCGTCGGCGCGCGCGTAGTTCGCCATGCACTCGCCGGCCGCGACGACGATCCTGTCTCCGGGCTGGAAGTCCTTAGCGGCCGACGGCCCGACCTTGTTCACGACGCCGACGCACTCCTCGCCGAAGTCGTAGTCCTGGATGAGGCCCACGGCGATGGCGATGTCGCGGAAGTTGAGGGCTGATGCTAACACTTTGAATTCGATCTGATCATCTCCGAGAGGCTCATTCAACATGTCTTCGTTGGGCGCGAAGTAGAGCGTGTCCAGGCGGCCTATATGACCAATCTTAAGGTTGACTTATGGTAATTCACTTGGGGATTCTGCTACCTAAGTGGACGTTTCCAGACCGCCTACGGGGCTATTTATAGGCGGAGATTAGAGTAGGCGTAGCCCAGCTATTTCTTTAGAAAATAACCCAATCTTACCTTCTCTATAGGGTTCCTATAGGTTATAAGCCCTTACTCTTACCTATAGTTTATTAACTTTAACTCTTAAAGCTATCGATAGTTTTTAAGTTATTATTCTTTTCTACTTATTTCTTTTATAGCTACCGATAGCTATTTAACCCTATAGCCTTAATCTTAACCTTACCTTTAGCAACTTAACTTTTATTTATAATAATAAAGGTAACCCGCTAACGGGAAGCTTTATTTTATACTTTAATATTAAATACTTTTTAATTTAGCTTCCGATTAGTTAGTTAGCTAATTAGTTTTCCTCTTTTTCCTTCTTCTTATATATAACCTTTTAATTACCTTTATTACCTTTTCCTTTCCTTTTTAATTTACTTACTTCTACTCTTATAATAGCATTTTTAATACCGTTTATTATAGGTATCCTATCTTTTATTAATAATAGCAATTTAGCCGATTAAAAGGCTATAATATATTTTACTTTAATAGCTTATAATCTTAAATAATATATTAAGGTATTATAATTAGCCCCCGATAGCTTAGCTATTTTTAATTCTATTCGGATATAAAAAAAAGAATAAGCTATTATATTAATAATTTTTTATAGCTCAATTTATAAGATCCGTCGAGACTTAATTAATTACAGCCTATTTAAAACTAAATTAAACCCTTATATAATTTATTTTAAAATTTTTAAAGTTATACCGAAATATATTAATATTAATATTAATATCTTAATTCTTAATTTTACTAATAAGGAATTAGATAACTTTAATTTATTTAATACCTACCGGAATTACTTTAAATATATATACCGATATTTTAAATAATTAAATATTTATCCTAATAATAAAATTATAATTCCTTTAGTCCTTAATAAAATTAAAAATATAATAGTAAGCCTTTATACTTTTCTTAAATATAATTTCCGTTTTAAAAAACTCGATTAGAAAAAACTTATATAAGAAATCTTAACCGTAATTGCTTTTAGTAAGCACCTTTTTACCTTTACTATACTTTAATAATATAAAGCTTTTTTAAAACCTTTATAAAACCTTTTTAAACCTATCCTAAAAAGCTATATTAAGTAAAAGAATAAGCAATATAAGATCCTTTATTATTATATACCCTATAATAGGGATATCTAATTTAATTTCTTTAAATACTATATAACTTACAATAAATACTATAGCCTAAATTAAAATATCTATCCCCTTATTATTAAAAAGAAGGATAAAAAGCCTATAATTATAGCTTTACTTATAATCTATAGCTTCGGCTCTAGCGGCAATAAAAGAGATAGCAGTAATCTCATAATTTATTACCCCTTTAAAGATACATTAATTTTAATTAAAGCTAATATATAGCCTTTTAATTATATAATACCCGTACCTTACTTAATATATTAATCTTTTACTTAAGGTAATAATATTTTAAAAGCTTTTAAAATCGATTTTATACATTATAGTATTACCGATCTATATAATATTAACCCTAATTAGGTTATATTTTATATTATAACCTATATTTAGAAAAAGGTTTTTAATAAGTATTCTTATTAATTAATCGAGGCCGCTATAGCTTTTATCTTTAATAACCCGGCTTAGTTTAAAGACCTCTTAAGGACTATTAATAAGGTTACTATAAAAACCTATATAGGCATTTTTAACCTCGATATAGCTAAAATAGCTATAATCTAACTTTTCGATTATAAAGGTATATTTAATACTCTTTAAATTTATACCTACTTCTTTTCCGTTATCCTATATAACGTTTTAAATCTAATTTAAATATATAAATATAATTTATACCATTTTAAACTATTAGATTATCTTACTAATATATTAATAGATACTCTATTTACTATAATTACATTAATATTAGATATTAATTAATTAAGATCTCTTCCGCTATTATTACCGATAAATAACCGTAATATTAAATAAGGACGCCTTTATAACGCCCTAATAATAAAACCTGTTATAAAACCTATTTATAATAAAGTTATCTATAATTCCGGATATTTAAACTTTCTTTTTAATAATAAAAAGTAGTTTATAAATCTATAGCCGCTTTCTATACCGGTTATTATAAAATCTGCTTTTAAACTATTTAGCCTTACCCTCGGCGGTACTATCGAGATTAAAATCTATATAATAAATAGCAATATAAATATTATTAAGCTTTATAACGCAGCTTATTTACCGATTATACCCTATAATCTAATAAGCGCTTTAAAGCTTTATAATTATAAAGCTATATATAATACGGTAATTAACCGATTAATTAACTAAAACTTTTAAACAAAGATTTATTTAATTAACTAAATTAATAGGGTTACTATATACCTTATTAAGCAGCCTTTAATAGTATTTATTATAATTTAGCTATTACCTTTAGTTTTAACTATAATAAAATATCGCCGGCTTTATAATCGATTAATATATACTAGCTAATAAGCGCTTATATAAATAGCAGCTTAAGCCGGCTTTATTATTATTTAAAAATAGGATTTCTATTATAAAGCTTATTTTAAAAATAAGGCTATAAATTATATCGGTTTAATAATGCTATAAATTTATATTTAACTAGGCTAGCTAATTCGATTTAACGTTCTTAATATAAGCGAGCCTAGCTATAAGAATTTTTAATATATAACTTATTTTCTTAATTATGCTATTAGATTATATTATATTTAATTTTATATTAATAAAAATACTACTTTTTAAAAGATTATAAAGTTTATTAACTATTTCTAACTTTAATTATAATATTTAATACTTATATTTAGCTATAATAGAGGATCTAAATTTAGTTTATTTATAATACTTTTTAATAATTTAAAATTAATTTATTTCTACTATAAGAAAGGTATTTAGCTTTAGTAAAATACCCCTTATTTATTATAGCAAAATAGCTATTTAAAGAAAGCTAATAAAGTTTTATTATAAAAGGTAGTTATTACTTATAATATTGCTAGGCTTTCTAATTATTTATAGTC
Organism: Diaporthe ilicicola; assembly: GCA_023242295.1. NCBI lineage: Eukaryota > Fungi > Ascomycota > Sordariomycetes > Diaporthales > Diaporthaceae > Diaporthe > Diaporthe ilicicola. Next base: position 184,952 of record JALPVH010000083.1, on the reverse strand, counting down.
CTTCTCTATAGATATAGCTTATTTAGTTATAAATTTAACTTTTATAAAAGTAAACCCTAATTTTAAATTTCCGAATTAGTAACTTATAACCCTTTTTAACCTTTCTTAAAAAAGTATTTCTATTAAATCTTTCCTTTAAATCTATAGTAATAAGATTTAAGTATTTCTTAAAAAAAAGTATCGCTAATAAAGTTATAAGTTCGCCCTAATAGCTAAAAAGAAATAACTAATTAGCTATAATAATCCTAATAGATAAATTATTTAGGTTTAACTTTTAATTAAATACCGGATTATATATTTTGCTATATATTATATTTATAAAATAAATTATTATAAGATAAATAAAAACTATATAGCTAATATTAACTATATTGCTAAGTTTTATATTAATATCTTATTTAATAAACTCCTTACTAAATATATTAAAACTCCTATAATTGTTCTCTTATTTAAAATAAAGAAACTAATATCTTTTATTAAAAATAATACTGCTATTAAGGATAATAAGGAAATTAAGAATATAATCTATATTATTAACGCTAAATAACTTAATAATTAATAACTTATTCCTAATTAAATTTTAAAGCTATTTACTACTCCTTATTATCCTAATTAAAATATTAGCTAGGAGAATATTAATAATTCTGCTTTAGCTATAAAATAGTTTTAAATAGTTAACGATATTCCTAATAAAATCTTTCCTATTAAGATTATTTAAAAGGAAAAACCTATTTCTCCGACCCGATAATAATATTTGCTATATATTGCTAAGATTAAGGCAAGGAAAAAAAGTTATTTAAACTTAAAATAATACCTAGGTAGCTTATCTAGCTTTATAATAATTACTATAGCAATTCCTTATAATTAATATAAGCTTTATATTAAAGCACTCTATCTTTCGGCTTTAAAGGTATTAAAACTTTTAAATATAATAACTTTTAATATTCCGAAATTCTAGAAAAATATATAATAATCTCTAAACTTTATAACCTACTAGCTGCTAGCTTATAAAGATAAGATAATAAAACTATTTAAATTTAATACTTTTAAATAAGTTAAGAAACCTAAAGGTAAAAATATTTTCCCCTTAAAGTAAATATTTATTATTAAAGATAACCTAAATAATTTTCTCTTTATAAAAAAGGTTTTTAAGGCTTATATAATTATATATAGCAACTATAAGGATAATAACTAAGGTATTAAAAACCTTTATACTATAATTATTAACTTTATAAGCGTTAAGCTTTTCTTTATTAATATTATTACTTACTATAAAATAATATAATAGATTAACTTTATTATATCCTTCCTTAACTTCCTTATTCTTTTTAATAAATAAGTTTATATTTAATTACCTTTTAGCTTTAATAAAGATAGATTAATTTAGCTTTTATATAAGGGGATATATAGCCTTTAAAAAGCTTTAATATAATAGTTTAATATAATTATTAAGTTTTTAAAGATTATTAGCTTTAAGCCTTTTACCGTAAATCTTTATATCTTTTAGAATAAAGATATAGGTATAATATTAATTCTTTATATTAATAATATAATTATCTTTAGTATAACTATTAAGGATATTAATAAAATTATTAAATAGATTAAGATTACCTACTGTATATAAAAGCTTAAAAAGCTATATAAATTCCTTAGCTATAATATTATTCGAAATACTAATAATAATATTTTCTTTATATAAAAGAAATATACCTAAGCTATTATTAATAAGTTTAGCTATAGCAATTATACTCTTATAAATATACCTTAGCTATAAAATATTTAACTCCCTATTAACTAAAAGCTTAATTATATTAAAATAAAATAATATTAATAATATACTAATTCTTTTAACTAGCTAGCAACGGGTATTTATCCTAATATTATATATACCGTTAATAAGCTATATAAGGGAAATATTAAATTATTGTAAAAATATATTACCCTATTAAAGCACCTTTTTTACTATTTAAAAAATAAGCTAAATTTAGGTTTATACTTTAAAGTAAAAAGTAATCTATAAATTAAGGTTTATATATATATAAATACCGCTTAAATAAATAATAACCTTACTTATAAATCTACCGCTAGTTATATTATTCTATAGGTAAAAATACTTATTCTATAAAAGTTAAAGCTATAAATTCTAATTACGCTTTTTATAATAAAGGCAGAGTTTATTAACCTAACCTTAACTGCCTTTATTTTATAATAAATCTAATACTTTATAATAAAGTTTAGCGTAATACTAGTTAAAAAGCTACTACTTTTTTATACTAATTTAAAAAACGCAGAATATATAGTTTTAAATCCCTTTAATATTATATATACTTACTATATTAATATATAATATAAATAAATCGCTTAAAAGGTTTAAAATAATTAATTTAAGCTTAAATATATAGATACCTTTAATATAATAGCAAATAGTTTAATAAAGAGCCTTAAAAAGGTTAAATATAAGCACTTCCTTTAACTATTAAGCTTAATATTATATATAATCGTAATAGCTTAAGGCTTTAACTTTATTTTTTAAACTTTAATCGATTATTTATCTTTATTAATTTAATAAAAAGATTAAAAAAATAATTAATTAAAAATAATTAACCTTAAGGCTAAATTTAAATATATACCTATTTTAATAGCCGTTAATTACCCTTATAAATACTATTATTATTTTTAGGTAAATAGTTATGCTAAGAAAGTATATTATAAAAACTCTTATTTCTAAGCTATCTAACCTTTAGCAATATTAGAAGAAAGGTATTACGCCTTATATTTTATATTTATCGATAAGGTTTTTAAATATTAAGGTAAAGTATAAGGGATATAAAAGAAAAGTAAAGGGGTTTTAATTTTAAATCCGGTCTAAATATTAAATTTCTAATATTTATACCCTTAATATACGGTAATAACGAATATTATAATAATCCTTTAAAAACGAAACGCTTAAATACTTAAAATAAACTTATTTTAAGCTTTTCGGGATTAATTAATAGCAATTTAGCTAAGGGAAATTAAATAAATTAAGCCGATATATAAACTATTAAGGGATATTCCAGATAAATTATAATATTTCTATACTTTTATAGCGGGATAGTATAGCGGTATAAAGTAAGTATATAATTAAACGGTAATTCGGGAGGTATAAGTTTAAGTTGCTTTTAAGATAACTTTTCCTATATAGTTTTTAGCCCTATAGGCGATCTAGGGGGGTATATAGTAATTTACTTAGGGATTCTGCTACTTAAATAGACGTTTCCAGACCGCCTATAGGGCTATTTATAGGCGGAGATTAGAGCAGGCGTAGCCCAGCCATTTCTCTAGAAAACAACCTAATCTTGCCTCCTCTATAGGGTTCCTATATGACTGGCGTGTCATCTGGAAGTGGCTGCCGGCTGGGCTTGCTGTCATCAAGCTTGGAGTTTAGTTCATCGTCCACTCCGAGTCGGGGGACAAGGGCGACGTTGCCTCGAACGGCAAGCTCTTCCTCATCCAGACTCTTGTCCAGAGCTTTGAAGATCGCTGTGCCCGCAGCTGACGTCGGCGTGTCCGCGATGTCAAGGTCGAGATCCAAAGTAACAAGCCTGGACATGCGATTCTCGTTCCTGGCTGTTCTCAGGAACCCTGCGAACTTTGCCATCTCCGGATTCGCTGCGCCCAGGAATGTGCCCTGAAGCACCCAGACCGTGTTCTTTTCTTCTTCCAATGCCAACTTTCGGAAGTGATCGAATGCTTCTGGCGAGGCCATTTCGGTCGATAATGAGGCCAAGACAATGATTTGAGAATATCCTTCCAATGACTGTTGCTGTTCAAGCTGGATGGTGGTCAGGTTTCGTGTCTGGCCGGTTTTGCATGCAAAATCCTTGACTTGTCTCAACGCTTCGGCCTCCATCTCTGACGGGCTTGCAGTAACAACTACAGTGAGCTCCTCCGGGACAGTTGGGGTGATCTTGTCAAACTCGGCCGACTTCTCCCACCTCTGATCAAAGTACAGCCTCCGACCAAGCGAGCCCTGTTCCTCCTTCAAGAAGGTACTCTCCTGGTCCTGCATATGGATGCACAGCCTGCCCTGCTCATCCGAAACCAACAGCTGAGAAATCACAGTCCTCAGGCCTACGCGATCTCCAAATGTGCGGACAGTGTACTTCTGGAGTTCATCCGACTTGGACGCCGAGCGTGCGAGCAGGTGGCCCGCCAGCTGAACGGACTTGTACGACCGCGGCACGCCCACGCCATCCTCGTCCGGCCACCACTCCCAGCCATCAGAAGATCCAGACCATGTCGAGTGCATGACACCATCAAGAAGCGCCACCGGAACAAGTGTCACCTCGTCGAGGTCCTCGATCCTATAGTGTTTAGGGTTGAATTCCAGGTTCGCAACCGTGAAGCACTCTCCATCATCCATATCACCCTTGAGCGGCCTGAAATCCTCGCGGTACTGCACCCCGCGCTTCTCGAGCCGGCGGTACAGATCAGCGCAGCTGGGCCGGTTGGTAGAGCTCTTCCTCAGCTCTTCGATGGATGGATACCGAGGCAGCGAGCGGTCCAGCTCGACCGACTGTGCCTCGCCCGCGACGATGGACACCCAGCCATGACAGTGCTCCGAGAAGCGCTCGTCCACGTCGAAGCTGCTTATGTGGAACTCGAGCCAGTCGTCGCTGAAGCTCTTGGCCGACGTCGTCTCGGGCCGTATGGTCAGGATCATCTCCGTGCCGACCTCGTTGTCGCGCAGCGTCATGGCGGATTTGATGTCTATGTCCTTGAACATCACCTTTGACACCGGCTTGCCCTCGTTCGTGGGATACCGCACGGCGGCCTCAACGGCCACCGACAGGTAGCCTGAGCCTGGGAACACGACCTCGCCTTCGATGGCGTGCCCTGCCAGCCAGGGGATCTCGGATACGCGGATGTAGTTGCGCCACTGGATCGTGTGCGGCGTTGAGTGCGGAACCGGGGTTCCGAGGAGCGTGTGGTTGTATTTTCGGTGCTGTGTGTTGCGCATGGCGCGCGTCGTGGGTGTCCAATAATTCCGGTGGTTCCAGGAGTAAGTCGGAAGGTCTGTGACAAAGTTGCCAGGATGCTGTTGATCTGCATTCACGGCTACGAGGTCAACCGGGTAGTTGGCGGCGAAGAGCTGGCCTGCCATCTCGAGCAGACAGTCAAAGGCGGGTTGGTTGCGAGTGAGAGTACCGAGGTAGGAGACGTCGACCTTTAGCTCTGATGCCACCTGCTGTGAGGGGCCCTTAAGAGCAGGATGAGGTCCAATTTCCAACACGATGTCAACAGCCTGCTCCTCATCGTCGTCCAACAGAACACCCGTGAGGGCATCCGCGAAACGTACTGTCCCGACCATGTTTCGAACCCAGTAGGCTGCGTCCACATCACCATCACGAATAACCCTGGATGTGACACTGGAAACCATCCGAGCGCTCTGTTTCGAAGCTTTTGTCTCGTACAAGTCGCACTCGTGCAATGCCTTCTCATACGCCGGGGCAAGAGGCTTCATATGGTGTGAATGGAAGGCCTGCTGGACAACCAATTTGCGCGCGAATACTCCGCGCTTCGATAGATCTACTTGAAGCTCCTCGATGGCGTCCAGATCACCAGAGATGGTGACGCTGGAGGAGGCATTGACGGCCGCCACGCAGAGTCGGCCTTCAAATTTGGACAGCTCAGAAATGGCGTCCGCTTCTGTCAGACCCACTGCTATCATGCCACCGGCATCCTGAGGTTTTGCGTCTGCCCCTGGTGCTTTCTGTTGGCTCATGTGGTAGCCGCGGTAGTATGCTACAACCATAGCTGCCTCAAATGACAGAATATTGGCGCAATAGGCGGCCGCTACTTCGCCTGACGAGTGTCCGCAGACGGCTTTCGGCTTGATGCCCCATGTGTGCAACAAGTCCACCAGAGCAATCTGCAGGGCTGTGCAGATCGGTTGTGAGAGCCGAGTCTCGTTAAGGCGAGAGTCACTGGGCCCTGGTGGATTCAGCAGCTCCTTTACTATAGACCAGTCGGGTCTATCAGGCTCGGGCAAGCTCTGCAGTACGGCGTCACACCTGTCGAGTGTGGCTCGGAAGGGCGGGTGCGACTCGATGAGTTGACGGCCCATGTTCCAACTTTGTGCACCCTGACCTGTGAAGACGAAGCCGATCTGGGGTGTTGTGCGCGATGAGCGCATGGCGGCGGTTTTCCATTCTGATGAGGCTCGAGGTGTTTCCAGTTCGGCAACAAGTTCACCCTTTGACGCTCCTATAGCAAAGGAGCGGACTTTGTGAATCGTGCGGTGGGCGGACAAAGTGTAAGCAAGGTCGCGGAGGTTTGTTGTGTCTGCCTTATTTTCTTCTTGCTTCGTGAGATAATCTCGAAGGGCGCTCTTGAGTCGATCGCCTGTATCGATTGTGTGGGACGAGACGGGAAACAGAAAGGGACGATCTGCAGCCCGTGCAGCACCATTTAAACCGTTCAACTCCAAGCTCGTGGTAGAACTTTCTATCCTTTCATCGAAGCTCTCCAGCACCGCGTGAGCGTTTGCACCTCCGTACCCGAAGGAATTCAGGCTCGCCCGCTTGGGCTTTCCACCGGTATCCGGCCAGCTCAGCGTTTCCGTCGGGACCTTCAGTCTCCATTCCTTGAACTTGATTTCAGGATTCGGCTTGTTGAAGTGCATCTGAGGTGGAATGCAGCCCTTCTCGATGGCCAGGACCGTCTTGATCAGGCCCGCCAGCCCTGCAGCACCCTCGAGGTGACCAACATTGCTCTTGATACTGCCAATGACCAGGTCCTGTCTTCTTGTCTGCGTCCCAAACACGTGGCCCACGGCACGCGTCTCGTTTGGGTCGCCGACCTTGGTTCCTGTACCGTGGCACTCGAAGAATTGAGTATCGTCGGGATTTAGGTTTGCAAGCTGGTAGGTCCGACGAATCATCTCCTCTTGTGCCTCGGAGGAGGGAACCGTCAGCCCCTTCTTGGCGCCGTCATGGTTGGCGCCGGTCGTGCGGACGACAGACCTGATGCGATTGCCATCACGCACAGCATCAGACTGTCGCTTGATGACAACGGCACAAACCCCTTCTCCTCGAACGTAGCCACTTCCGTCGGCATCAAATGACCTGCATCTTCCGTCTGAGGAGAGAAATCCCATGTCCGAGAGCACGATAGCAGTGGTTGGGTCGAAGTAAAGTGCTGAGCCAAGCACGATGGCGTAGTCGGACTCCCCGCTGATAATGCTCTGGTGCGCCAGATGAAAAGCAACCAAACTGCTGGAACAGGCTGTGTCAACTACAATGCTTGGTCCTTTCAGGTTGAAGAAGTATGACACGCGATTGGCCTGCATGGCGTCGCCAATTCCTGTGATGCTGTGCAAAGGGTAGTACGCCTGGTCGCAAAGCAGAGTGCCATAGTCATTGCTTAGACTGCCCTGGAAAACAGCCGTGTGGGTGCCAGCTATCTTGTCAAGAGGGATGCCTGCATCCTCCAGGGCCTCATACACCACCTCCAGTAGCAGCCGTTGCTGCGGGTCCATGGACTCGGCTTCTTTGCCGGAGATACCAAAGAATCCGGCATCAAATGCTGTGACTGGGTGGTCAAGAAAGTAGGCGCGTTTCTGATTTATCTGTAAGGCGTATTGGTTAGTCCAGTCTCGGGTTTGAGGTGTAGCAGGATCGAAGTCATGAGTCATTCAACATACCGTGCCTTTATTCGAATGATTTGGGTGCCACCATGTGTCGACATTGAATCTATATCGGTCATCCGGGACCTGACGTTGGACGTCCTTCTTTTTGATGAGATTCTCCCATAATTGGCTCGGACTAATGCCATCGATGTTAGCACTTTCGCGAATCTCAGGAGGCTAGAGATATCACCCGCAGGGCCCATGTCTGAGGTTGACTGACTTGTTGGCTCCTGGAACTCGGCAGGCCATGCCGCATATCACTGTTCTTCGTTCCATGCTTTCTGCTTCGGGCTCTCTGAGTCTAGCAGTTTATGCCTGTGAACCACGTGAGGATGTCAGTTGAGGAGTTGAGCAAAACTACTTTCGAAACTTTGCACGTGGTGTGGGCGTTTACTATGGAATGCCACAATTACTCGTTTTCTCCTTTCATTATTGTGGCAGCCGAGCGGGCCCACTGTGGGGCCACGCTCTGTCTATAAGTATGGGCCGCCCACGCCCGCTAAGAAGGAGCTGGGGAATTCAGATCGGTTCGCTCGACTCGGCGGTGCTACGCTCGATTCCTCCACAAATATACACACCCGAGTTATGACCGAGAAGATACAGACTGTCTACGGTATATTCCGGACCGAGATCCATTGATCTTCGTATAACAAGCTTTATCACTTCCCCCCATTGGTAGCCTCAGCGGTGTAAGGTTCTGACTCACGAGTTACATGATAACCCTATGGCGGCATCGATCTCGGTAGCCTTGTTCAAATAATCCAAGATCGACATTGCGGGGAGCGTTCATGACTTATTTGACTCTGGAGACGCGGAGACGGGGTCCAAAGGGGTTCCCCAACCCGAAGCACCGAGTCAAGAAACCAGCAAACCAAATATCCGAAGGTACGAAAGCCAAAGAAGCGGATCACAAGATACGAGACTCTTTTTAGGCGAGCCGGCAACCAGTCATTTGGGCATAACATTCCTCCACTGCCGAGCCCGACTTCAACCGCAATCCTCCACGGAAAATGGTCTCGGCAGAGCCCACGGGCGACGGCAAGCGCGCAAATCAACAAACACCCGTCCGGGTCCTCGCGGTAGGCCTCCCGCGGACCGGGTCCAAGTCGATGCTCCGGGCCCTCGAGATCCTCGGCTACGACAACGTGCACCACCTCGGCCAGATATGGTGGGAGCCGCGCGAGTGGGCGTTCCTCGACCGCGCGGCGGACGCCAGCTTCCCCAGCCTGCCCACGCACAGGCCCGGCTTGGCCCCCGTGGACTGGGATGAGATGTTTGGGGATAATGAGGCTATAACGGATGCGGCTGGCTTATTTGGGCCCCAACTGATCGAGGCGTACCCGGACGCCAAGTGCGTGTTGGTCGTGCGCGACTTTGACGCGTGGGCTAGGAGCGTGGACGAGACACTGCTATCGTACCTTTTCAGCTGGTGTAAGTACCCCTTTAACCCTGCGACTACACCTTGGGTTCTTGCAATTTGGTCTTTTCCATGGACTGGTCAGCTAACACATACTAGACGGCTGGCTCAGCGCTTACCTGATCGACCCTCTAGTCGGGGCGTACTCAACGAGGGCGATGAGAAAGATGTTTATGGGTGCAATGCGGTGCCGAGCGGGGGATGCAAGAAGGAAAGAGGTTCTACGGAGGTATCATGATGAGCATGATAACATGATCCGAGCAATGGTACCCAGTGACAGGCTGTGTGTGCTCAGGCTAGGTGACGGCTGGGAGCCATTAGTGAGTTGCCCCTACAGGTGCCTTCATTCTGATCTGGTGTCACACCTTGCTGCTAACAAATACCAGTGCCGCTTTCTGGACAGAGACGTGCCTGAAGTCAGGTTTCCGCACGAGAACGACGCCAAGGAGATGCATTTAGCGTGGCAGTACCTCAGGTGGGGCATTTTGAAGGCGGCCGCGAAGCGAACCATGCCTTGGGTTTTCAGTGGGTTTGCCGTTATTCTGACCCTTACTAAATTGTTATAAATATAGCATATCGAGCGGAACACGCATTTTTTGGTAATTGAGTAATAAAGCAAGCCTTTCACGCCAAGCTCTGAGCGTTTTTAGATGTTATATCATTCACAATATTCATTTAGAAAGAATTTTATTATTGCGAGGTGAATTATCAATCCTATTAGAGAAATGTAGATGCTCTTCGTGTTGTTTTCCAATGCTATCTTGTCAGCTGCTGACCAACTCCAAAGATGCTATTGAAGCCTTGACATGCCAAATGTGCAGTGCACGCGGGGGAGAGCTTACCTACCGTACCGGGGGCCTTAGGTAACCCCCAAGCGTTAGTAGAAGCCCCAAGAGTTGGGTGGTTTCTAGGACATCTGCTCAGGCCAAGAGTTGGGAATTTCCCTAAGCGTTAGGTGATTTTAGGTGTAAAAGTCACTTAACCTAATCCCCACTATAAATGCTAAAAGAAAACCTATACCCGCATAAACTACTATTTTCGTTACCTACCTAACTTTAAATTTTAGAATTATAAGCTTAAATATAAGCGAGCAAATAGATTATAGATTTCCAGTTTTATAAATAGAAAGAGAGATAAGACCTCTATTAAGCAATCCTTACCGAACCATCACGTAACTTTTACACTTAAAATCGCCTAACTCTTAGAAAGGCCACCAGCCAGAGTTGGCCCACCCCGCATTTCGGTTTGCCCACCCAGCATTTCGGTTTGCCCACCCAGCTCTTTCCCTCCGCCTACCCAGTACAAGGTTTTCTATACTAAATCCACTGCAGTAAAAGTACCTTTTTCTCTCTCTAAAACCCTATATACTTCCAGAATACTTTAATTATAGCCGGCGCCTTTAAGCTTTCCAGCGCCTTCTATACCCTCTACTCCCTTTAGTTTTTTTAGCGCCCTTTAGCCTTTTATATCCTTTAGCCTTCTATACGCTCTAGCCTTCTAGCGTCCTCTAGCCTGCCAGCATTAAAGGGCGCCGGAGCTAAAAAGCATTAGAAGCTAAAGGGTACCGAAAGGCTAAAGGGCGCTGGAAGGCTAAAGGGTACGGAAGTTACCGGAAGGCTAAAGGGTATAGAAAGCGCTAGAAGGCGCCGGAAAGCTAAAGGGTATAATAGGCTAAAGGATGCAGAAGTTATTATAAAGTACCGCTTTATTTAGAATAGCCTTAGATTTTAAAAGTGCGGGGTTAAAATTAGCAAAGAAGGTACTTCTAGGTAGGCGGAAAGTCTATAGAAAATAGATGGATTGGGTGGGCGGAAGGAAAGAGCTGGGTGGGCCAACCGAAATGCTGGGTGGGCTGCCACCAGCTCTAACTCTTGGTGCCACACCCAACTCTTGGTGATTGCCCCCATTTCCCAGTACGGTAGGTATGTGCTGAAATGATGAGGCCAAATTCAACGGTCTCCCTTGAGTAAGCGGTAGTTGATATTCTGTATAGGCACCTTGTGCCTCTAGGCTCAATCTTTCATTTTCCTCTTGCTCATTATCAAATTTCTAATGACTCTGTGGGTACCCCTTTGTCTAGTTTGATCAGGCCGAACGCAACAAGAGACAGATGATAAACGCCACACAGACCTTCGTATGTAGTCTTTCCAACTACAGCCAGTAGTCTGGCAGACTTGTCCACCACAGATTCGTCATCATAAGACCGGTATAATACTGTGTAGTCCCTCACTCGTACGGCGATGAAGACCGCAATGGCCCAGGGCAGGCTAAGAATCGATACTCCGAATGGAGTCGTGAAGAGAACGCTCATGCCAATCCACCGTCTGTTGAGCAAGATCCGGTGTTTTGTGGTATCAGGATGCTCCTCATCTTCAGTAGCGACTCCCCAAAAGATAAGCACGACCAGAACGGCCCATCCGTGTAGATTGGTCAAGAAAATGATTATGAGCGTGGTATTCCACCCGAAGCCGGAGAATTGTTTCCCTTGGTTCTGCCTCTTCAGCGGCTTGAACCCTGGTAATGGATCTGCAACGTGACAGAACATGTTTAGCAAACTGCTGAGCGGGTGCCCTCCAGGGCTGATAAGGAACTGGAAGGAATTCGTACCAAATCTGACCCCGAATTTCCGCGTGCATGCAATCGCGTGTGCAGCAAAGGTTGGTCGATCGTCATCGTCATCCTGATGACTCTGTTTATTCAAGACTTTAAAGAGAACAGGACAAAAGTAAGCCATCTCAATTACTGACTGTTCATGATGGAGGTAGTCCGACGCCTGCGAGCCAAACATATAGAAACAGGCCCCGCTCCTCGTCGAACTAGCGCCCAGCGAACTATTCGCAATGACGAGGCAGGTTGCACAGTAGGCAGTGGTCTCAAAGGTGTCGGCAGGGTCAAGTACTGGCTGAATCATGTAGTGTCCGTCACTTGTCTGGATGTTGTAGGCGCTTGGCATGGAGATCACCTCATCGACAACATAAATAGATAGGTCAGAGCCCAGTCTCAGCTCAAGACGCATTCCCTGGTCGGAGTACTGTGATACGTTCGGACCGGGCAAGACGAATGTGGACGAACCTGCCGTGAGAAGGTGGCGACTGACTTGCGTCGGCACCCATCTGTTGTAATGATTGCTGGCTGAGCGCAACCGGGGGCCCGCGTTGAAGAATAGAGAGAATGGCAGCTCTTGGAAACTGAATATTATGCGTTGCATTTTCTCTTCCAAGGAATCGAACTTTTGAAATTGACGGAGTTTGAAGCCGAGGCAACTCGCCAGCACAACGTAAAGATCCACGATTTGCGTCGTGGAACGGCCGGCCAGGTTGTTCCATGTCGACACAAAGCTTTCAATGCTGGTCAGAGCTCTGTCCCTGACCTTCAAAAAGTCATCGAAAACAGCCCTCCTGATAGCATCCGCAGCGTCACCCGTTCCATAGTTGTACCTCACTGGTAACGGTTTGAAAATGCCCCCATCCAAAACGAACACGCATTCCTCCGGCAGGATCGCTTCTTGTAGTGTCCAACTCCGACACATCCACACACTGCAGATGACCTGCTCAAGAATCTGCATTTTGTTCACATCTGCATCCACAGGAATCGCCATTATCTCCTTGTCGAGAACGAAAACTCTGGATGATCCGGCGTAGATGGAGGCCATGGCATCGATACACTGTAATCTGAGCGAGGCATCATTTGCTGGGATGCAAAGGGTGTCGATCCATAGCATTCGCAGGCCCCTTCCTCCAAATATCATGTGATCTGCCCGCTTTATCCAGTTGTCTGACCATTTGACGTCTGTTTTGTAATCCATGAGTGAATGCAGCAGTTTGATCTGGCACCGCGGAAGCGCGTTCTCCCTCGGGTTGCCGAGCCCGTCGGCCCAGACATGACTGATGGTTGCATAGTCGCCGCGGAATTCCCGCCGATGGACACTCAGTGTAAGCCCAGTATCGGGATGTTCGTGGATGGAGATCAAAGGCACTCCTCCGCTCTGGATGATTCGCACCAGGTCCTTGTAGGGAACTTTGATCATGGAGCAGTTGCCTCCTAGGCAATTGGCGGCATGTTGCGTCTGATAAGTCTCCGTCCGCGGAGAGTTGTACGCAATGCAATTTTTCTCCTTCAGGCAGGAGCTGTGGTCCTCCGGTCTTTGCGCTTTTCTGTCCAATTGAGCGAGTCTGCACAAGACTGGTAGCTCGTAGATCTGTGTGAGATACTCGACCTGATGATAACACCATCCATTGCCTATCATTATCTCTTTCAGCTCTTCAATTGAGACAGGAGATGTGTGGACTTCTGGCAAAGCCCTCGACTGTTGGACATCCTCCATAATGTGGTCTACCGAAGTCATTGACTGTTTGCACAGCTCCATGTTGTCTTTTTTCGAATCCCATAGGGGCACGTGGGAAGGTGAAACTTCTTCGCCTGACAGTAAGTCTACAATGCATGGCCTATCCTTTAATCGACATTGTTCAACAAGCTCTGTATGACCTGCCGAGGAGGGCATTTCGTATTCGTCATTGAGGACATTGAGTCTCCTGGTCGGGCATTCGTTCCGAACAACATGGGCCCTCACAGCTTCAACAAGCATGTGTTCATGAATCGTTCTTTCGTGCGCAGATCGACTGCTCACAGCGATTATTTCATCATTCGTCCGGTCATCGTTGCCGCCGGGGTGGACTTGATTGCCTGGCGAAGCCGACTCAATATCGACAAGTACTTTGGACGAAGGACCATTACAGCTTGTGTCCTTTTTATAAGATGTCTCAAAGTGCTTCTTTCGATCCATGCAAGGAAAATTGATTGGGAGGTTAGATAATTAGGAAGAGGAGGGCTGTGATGAATGACTATTTGTGCCGGTGGAGGAGTCGTTTCTGGGGTCAGAGCCCAGCTGGATTGCAAGATCAGCGAGAAAATTGGTTTATAACTGATCTATACAAGGCCAAGGGGCGGGATGGAAATAGCAAGTAGGCATTTCTGGGCGGCATGAATCCATCCTGGTTTAGGTGACACCGAGAGCTCACCGAGAGCTCTGCAGGAACAGCTGAAAGGCGTGCCAATCTGCACACCTGCAGCTACTTTGCTTGATACGCGAATGTCCCTTGTCCAGGACCCCTTGGTAAGCGGCAGGAATATCTGTGAGTGTCCAATCAACGAAGTTAGCAGCGCAGCCCCCAATAATCCTTCCGATATTGAGTATTCAGTCTGGTCTTTGCCCCCACAGTCCCATTTCCCCATAACTCTTAACATCAGTCGGCAAACTGTCCGCTTTCCTGGCCCGAAAATAAATGCAGCCTTCCACGGAGATAAAAATGCTCATATATCATTGTCTGGAATCTCTGTGCTCTGTTTAAGTCGGATTTCTTTTGTTGCGTATGCAGATATGGATTCCAGGTTAGTGGGTCCGTATTAAACGTTGTAAAGATATTGTAGTGCTGATTGCGTATAGTTAAACCGACATATCAGAAGTAGCAGAAGGAGCAGTTTAGAGATTTTCTTCCTTGATTCGCCAGCCCCGGATCCAACTTGTTTCAATGCCCATAGATCACTTGAGAGCACTTCAATGGCACCATAACTTCACTATAGCCCACGAATCCCTTCTCTAGCAATCCTAGAAACATCTGGCAATTATAAATGCGACGAGGACTGCACATCTTAGGAAAAACCTCTCTAACCGGCGGTTTCCACGCTTCAAAAAATAGTAGTTATCATTACAAGTGGACGTGAGGCAAGCAAACTGTATGTATGCGCCTGTCTTTTGTGTGTCCGAGTCCACGAACCTTCAGATTACCATATTCGACGACGGTCGAGTTCCTGATTACTTCTGTTGGTCGAGGTGTAATTGCAGCCATAATCGGCTCACCCAGCTTTTCTGATCGGCTTACCCAGCTCCGCCATTGCGCCCACCTAAGAGCTTTCCGCCCACCTAGTATAAAATTCCACAGCCAATTTATATATAGCTTAAAGGTACCGTATTACCTAAGCAGAATAACCCTATATAGCTTTCCGCTTATTAAAGCTTTCTGCCTATTAAAGCTTTCTACTTATTAAAGCTTTTTGCTTATTTAATGCCTTAAGCAAATATTATATATTAAATAATATAGCGTGCCTTTATTATCCCTACTGCTATAAGCCGCTACCTTTTTTATCGATAGGGCGTGCTATAGGCTAAGTACTTAAAGCGCTGCTTTAAAGGGCGCTGCTTTAAAGGGCGCCGCTTTAAAGGGCGCCGCTCCAGAGGGCGCTGCTCCAGAGGGCGCTGCGGGGTAATCTTGCTTAATTAGGGTATACATTAATTTCTTAGCAGAAATTGCCTATAAGGCTTGTATTGGGTGGGCGGAAAGTTCCTGGGTGGGCGCAATGGCGGAGCTGGGTAAGCCGATCAGAAAAGCTGGGTGAGCCGATTATGGCTGGTGTGACGGGACATGGTAAAATTCCGAGTCTTGATGAAGCGTATTTCCAGGTGGCACAGTCCACCGTCAAGTTCATTAGGGTGAGTTCCCGCGCTTCTCCCGTCAACCACTCCAGGCCCATTTTGGTCTCTATCGGCGCAATAGCCCAATCATCTGCGCCACGGGCGGCAATCCCCCCAGAGTTAGATCTGGAGGCACAGGTCGTCACACTTCCAATGTTTCGAGCCGCCGCTCGCCCGCGAAGCTGTACCACAGTCTCACGAGCCCCTTTTTATATTCTGACGAATACCGTATCGAATTGGAATCGAACAACAGACTGCTTTTGTCGTGATTACTCTGTGCGTTGTGCCCATACCAAGGGGCGGGCGGGAGTCCTAGGCCCAGCATGCCGCTTCCAGTTCCGTCGCTACTTGATTGTCGTCGGTGCAGCCGACAAGAACAATCTTATGACTCTCGATTTTGATGCCGACCAGGACAAGAATCGACCAATCCAACTTGCCCAACGCTATTTGGGTGCCGTACCGCACTCCAAAAGTTTGGATTGCTTCCTGAAGTCGTATTCGGCCGCATTTGATTATTATTATCGCCAGAAAATGGTGCTATCTTTACACGCACTGCTCACTCGTAATGGATTTCCATGCACTTGTAAAATCGACTGGTTTTTGCCCACGCTCAGGGCAGGACACATTCAATGGGCATTACATTTCCTCTTATCACCGTTGGCTTCATCTCAAGAAACAATATTTTCACAAATCATTCTGCCTGGTGAATCAAAGGCAACCCTACTTAACCCACGATATGAAGGCTTTAGGATCAGCATTGCTACTTGAAGTGCGTTGAATTTGTGGCAAGCCGTGAATGTCCTTTAGCCCTCGTCAAGCAATATCGTTATAGTATTAGCCTCATCTTCTACACTATTTTATCTCAATTTGCTCAAGGACCGGCCAGGGCTTTCACTAGCGTCTGTCAGGGGCATTGATGGGGCTGGAATCAGTAGAGCGGGGCTGTGTTGTATACGTAGTCCATGTCTAACCCCTTGCTACAAGTCAGATTCCTGGTACGCTTGCACAAATCAGATTTCTGGCACGCATGCTTGGTCGTAAATTCCCGGGATCCCAGCTCCATGCCTAGGGGCCCCGGGCCCGTTAATAAACGAGAATGGGCCGTTGTAAGCAAGACTCTGCACCTCAGATAAAAGTCACTTCCTGCGGCTAAGCACTTGAGTAAAGACTTCAATTATATATTTGGTTATCAAAAGTCTGTTTACAGGCTTGTTTACACGTAGACTACATCTACTATTGGTTAATACAGAGTACCTGAGCCTGCGGATAATAAATAAGAAAAACACAACATGTGACCGTCCCAGCCGTTTCATTGGCCTGAGGCTGGTGCGGGGCCGTCTGAGCTTGACGTCATGCCCCCGGAGAAAGATGGACAAGCTTTCTGGCAGCCCTGCCAAGGTGCCAAGCTGGACCTGGCCATGCTTGGCCCGGCGGCTTCCCGCCCTTCTGGCAGATCCTCACCGCATCTGTCTGTCTTGAAATCGAGACATCAGATGGAGAAACTCTCAGGTCCGAATGTCGTTTGCATGAACCTCTCGGGTATGGTCTGCCGTCGAAAGTGTGAACAGTTCAAGTATCACATCAATAAATGAATCTGAAAGACGCTCGGTTTCCATCGCATCACATTGAAACAAATCTACTGTATCGTCCCCCAGCTGCACCCGGTCTATCGCAGATGGGGCCGCTTCACGCTCCTCCTCCTCCTCCCAGCGCTATCTTCCATCCTCTTGCAACCAGTCGCATCATGTAAGCCCAAGGGGCGTCATGTTTAGCAACAGCCGCAGCTCTCGGTGATGCCACAGCAGTCAAGGGACTCGCCGCAACCGCCACGCAGGCTCATGTCGGTGTTCATGTTCTCCTGCGCGTCCTACATCGTGGCCGGCTTAGTTGCTTTTCGAGTGAAAGAGAGGGGAACAAAGGACAGGAAGCATCGGAACTTACAGGCTGCTGCGTGATGACACCTGAGTCAGTGGGAGCCAGCTCCATGGGCTGCTGCTGCTGGGGGGTGTTGACCTCGGGCATTGTGTTCGATGTGCAATAGCTCAGTACTGATATCTGAGAGATCGAGGTAGGCTACAGCACCTGAGAATTTATGACTGCAGGTTCAATGATGATGATGGCTTTGGAGGGAAGAAGGTCATGGGAAATCAGGAGAGATACGCTGGCGCAGGAAAGCGGGAGGGAAAGCGGTCCTTTTCTATCCTGCTGAGGCCCGCTTGATGACCACAGTATCCCTGTCCGTCCTATTTTAGACCCCTGCACCCTTGCCCTGCCAGCGCCAGCTTCGATCACAGATGGTTGGTCTCGATCTCTCAGCCCATGCCTGTTTCCAAAATATCCCGGCAATTCGAGTGGTGGAACGGTGAGGACAGGCCGTTGGGGACATGGGTGCAGTGGCGTGCAGGTGCCGCTCCTGCACTGCCACACCTCACAGCGCAACGGGAATTAAGCCAGTGGGCAGCGTCGAAGTAAGCCAGGGGCGGCCAGTGTTGAGGGTGCCCTGGCTACAAAGTGGGGAGGCCCGGACCAAGATAGAGCCAGCGGAGAGTGCAATCATATCGAACCACCGGCCCGAGAAGAAGGGCAATTGCACGCTCAAGAGGTTTTCAGGCGCCGCCATTGTTGGAGGCTCCAACCTTATGCTCAAAAGGGCCTAATTTTAATTCGCTAAACAAGTTGACGATACCATCCCCATTGCTGGGTCGAAGCGGACTTACTTCCAATTCGATCCGGCGTATGATCATTCCGCCATTCCCATTATCCCATAGAGCATACTGTCGAAGACTTGTCGGCGCACACTGCTACGACTCGGTCTAGCCCAGTGCCTACTCCATGTGATGTCGCCACGCCTCAGACGCCCAATGTCACTGTGAACGATGATAGCGAGACGGCGCCCGATCAAGTCCCTACTGTGGTGCTAAGCACAGAGGCTGGTGAGCCCGCCTGGAGACTGGGCAATGAAGAGGTCAGGAAAGACGCATCTCTGAGACTATTCGCCATGTAAGTCAGTTCACAGCGCAACAGACCGGCGAAGCTCATGTGGAAGAGTAGCTACTTTGAGAAATACCATCACTTCTTGCCAATACTCGACCCAAGTCAAAGCCCTGAACAATGCTACAAAAAGTCGCCCGCGCTGTTTTGGACTCTTATTGGAATTGCCGCACGGCAAGATCGAGAATTACCAGACCTGTTGGCGAGACTAAAGCCATCGTTGGCAAACATGCTTCAGACCATGATGTTCGAGTAATCAGTACCTTCCTCACGTCCAAGTGATGATCCTGTGGGCCGCTTGGCCGCTGCCCAATCTCCGGTCGTGGCACGACAAGACGCCAATGGTCATCAGTGCGGCTGTGCCGCATGCCATGCAGCTCGGGCTGCATCGGCCAGGCTCTGAGGATGAGTATAGCTGAATGGGGTTCTTCATGAGAGAAAATCTCGTCGAAAATGAGAGGTCCGTCCTGCCTGCCTCGGCCCAAAAAGTCTTCCGCAGTGGTGCCTGGTATAATATATTAAAGGCTATAATAGATAACGCTTAAGGCTATTATCTCCTTCTATATATATAAGTATAGGTATACCCCGGAGAACCGTTTTATAGCTTTTATCTCTCTTTAACTAATATATATATTATATATTGGTTGGGCTAGGATATATATATATAAAAGAAAATAGTAGGTAAAAATAACTTAATTAATTAAATTTATAGTTATTATTAAGTTAAAGCTATTATTAAAAGGGTAATAGCTATAAGCTAATCTATAGAAAGCATTTTAGCCGGATTATTTATCGGGCTAAAAGGTTATAGCTAATTAATTAGCTATATCCGCTATAGCTAATTATTATTATTTCTATATTAGTAATTTTCTAATTTAATTATAATTAAGCTATTATTAAATAGCTTAAAGATACCCTTTTCTTTAAATTAATATAATAAATTATATAACCTTATTTATTAATTATTTATTTAATTTATTACGTTTAATATAGCCCTTTATTTAAACTATTAACTTATTTATATTAATTAAATATTTTAGCACCTTATTTAATAAAGCCTTTATTATAATATTTATAAGGTTATTATTACTATTAATCTATTTAACCTTATAAATTTTTTATTATTTATATATTTAATATAAAGCTATAATATTAATTATTAACCGCTTCTTTTTTATTATATCTAGCTTAATAAAGTATTTATATAGTAAATAAAAATTTATATAAATAATAAGAGAAATTAGGGGAAGGTTTAATTAATTAATAATTAGCTATATTATTAATAAAAGTATTATACCGATATTAAAGCTACCGGCTATATTATAAATCTTTAATATTAATATACTTTTAATAACTTATCGGTATTTTATAAAAAATTAATAAAGTATATTACTATATATTTTATATTATAAAAGATTAATATTTTTCTTTTTATTAATAATAGTTATTATATAACTAATTTATAAGCTAAGGTTTTAATTATTAATAAAAAACCTATTTATAAAGATTATTAAAAACGTTATTATTAAATTAATTAAAATATATTATAGCCTTTATTTTAGGTTAGCCCTTTATTATTTTAGCTATTTATTAAATTTATTATAATTATTATAATTTAGTTTTTAAGCTTATATTATAATAAAAAGGTTAAAAGCGGCTTTTAACTAATAAATTAATGCGATATAAGCTTTATAAGCCTATTAATAAAAATATTATTAAAGATAATTATTAAAATTTATATTAATTAGCTTAAGCTTAATACTTTAGCCCTTTTACTTTATTTTAATAGCGCTATTAGAGGCTATTATTAATTTATAACTATTAAAATTTAATAGCTATATAAAGAAAATATAGTTTTCGGCTTATATTTAATTTCTACCTTTTAAATCTTTTTTTCTTTAATAATTAAAAATAAAAAGCTTATAATAATAAAGGTATTATTAATTTATATTCCGATTAGCTTAAATAAATCTTTTTTATTACTTATAATTAAAAGGTATAAATTATAGCTAAAAGTTATTATTTTTAACTTTTTATAATAATACTTATAATATATTATTTATTAATATATATTTACTTTAGCAATATTATAAAATAGCTTAATTAATTATATAATTATCCCTTTAAAATATTTTATTTTTAATTTCTTTAATAGCTAAGCTAAAATTATTTATAATAACTTACTTTTTAATTATAAATAGGCTTATATAATATTATATAGCTTAAAAGTTTTCTTTTTTATAAAAAGTAAAGCTATAATAGTAATAATTAGTTATTAGCTAATCTGCTAGATTATTAATAATTAAGTTAAAATAAACTTTTTCTTATTATTATTATAGCCCTAAATTATAAGTTTTAATTTCTTATATAGCTATTTAGCTTTATTTTTAATTTTATAAACTATTCGGGCCTTAAATAATCGGGTTTTATTATAAAAGTTATAATTAAAACGCTTAAATCGGAAGATATTATAAGTAATTAAATTATTAATTTTTTAATTATCCGATTTTTTAAATAAATTATTATTAATTATAATTATACCTTTATATTAAAGCTTAAAAGATAAGGTATAATTATCTTTTTTTTTTAAGTTATAAGGGCTTTAATAATAAAAGGTTATTTTTTAAGCTATTTTTATTTTTATAATAATTATTAGTAATTAATTATAATAATAGCTTTTTAATTAAAAAAAGGTTTTAATATTATTATAATAATTATATCTTTTATAAGGCTATTACTACTTTTATCGATATCGGCCTTATTATAAATAATTTTATTACTTTTAATAATAAGCTTTTTTAAAAGTGCCGGCTATATATTTTTATTATATAAATATAAACGTATATATATTAATTTAA
This sequence comes from Diaporthe ilicicola, assembly GCA_023242295.1. NCBI lineage: Eukaryota > Fungi > Ascomycota > Sordariomycetes > Diaporthales > Diaporthaceae > Diaporthe > Diaporthe ilicicola. Next base: position 163,545 of record JALPVH010000083.1, on the reverse strand, counting down.
ATCTTATAAGGCTATTTAAAAGGTTTAAAGTAAGGTTATAGCTATTAATAATAATTAACTTAAATAGGCCTTATTAACCGCCCTTTTTATATTATATTTAAACTTTATTTTAAAGCGGAAGGTTTAGCGTATTAATTATATTAGGGCTATTTTTTATATAAATTACCTTTTTAACCTAGCATTTTATAAAAAGTTTTTAAAAGGTTTTTATTACTTTTTTTATAGCTTTTACTTATTTTTATATAAATAATATAAATAGTAAGTTTATTAATATTTATAAATAAGCGTTAAATATTAATAATATTAGGATAAAGCTATTAAAGCCGGAGGTATTATTTATAGCTTTAATTACTATTTATAAAATTACTTTAAGGCTATAATAATTTAATAATTTAGCGGAAAGGATTTTATATATATAGCGGAAAGGTTTATAATACCTTTTAATTTTTTAATTAATTAATAAGCTTTTATAAAAATCTACCTATAGCTTATTTTTATTAATTTTACTTTATTATAAAATTTAGCTAATATAAAATTTATTCCGGTATTATAAGAAATCTACTTTAGGAAACCGATATATATATTAATTTATATCTAGTATAAGGCTTTTTATATATTCTTTATAAAAAAAAAGGTAAAAAACCTAGCTATTTAAAAAAAGGTTATTATATTAATTATATATAAAATAGGCTTTAAATTTAAATATATTATATTTATAATTAATTTATAATTAAAGTTATAATTATTTTTTAATATAAATTTAAACCTTTTAAATATTAAATTATAAAGTTAATAATAATAATAAAATTTATTTATTATAATTAATATAAATATATTAGAATTATAGCTTAAGTTTTATAAAAGCTAGGCTAATTAGTTTATTAATAAATAATTAAAGCGGCGGTATAAATAATATAGCTTAGTTTTTATAAAAAAGATATTAGCTTTTTATTTCGGAATAAAAAACTATAAATAACTTTATTTATATATAACGGGATATACTTTCTTATAGCTATCTTTATTATATTATATTATTTTATTAATAATATTTTAAAAAAAGATATTTAATTTATTTATATTTTAAATATAAAGAAAAAAAAGTATTAAAGCCTTAATTATATAAAATATAATTAATTTAATTAGTATTTTAATTATAATAATATTAATAAATATTAATTTAAAACCTTTTTTAAATTTAATAAAAACTTTACCGGCTTATAAAAAGTTTATTATTATTATTAAATTATCTTAATAAAGGGTAAAATATTATTTATAGCTAGCTATAAAGAATTTTACTATATTAATATTTAAAATAATATTTTAAAATTTTAAATATAAATATTACCTTTTAACTATAAATTAATTAATAAATATACTTATATTATTAATAGCTTTTTTTTTAAAGGTAAAGGTATAAAGAAAAGCGCTATTTATTATAAACGTTATTATTTTTTTACTATTAATATAAATATTTTTATTATTATTATTAAAAATATTTAACTTTTTTACCTTATAGCCTTTATAATTAATAATATAAGTAGCTATATCTTAATTTACTATAAATTAGTTATAATATTAATATTAAATAATAAATTAGCTTTATAATTATTATTTTTTTTTAAAAGTATATTTTATTAATTAATAACCTTTTTTATTATAAATAAAATATCTTTTTCTTTAGGCTAATAATTATTAATCCGAGATTTATTAATAATAGCTTTCTTAAAATAATTATCTTTAAAATAAGGCTTTAAAGCTTTTTTAATAATTATTATTATACTAATAATTAAAATATATTACTTTTACCTTATTACTAGCCTTTTTTAAATTTTAAATAAAAATATTCCGGGTTTTTTAAGCGAAATAAATATTAAAATAAGATTTAAAGTTTTAAAATAGCTTTTTATATAGTTTTATCGGTATAAAAAAAGCTACTTTAAATTCCGCTATTTTAATATAAGTATAAATAGTTTAATTATAAAAAACCTTATTACCTTTATAGCTAAATTTAAATATTTACTAATATAATTATAATTTTTTAAGAAAAAGATAAAGGATTTTATAAAAGCTTTTATTAATATTATTCCTATTATTTTAAAGGGTTTAAAAGGTTATTTATATTTAATTATTATAATATTATTATTAATTAATATCGGTATTAAAGTACGTTTTTAACTTATAATAAGCTATATTAAAGTTATTATTATAACCGATATAATAAATAAAATAATTTATTATATAGCCTTTAAAGATTTTTAATAATATTATATAAAATTAACTAGGTTTTATCTTATTATATTTATAATAAAAAAGAAAGATTTATAATTTATTATTAAAAAACTATATACTTTTTTGCTTTATTTATAATTATTATTTTAACTTTTTATAAACTTTAAAATTCTTTTAAAATTAAATCTTTTATTAAAATAAGGCTAAAAAAAGATATCGGTAAAGGTTATATAGTATTTCTGCTATTATAAGTATTAAGTATAATATTTCTTTTTAGTAGTATAGGATATCTATTACTTATAATTATTAATATTTATAAGTTTTTTAATTTTCTTTTTAAAGATAAAATTTCTATAAAATAGCAGGATTATATATAAATCGGTCTGCTTTTTTATATACTTTTTTTTCTACTTATAAAGAAGAAAAAAGGGCTTAAAAGAAAGAAAAAGCTTAAGGCGGAAAAGAAGCTTAAAAAAAAGAAAAAGCTTAAAAGGGGTAAAGCTATTTTTAATATAGTTTTTACTACCTATAATAAGATAATAAAAAGCTATTCCCTAGCTATTAAAATAGAAATACTTTTAGGTTAATATTATAAAAAGGGTTAAATACCGGTTAAGGTTAAAGCTAATTTTTAATAAAGATAATAGGTTATTCCGGGTTATATAGGGCTTAACTATTTTTTATATTAAAAGATATTTATTGCTATTTTTAAAAAAAATATAAATCTTTATTTATTTTTATTATATCTTAAAATTTTATATCTTTTTATTTAAAGCTTATTTTAAGGAAAAGTAAATTATAAAGTTATTTTTTAATTCTTTTATTATTAATTTCTAAATAGATTTTTTTTTTAAAAAAAACTGCTTTTAATTTATAAGTTTATTATAATTTAACAATATTAAATATTTTTATAATTTAATTCTTAAAGTTATTCTGGAAATAAATAAAAAAAATATTATTAATAGCCTTACTTTTTTAAAGTATATTTACCTTATAGGTAAGGTATATAATAAGCTTTATAAGAAATTTCTTTTTTAATTTTATAGTTAAATTAATAAGGGTAAGGTTTATAACTTTTTATTTAAAAAATTTAACCTTTAAGTAAGCCCTTTTAAGTTTTTATATATATACCTTTTTCTATTTATTATAAGCGGGATTTATAGATTTTTTAAAAAAAGATATTTTTAAAGTTTTTTATTTTTAAAAAATATTATAATACTTACTATTATAGCTTATAACCGGCTTAATAAATTATTTACCTTTAAATAATAATTTTTAATAAGCGGAAATATTATTATATAATTTAATTAATAAAAATATTTCTTTTTTAAATTAATTAAGGGAAATAATAATTAATAATAGCTATTATCGGTTATTTAAAGAAAAAGGTAATTATTTAAAAAAAAAAAAAAAAAAAAAAATTATTATAATATTTTTATTATTATTATTATTAGTAATAGTAGTAGTACTAATACTTATAATACTTATAATAATAAAGAAAAAAAAAGTAAATAAAGTAAATAATAATAAAAAAAGATATAAATTATAAAAAAAGTATAAAATATAGTAAAATCTCCGGTTAAATTTATATAGAAATAATAATTTTAGGTTTTAAGGGTATATTAATATAATAAAAACCGATTAAGTAATAATATTAGCTAAATTATCTTAAATATATTTTAAGCGCTATAAATTATTTAATAGAATTAAATTAATTACTTTTCTAGCTAACTTATAATATACTTTATATAAGGAAAAGATAGGGTTTTTATATCGATTAAAGTTTCTTTTCGGTTTTAAGCTTTTAAGGGTTTTAATTTATATTTATTATAAGGGTAAAGAGAAAGGGCTAAAGAAAGGGAGGGTTAAAGGAAAAGGCGCTTTTAATTATAACGTTTTTTTTAGCTTAAGCTAAGAAAAAGGTTAAAAAAGAAAGGGATTATAATATATAATTATAATAGCTATTTAATAGTTAATTAAAAGGAAAAGCTTATTAAAAGAAAGTTAATAATAGAAAAGGTAAGCGTAATAAAGTATACCGGAGATTATAAATATTTTTATTAATAGTTTTCTTATATAAGGAAATTTAATAATAGTTATAAGTAATAGCTAATAGCTAATCTTAATATTTTCTAAATATAAATAATAGCTATTAAACTTAAAAATATTATAATTGTAATATAAAATTTATTATTTAATTAATATAAATTAAAGTTAATAATAATAAGCTTATAATTAATAATAATTAAGATTTACTTTTTTAACCTTATTATTAAAGATTATTAAATAATTACTAATTAATATTAATTAAGCTAAAGTATATATATATAAAAGAAAATAATAGGTAAAAATAATTTAATTAATTAAATTTATAGTTATTATTAGGTTAAAGCTATTACTAAAAGGGTAATAGTTATAAGCTAGTTTATAAGAAGCATTTTAGCCGGATTATCTATCGAGCTAAAGGGTTATAGCTAATTAATTAGCTACGCCTGCCGCAGCTAACTGCTGCTATTTCTATATTATATATACTCTTTTTAGTATTACCGCTTAATAGGTTATAAGCCCGGAATTGCTTAATATAGCCTAATAGCGCTAAAAGCGGTAGATAAAATTTATTTAAAAAGAATTACTTAATCCCTTAAAAATATTTAAATCCCCTATACCTACTTTTCTTCTCTTTTTAACCTTTTTCTTATATATTAATTACCTTTTTTAAATTAATAAAATATATTATTATAACCTTTAACCTTACCCTTTTATTAAACCGATATTTTTCTATTTATTAAATATTAAGCGTTTTTTATAATTAACTATTTAACTAATAATAATTAACTATTAAAACCGCCGAATAGCCGAATTACTTACCGCTTTAAGTAATAAAATACTTTTCGTTTTTTTAAGCTAAAATTTAAACTATTAACTAAGTAAGCTTAGCTTTAAAGCCTTTAATAATAAGTTATATAATATTTTAGATATACTATTAATTATTAGTAATATTAACCTTTTTAGCTTAAAAGTAATATTAATAAAAGTTTAATAACTATTTTAATAAAAAATACCCCTTTTATATATAAAACCGTTAAGCTACCTAGCTATTATACCTTAATATAAGGAAGAATAATAGATTAGATAAAGAAAAAACCGCTATATAGCTACTATAAAATTATAAAAATATATTATTAGCTAATAAAATTACTTATCTTTAATAGCCTTCTTTATAATATTTTTTTTAAGTTCCTTACCTATATTATAAAGTACTTTATTAGGTATATTATTATTAAAACCTTATTATAGCCGGAATTTAAATTAAGAGATATAAATAAGCTAAATATAGCATTACTTATTAAAAATATTTTCTATTTTTAATAAACTTAATATAAGGGCTAATATAATTTCTAATATATAAAGAGTTAATTTTAATTAATAGCTTTAAAAGGCTTTTTAAATAAGATAAAGATATCTATATTAAATATAACCTTAAATCGGATATTTTCTTTATTTAATATAAATATAAATAAGAGCTTAATTAAAATAAATTATTTATTTTAATTTAAAGCTATTTTAAAGAAAATGCTAAATAATATTTTAAAAAGAAATTTTTAATAACCGAGACTTTTAATATATATATTATAATTATTGCCTTTAAAGCCTATTATCTGCCTAAAGGGTTTATATACTTTTAAACCCTTTTTAATACCTATAATATATTAAACCTTTTAAATAATAAGGAAGGTATATCTATTTATATTAAAAAATTATAAAAGGTAAAAATAAAAATCGGAAAGGTTTATAATATTTATAAAATTAGTAATCCCTTATTTTTTATAAAGTTTTTTAATAGGCTAGGATTAAGCTTTAATACTTTTTTTATTTTATTTTATAATAATAATACCTTAATTCTTAAAAAAACTATTATAGGAAAAAAGGTTTTAATAATTAGCTTTATTATTATTCTTTAGATAATAAAGATAAAAAAATAATATTAAAAAGGGGCTTAAATAAAAATTATAATAATAGCTATTATATTATCTAATATATAAAATATTAGCCCTTTTAATTATAGCTATTACTAAAATATACTTTATATTAAAAACCTAAAAATATAAATCTATAAGGAAATTAACTATTAAAAAAAATATTTATAAAAAGCTATTAAAGCTATAGCTTATAAGGTAAACTATAACCGGTAAAAGGCTAACTTTAATAATAAAATTTAATTAAAAGATATATTAAATATTAGTTATTAATTAGCTTTAGCCTATATATTAATATCCGGCTAAAGCTTAATAGCTATATTTAACTATTTTATTCTTAACTTATTTATACCGATTACCGAGATATACTTTATTAAAGTAATTACTTAAATATTATTAATACCTTAATCTGCTTAAAGCTATCTATTAAAGTTATTAAAAACTAATTAAATCCTTAATTCTAGTTATATAAATTATATAACTATATTTAAAAAGCATTTTATTAAATTAATCGAGCTATATATAGAAAAGGTAATTAATAGGATTAGCAGATTTTAAATATACTTATAAGGTATTAATATAATAAAGATCTTATTATTAAATAAATACTTATTTACCCTTTTTAATTACTTTTATAGCTTAAAGGCCGGTATTAACCTTATTTTAGCTATAATATTATCGACTATTTCATTTATTTAAGTTCCCCTATTAAGCTGGAACGATAGTAAGTATCTGAGAAAAACAAGGCACAATATATCTTTTAAATCAACACAGTAGGTTTTGCCATACAGAACTTTTCATAATAACTTATTAATCTTCTATAAGCCTATCTATAGTTAGAAGCCGCCATTCTGCACTAATAGCTATAGCGTTAGGCTATGCCTAGTCTATTTACGCTAATACTTTTAATAAGCTATTAGCCCGTCGAGGTTAAAGCTATCGCGGGCTGCAAGCAACCTAATCTAACGCCATTAAGCACTATATAAAAGTGCCATCGCCGTATAACTTAGGCCTTTAAGTTGCTCGAAATAAGCGATATTAAAAAGCCGCTATTGCCTTAACTATCTTATAGGATATGCATAAGTTCTAGCTCTGCTTAAACACATACCTATTATAACCTTTTCCGCAAGACCACTTAAAAGCAATTATTTAGCCGAAACCGAGATAACTGCTAATCAAGCTTAAACCACTACTTATATACGCCTAAGACCCTTAAATCAGGTAAGGCTATTATATTCCATTATCTAGATATATAGATCTAATAGCTTTACAGCTATAGAAATAAACTCTATTTATAATAAGCAAATTTTTACCTAGGTAAAAAGTTTTCTTACTAAGGTAAAGAAGCGTAAAGATAAAAACCCTTCCTTATCCCTATAAATCGATATATTTATTAGCACCTTAGAGATATATAAGGTTTATTTTAAAGAAATAGATAAGTTTATCGCCTATAAAGTAAGGATAAATAAGCCGAATGGAAAAAGGGAGGTTAATTATTTAATACACTTTTTTAAAAAGGTTTACCTTCTATCTAGATAAATTAAAGAGATAAAGCCTAATTACAGAAACGTAATATAGTTAAATAAAATTTAATTTAAAAAAATATAATTATAGGTCTTTTAACCTTATACTTAGAAGAAAGCTATAATATTATAAATATATAAAACTATACTGCTATTAAATTGCTTAAGCTATATTATAAGCTAATAAGGGATAATAGTTTTTATTATATTATTTTATTATAGCTTATTATAGGTTTAATATAAAAGCTTTCGCTTTAATTACCTTTATTATTTACTTTATAAGCTTATAATATAATATATAATATAAGCAATTAGCGTATATAGCAGAAGCTAACCTTATTAAGCTAAAAATAATATTTACCGGAATTATATTTATCTTAATAATTAAGCACTTTTATAAAACCTATATAGTAATAAAGCTTAAGGAAAAGCTATATAAAGAAATGCTATTTAAGAGTAAAAAGCGTTTAAAAGCGTTATATATTAATATTATTAAATTTATTTATAATACCGAAATTTAAAATAAAAGGTATTAAATAATAATTATTAATAGTATATTTAGGTTTTATTAAATAATTTTAATTAAAAAAAAGTAATTTATTTAAAATATTCTTAAATTTTCTTACTTTATATAAACGTTTAAAGATATATTATAGATATATCTATCTAAATTAAAAAGGTAAAAATAGCTTTATAATCTTTAAGCTTTTTTATATTAAGTAAGGGATTATATTTTATTATATAGATATAAAGTAATATTAATTAAATAGCCTAATTAAACGTTATAACGGGCTATTAATAAAATAGCTTTATATAGTTTTATAAGCTAGTAATATTAAATTTAAATATTAATTAATAATTCTTATAACCGGGATTTATATATTAATAAACTATTATCTATTTATATAAATTAAAAAGATATTATATAAAGCTTAATATCTTAAGAAGCTTAATTTAAATTACTTATAAATTCTTAATTTATAGGGATATTATAAGCTTTTAAATATTTAGCAATTAAGTAAGCTTAAACCCTTAACGGAATACTATTAACTTTTTAGCTATAAGGGATATAGTAGCTATATAATTCTTATTACCGGAGGCTGGGTTATAATAATACTAAATATAGTTTTTAATAAATATAGTTAAATATCTTTTTTAAAGTAGAAATTTAAAACCTTATTTAAGGGCAGCTTTAAATATAAGGGAGATAAATAAATAAAAAATATTTAAATTATTTAATTTATAATATAAACTTAGAAATATTCTATTTTAATACTAATAACTTTAATTTTAATATTAAATAAAAACCCTTTAAAGGCTTTAAATTTAACCTTTATTATTAAAGCCTTAAAAGCCTTAATAATATTATTACCGCTTTATAAGTATATTATAATTAAGACTTTTAATAAGCTATTTAAAATTATAATCGATATATATAAAGTTAACTTAACGGTATTTAAATAGCTTAAGTTTTAGCTTTAATAATTAGCTAAAGTAATAAATAAAGATATCCCTTTTAATTATATTTTAATAGCTATTAATAAAATATAATACTTAATATTTTATCTTATAATTACCTTTATTAGCGTTATAATATATATATTTTAATAACTAATTAAGCTTTATATCTTAATAAATGCTTAAAAGAATTTATATTAATATTAATAAAGAAAAGCGATAAAAAAAAAGTATTTACTTATTTAAAATAATACTTAAATATTTATACCCCTATTACTTAAAAGAAAAGTTTTTTAAGGAAAGTAGGTTTATAAGCTAAAAAGGGGGCTAAATAGTAAAATACTTTAATATAAGGCTAAATAAGTAATTAAAGGCTTTTTATAAAAAAAGGGTATTAATTTTACAGATATATTTACCTTAATAATAAAGCCGATAAGCTATAAAGCTTTTTTTATTTTAATTATTATTTTAAATTTAAAAGTTTATTAAATAAATATAAAGATTACCTTTCTTTATAAAAAGGTTATTAAGAAAATTTATATAAAATAACCTTTAAGCTTAAATAATATTAAGCTTAATCTTATTTATAAGCTTAATAAAGTATTTTATAATTTAAAGTAATTTTTATAAGTATAATATTAAATATTAAGCCTTTTTTTTAAAAAGTTTAAATAAAAGCCGTTATTTACCGATTTAAATATATTTATAAAAGATAAGATTTATATTATAATTTATATTAATAATCTTTTTATTATTAAACCTTTATTAAATAAAATTAATAAAATTAAGTATAAGCTAGCTATATAATTCGAGATAATTAATTTAAGAAAGTATTAATATTATTTTAATATAATTATTAAATAAGATAAACTAAGTTAGATTATAAGGCTAGGCTAAAAAGCTTATATTAAAAAGATTTTTTAAGAATTTAAGTTTTAGGATAAGCTATTTATTAATATTTTAATAAATATTAGCCTATTTAAACTAATATCTAATAATTATTTTTTTAACCTAATAATAATTAAATGCTATATTAAAGTAATTAGGTTACTTATATATATAATATTAAATATATAGCTAAATATAGCCTTTATTATATTATATTTAAGTAGATATCTAGCTAAATTAATAAAATATTATCTTTAAATTATAAAATAAGTTTTTAAGTATCTTTAAAAAATTATCGATTTAAAATTAATTTATCGGAATAATTTATAATTATTAATAGAATAATATAATATAGATTATAAAGAAGATATTACTATTTAAAAGTTAATTATTAGTTATATATTCTATATAGAAAGCGCTTTAATTAGCTAGTTATTTAAGTAATAGATAGTTATTATATTATTTACCTATAAAGCTAAACTTATAGCTTAAATATAAGCTATAAAGGAAGCTATTTAGCTTTAAATACTTTTAAAAAAGCTCGGGATAAATAGTTTAATTATAATAATTATTTAAAGTAATAATTAAAAAGCTATTATTATATTTAAGGACTTTTAAAGTTATATTTAAATAAAGTATATTAATATATAAAATATATAGGTTAGGAAAATATAAAAAAAGATAAAAGTAGATATCCGGTATATACTTATAAGGATATAAATAGCTAATAGGCTTATAAAGCCTTTTTAAGGCTATTATTTATTAAGTTTAAGAAGAAGCTAGGTTTTAAGGCTAGGTAATAAAAGGATAAAATAGCGCTTAAATTATAGGGGAGTATTAAAGGCTATAATAAATAACGCTTAAGGCTATTATCTTCTTCTGTATATATAAGTGTAGATATACCCCGGAAAACCGTTTTACGGCTTTTATCTCTTTCTAATTAATATATACGTTATATATACTCTCTTCGGTATCACCGCTTAATATGATGACCCCGATGAATAAGAAGCCCGCCGCGCGGAGAGGAATAAGAAGTGGCTCGCCTTAATGGTGATTTATCAAAGGTGAGTGCGATACAGGTCTTCCAGGAGTCTCTGCTGATTCTTGCAGTACGAACCTAGAATGGGGGCATCTTCCCTTGCTTTGTCTAGCTGAACGCAGTACGCTGCGAGCTGTTGATCAGATACGGCAACAAAATATTACTCCGGAGCTCGTACACTATCTCAAGCTCAGCAATTTCATGCAAAGTGCCATGAACGATGTTGACGGGCTCGGACCAGTTCACCAGGGAAATACGGAAGGGTTCTATACGATCATGATGAAATTAGAAAATCAGATGATCGCAATCGAGAATGCCATCGTGAATCCCTCATAGATGACAGGTCTACGACTGCAAAGCTCGAAGCTTTACCTGAGAATAATTATTAGGTTTTAGATATACGGTAGCAGAGTAAACGGGTATACGCAGTATAGGCGCGGGTTACAAGCAGTAATATTAATAGGAATAAGACTATTAAACTTAGCCCTCTCTCTCCTTCTTTCCTTTCGCTTTTCCTTCCCTCTTTTTATAATAATTTCTTCTTTCTTATAATATTATAATAGCGTTAACGTAATAATATCGGTATTCTTTTCCAAGCTTATTCCCGATACTTTAATATTTTTAAATATAATTTATAATTTTAAAAGGGCTATAATATTACTACTTAATAAATTACTCCCCCTTTTAAGCTTTTATTTTTAAAAGCTGTTTAAGTATAGGTTACTTATAATATAATTAAAATATAAAAACCTAATATTTATAAAATAAAAAAATAATAATAATTATTAATTATAAAATTTATTATATAATATATTATTCCTATAAGTTATATAAATAATATATATAAGTTAAATAAAAGTAAAGTTAATAATAAGGCTTTTATTTTATTATATAATATAATATTATAATTAATTAATAAAATATTAAAAAATTAAATTACTATTATTTTTAAATAAATTATTATTTTAAATAATATTATCGGTATAGTATTTATAAAGCGCTTTTACTTAAGGTATTTAAAACCTTTCCTTTTTTTTTTCTTTTTTTTTTTACTTTTTTTTTTTAATAGGTATCTTTATTAATTTATAAATAATATCGATACTTTTCTAATTATATAGCTTTAATATAGTAATAATATAATATAATATAATATAATATAGCATAATATAATATAATAAAAGTAAATAATAAATATAATATAGTATATATATAAAATATAAATAATATATAAACGCTAATTATATATAGATATCTAACCTTATTAATATTATTAATATTAATAAGCTTAAAGCTTTAACCTTAACCTCGAAAAAAGCTTTCTCTAATAAGCTAGTATATATATTAGATTTATATAGCTTAAGTATAACGCTAATATTATATATAAACCTTAACACTTAAAAGATAGAAAATAAATAAGGGTAAAAGTAAAGCTAGCATTATTTATAAGCTATATAAATAATATATATACTATATTTATTATATTATTAATAATAACTAATTCTACCGTTATAAAAATTAATTTAGCTATAAATAAACCCTTTATATATCTTTATAGCATTTAAATTATAATTATATTATATAGTTATTAATAATTTATAGTATATATTAAATATTATACTTAATACGCTAAATACACTTAAAATAACTACTTTATTATAAATATATTACTTTTATATTTTAAAGGTATTGCTAATATATTATATAGATCCCTTTTAAGGTTAGTATTTTAATAAAGGTAGCCTTAGCTAGTCTAATATTTTAATAATTTTAAGGCTTTATAGCTGCTATAAAAGTATTATCTTTATAAAAGATAACTATTATCGCTATATCTATATAGTATAATAATAATACCCCTATTATTAATACCGATAATAAATAGCTAATAGTTATATATATTAATATATCGGCATTTAAGTATATTACGGATATTATTAAATGCTTTACCGGTAAAGCGGAAGAAAATAATAAATAAGTGCTATATAAATAATATATAAGAAAAAGCTTTTTTAAAAACTTTAAATAGATAAATATATATTATAAGCGTAAGTAAAAAATTTAATAAATATAGCCTTTACACCGTAAATATATATAGCTTATATATTAATTATACTTTTTAACTTCTTTCCTCCCTTTTTTTTTATACTCTATAATAAATAAAGTATTATAAATATTTATATATAGCTCTTATAAATTATCCTTACTATTATACCCCTTTTATTAAATAAAATATTAGCAATTTTTATATAAGCCTTAATACTTTAAAATAGCCTTTACTTTAAAAATATCTTTATTATTTATTTCTATATTTTCTTTCGGTTATATTATTATAGCTCCCTCTTTATATTAAAATAGCTTAAGCGTAGTAATTAAAATAATATTATAAATCTTATAAAAGCTAAAAAGATTTAACTTATATACTAGCCTATAATTACTAATTATATTTATAATATAAAAAGGGCTTAAATATTTTATTATAAATTTACTATTTCTATATTATTAATATAAGTATTTTATAAAAACTATAATTAAATTACCCTTAATAAATTTTTTATTTAAATATTTCCGATTATATTACTTTATATACTTTATATTAATATTATATAAATATTATATAATTTTTATATATTTATTTTATAATTCCTAACCCCTTTTATCTATTAAGGGAATATATATTTCTTAAGGTTAAGGTATATTAGTTAGTTATTATAAGTTATATTTAAATAAAGTAAAAAAAGGGGTTATCTTAATAATTAAATATACTAAATTATTATATATAAATTAAGCAATATAAAAAAGCTATACTTAATCGGTATATTTAGTATTACAATATATATAAAGGTAATATTTAAGGTTTTAATTTTAATATTCGATTTAACTATTAATTTAAAAATAAAAGGTAATACTTAAACGCTACTTTATTATAAGGCAAATATAAAGTTTTACCTAAAAATAGCTTATAAATAGGCTGCCCCTATTTAAAATAATTTCTTTAAATATTCTATAAATTATAAAAATAAATAAAAATAATAAATCGGTAAAGCTACTACTTATAAAGTATATTATTATAGCAAAATATATTATAAATTTTATAAATCGGTTTATTATTACTAGAATAATATTATATAGCTTATTATTATATAGATTAATTAATAAAGGTAGCCCTATAATAAAATCTATTAAAGTTTTTTATTAAAGATATTATAATAACGGGAAAGATATAAAAAAGCTAAGCAGTTTATACTTAAACGCTTTAGTTTATTAATACATTTTATAAATATTAATAAACTATTTAATATCCTTTAATAAAATATCCTAATAATAGCTATATATAAGCTACTTAATTATTTTATTAATACTAAAGTATTTTATAAATTTATTATTATAATATATTCTTAATAATTCTAATCTTATTAAAAGGTTATTAGAAATATATAATCTAAAATTAAAATATAATAAGCTATTATATAAAAACTATATCTTTTCTATATCTATATTATATCTTTACCTTTTCTATTATTTCTTTATTTATATAAAAAAATCTTATTCTTATAATTAATATAAATATTCCGCTATTAAACTTAATAATTACTTTAATATAACTATAACGCTTTTTATATTAGCCTTATATAGCTATATATTTAAAAATATTGCTAGATTTAAAATAGCCCGGGTTATAAAGTATTTTTATTACTTTAGCTTAATATTTTCGCTATATTTATTATTTATATTTATTTTATAATTAGGCTATATAAAGCTATTACTATAGGTTATCTTTACTTTATAATTAAACTAATTATAATTATAATTATAGTTCTTACTCTTTCTTATTACTATAAACTTATAAAAACTATATAGCTTTTTCGCTATATTTCTTCTATTAATATAATTAAATCTTTAAGATAATCTATCGGCTAAATTATTTACTTTTAGGCGGTAATTAATAATAAAATTAACCGCTATAAAGATATTAAGCTAATATAGCTTATATATAAAAAGATTAATTTTTATATATTAATATTTTAAATTTAAATAATTAATAAAAACCGTTATAGGCTTTAAGGTATAATATAAATAATAGCGTTAAATAATAATAATATTAATAATTATAAGCAGCTTAAGCTTACTAATATTATAACGCTATTTTATAAATAATAATTTATATAACCGGAAAGCAATAGGATACTATATTCCCTTTATAAACTAGAAAATAATAAATTTAATAATATTTAAAGATATATCTATTTCTAAGCGTATATATAGCGTAAGCTTAAAATGTTATAATAGAGATACCGTTAAAAAGATATATTTAAGCAATTTAAATATAGCTATAACACCGGGTATAAAATTTAAAACGCTTAATATATTTCCCTTTAATAGATTTATAAAAGATATAATAATTTTTAAAAAGCCTTTAATAAACTAGTAATAAAATCTTATAAATTTAAAAAATATATAAATATTATATATATTATATAAAAACGGCTATTCTAAAATAATATCGATATATAAACGCTTTATAGTAATTTTATTAAAAATAATTATAAAGCTTAAAAATTCTACTTAAATAATTTAAAACTTATATTTAATAAGGTTAAAATATAGGTTTATTAATTAAAGCCGTTTAAAGACGCTATGTTAGGTATGGCCACAGTTTTAAGGAGAAGATAAGATGGATTCTTCTAACTCTTGTGGAGAAAGTAAGGAGAAAGAACCACCATAATATAGTGGGTTACTCCACTATATTGTGGTGGGGAAATCTCCACAGCTTCTCCAAGTGTATCTAGCCACCATATCCTGGTGGGGACAGGGTAAGGTCCTAACACGCTATAAACATATTATATATACATTTTATAATTATAGCTAAAAATTAAAATATTATCTAAATATATTATATAATATATATTAATTAGCCTAATTAATATATTATTAATATAAGCTTAAAAGGTAGCTAAGGTATTAATAAGCCTAAAAGGTATTATTAAATATTTAAAATATCTATATTTAATATAAAAGGCTATCTTTTACTTATTACTTATATAGATTTTAAGCCTATAATATACTTTCTTTAAATTAATTTTAATATAAACTTAAGCTTTTAACAGCTAATCTAATACCTTTAAAATTAATAAAAGTAATATATAATCCTTATATATACGCTTATTAAGTATATAGTAATTAATATAAAAATATAGCTTACCTCCCTTTTTTAATATAAATAAAATAAATACTCCTACTAAACTAATAAAATAATAAATTTAACCTTTTATTATTATTTTATCTAAATAGTATTTAAATATCTTAAGCTTTATACCCGAAAAAGAGTAAAGCGGTTTTTAAAAAGTAATAATTCCGTTTTTAAGGTTAATTTTATAATTAAAAAAGAAATATACCGGAAGGGTATTAGCCCTTTTAATAAATCCTAAATACTTAAAATCTATAAATTCGGAAGGTAATTATAGCTTAAAAATAGTATCTTAATTTTCTATATTATTATTAGCTATATTTCCGCCTTTTATAATTAAGCTAAATACTATAATTAAAAAGAAATAAACCGCTATAACTTTTAATAGCTATTTAAGTATAGGTTTAATATTAAGCTAATTTTAATATAAGGAAAATCTCTATTATTATCTTCCCTATTAAATTATAAGGTTAATAGCCTCTAACTAAAAGAAATTAAAAATAATATTTTAAAAGATATTAATAATAATAAAGTAATAATACTATATTTAAATAATTCTCTAAAAATTAATAATCTTAAAAAAAATTAAATAGCTTCTATAAATAAGCATTAATATTTTATTAATAATAATAAGCTTAAAGGCTAAATTAAAATAAAAGTAATATTTATATATATCGATAACGCTATAGCTAATTAAATTTTCTTTTATTTCTAAATTAATAAAGGTAAAGTAATAATAGAATTAATTTCTAATATAAATAAATATATTAATATATATTTAATATTTCCTTCCCTTTACTTATAAGCTAAGTTACCGTATTATAATAAATTTTTAATTAACCGAAAAAAGGTAAAAGTAATTAATAATAATATACCTCCTTTTTTAATAATATTAATAAATAATATTTAAATATTAACTTTAATAATAGCCTATATTACTATAAATATAATAGCTATTTTTATATAGCTTAGGATATATATTAATAAAATACCCTATCTACTAATAATTAAAATAAATTAACCCTTATAATAAATAATTATTAATATTAAAACTATATTATATATTAATAATAAAGATATATAAGTTAAATAGTATATTTTAAATATCTAATTAATAGTAATATTTTACTATATACTTTATATAATAATAATTATAGTAGATAAATTTTAACCGATTATTTAATTATTATATATAAGCTATATTATTACTATATAAGTATATAAATTATAATCCTTAAGCCGATTTAATATATTATATTAAACTAATAATTTTACTTTAAATACTTAAATATTATATTTAACTATTAATTATAATACTAATCTTTAAATAAAAATAGTTAATAATATTATTAACCCTATAAATTTCGACCTATAGCTTAAGAGCCTTTATTTTAGCTTTTTAATATTATTAGATAAAATTTATAATTAATTTATTATTTCTTTAATATATAGTTATAAATATTATTAATATAGTTACTATATATATAATATAATCGCTTAACTAATTATTTAAAAAGTTTTTAAATATTTTAAAAAAAAAAAAAGGTTTAATCCCTTATTTTATTAATAAGCAATATAATTACTTTAATCCTATTTAGAATTATTATATAAATAATATACTATATAATTAACCTTTTCCTAATTAATAATAAAATTAAAAATATAAAAATAATATTATAAATTTAGAAAAAAGGTTTAAAATTCTATATAAAAGGTTTCCTTATATTTTAAAAATAAAAGATTACTTAAATAAATTATTAACTTTTAAATTATTTAACTACTATATAATTATAACATAAAAATAAATTATAGCTCTAATATAAGTAAAGTTAATAAAGGTTTTAGAAAGGTTATAAAGCTTTTATAATTTTAATATAATATTATAATATATATTTATTTAATATAAAATTGCTATTTAATACTAATATATTTAAATTTCCTATTAAATTTTTATTTTTTATATTTAAGGTTATTATATATAATATAAATAAATTACCTAGCATCTTTGCTATTAATATATAATAATATTTATATATTAAAGCTAAAGCTAGGGCTAGGTTAAAATATAATATTTTAAGCCGAAAATAAAAGGTTTATATTAAGAATAACGGGTAATTTTTATATAAAAGCTATAATTTTATTATATAGAATACTATCTTAAATATTAAATATTATAATAATATTCTAAATAATTTACTACTTTTAAAAAGTTTAAATTATTAAGTTTTAAGTATATAGTAGCAGAATAAATAGATATATATAGTATAGATATAGGTTATAAGTAGTAGTATTAATAGAAATAAGATTATTAAACTTAGCCCTTTTTCTCTTTCTTTTCTTTTGCTTTTCCTTCCCCCTTTTTATAATAATTTCTTCTTCTTTATAATATTATAATAGCGTTAATATAGCAATATCGGTACTCTTTTTTAAGCCTATTTCCGATACTTTAATATTTTTAAGTATAATCTATAGTTCTGGAAGGGCTATAATATCACCACCTGACAATAATATACTTCCTCGACGATGCACCGAGTAAGAGACGGACCCAGGCTATAATGGGTCTATACAAAACCGCTTCACACTTGATATCGGAACACATCCTAGGGCACGATGCTGCATACGACCAACTCCCATTCTCGCCCCTATCTACAATTCGATGGATATTTTGTGCCGCTGTGGTACTTCTACGACTTAGTTGTTCGACACTTGGTGAGAGAGTAGATATAAAACTCGCTTATAACGCCGCTGCCTTCGCTATACGCAAGTTTGCAGTAATTGACAAGAGCGGCAACGATCTATTGCGTCTACCAACCAGACTGGCGGCTATCTTGCGAGCTCTGTGGCGCAGAGCCGAGAAGGGTTCCGATCTTTGCTCTCATCCTCCGCGATTGAGAGTTAAAACAAGACTCGGCAATAATCCCCAGGCCGATTGTCTGGTGCTTTTGCGTGACTACAGAGTGGCCGAACTTAGCAGCAGACCAGCACCATTGGAGCAGAGCAGTGCGGAAACACCATCATTGAGGAATTCTTCCATGGAAGCCCCTGCAGCGAACGAGGTGTCATGGCAGGATGGTGTGCATCTGCCTTTCAGCATGACTCAGTTGGGTCCCGATATTATAGATGTTGATTTGGAAGATTTCTTGAGCTCTTTGGGGGACTTGTCATGATACGTCTACTTCTATTTGAGTTTGCGAAAGACAGTGACGGCTACGGCTAGACGGTCGTGAACCACTGTCCAAAAGATCTCACTGGTCGAAGCTAATTCGTGTTCGTGGTAAAACTGCGCTTTTCTCACCGAAAGTATCAGCTGCAATGACAGATTCGCAATGTTGTTCCCATGCTTGCGAGGACCCAGGCTGCATTACGATTGGCACACTCGGCTCCACTGCCGCCACCATTCCTGCCGAGAGCAAAGAATATAATCAAGTCTGGACGTCGGGATTTTGCAAAAGCCTCAGATTTCGACCACCATTCTCGCGGCTGCAAAAGCGTATCGCCAAGGCCCACGGTTCGTACACGACGATTCGGATAAGTTAATGCGTCTGCTTCTCTCCAAGGGCGCGCGTACTTCCGATGCCATCTTTCCACCCAGTAACACCGAGCCACTCCAGCCGCGCACTATAGTTACTGCACTCCCAACAGTGGACCAGCCTTTAAAAACAGTGCTCAGTCTTATAGTCTCGGGAGCCAGTGCTGATATAATCGGAAGACTAATTAATGGTAGTACTGATATAAGTACTAAACCTGTCTACATTAATACCAATAGTCTCTTCGACGGCATATATAACATTATATGGGATATCACACCACTTTATATTGCAAGCCTAT
Organism: Diaporthe ilicicola; assembly: GCA_023242295.1. Lineage (NCBI taxonomy): Eukaryota > Fungi > Ascomycota > Sordariomycetes > Diaporthales > Diaporthaceae > Diaporthe > Diaporthe ilicicola. The sequence continues at coordinate 143,421 of JALPVH010000083.1, read as the reverse complement.
TTGCTAACGCCAACGGTATTTAGGCGTTATACGACTGCCAAGGTAACAGAACCGACTAGAGGGATATAGTATTATGCCGCGATAATTACGGTCGCTTGCCTATTTACTGGGCGGCCGGGGGCCTCTAGGCGGAAACGAAAGCCACCCTAACCGCCGTCCTGCATACCGTAGAGCTTCTTCTAGCCGACAATGCCAATGGAATAGTGAATAAACCTGACACACAGGGGGATATATTACTACACCATGCGGTGCGCAACGGCGCCGATGGTGATGTATCAGAGATAAGTTACCAGGTAGCCAAGCTCCTTTACAAGAGAGGTGCTCATCCTGACGCATGCGGAATCAGCGGCTAGACCACGTTGCACTATTTACTCTTCGTATATACTGCTCGACCGCACAAGCACCTGTATAACGGCTTTGTGTGAGGTCCTCCTCGCGCATGGCGCCAGAGTTAATAACCAGGACGCCGACGGCAATACGGTATTGCGCACCTTGCGGCGCGGTCGATATAACACCTCGAGACCGTGCAGTTCTTACCGGCTGAAGTTAGCGCCAGGAACGGACAGGGCGTACGAGATAATCTACCCCGTGCTGCTAATGCGCTGGGAAACATTGCACTCCATACCGCGGCCGCGCCGAGCAACCATCTTGCAGGGGGACCAGTCCATCGAAGGTTGCGTGCAAGCGCAAGAGGCCATGATGAGGGTGCTTACGCCCAATAATCATCGCGTGCGATCCCTTCTGGACCAGCCTAATGTGGCCGGGAAGACCCCAAGGCAGTTATGTAAGGAACGGAGGGAGGAGTACGTGGCGGCAAGAATAAGATACGCAGCAAGCGTGGACCCCTGGCTTGGGACGGGGACGCGGTCGTGGTCGTAATCCAGTTACCCCTTCGCTGTCTCATTCACCATGGTAGCGTTGATATCGATCCAACGTGATTGAGTGGCAGCCTTCATTTTTCTCTGTTTAATCACCCAGTATAAACCAGTCGTTAAGAATGAGGGGGATGATGCCGACTGTGGTTGTTATGGTGTCTTGACCCTAGTCGCCGCGGTGCACATTTGCCCTTCTTACTGTTTCCAGATTGGAAATGGTCATGATAGTTCTATAATGCTAGGACATTTGCAAAGCTACTAGATTTGCGGCGTTGAAATTTACCTAATCTCTATTTTGCGCATCGTTTTCGCTTTTCGGGATGGCCTTGTTCCTTGAGTTCGATTTCAACACAGCACATCCTTTGCTTGCTGGTTCAATTATAAGTCTTCCCATCAGAGCATCTATTTATCTTATTTCACCTGGGTAAATGAAGAAGGCGGGTTCGCAAACAATTGATCTGTTGCAAATATGTCATGCAACCTAAATCGTTCAATGTTCGCGAAGGAAAGCTCGACATGAAGTCACTCAGACGAAGCCGCGATTTATCCTATGAGCCCTAAATATAGGCAAATCTCCGGCCCTGTATCTGCTCCGCGCTTCCTTCTCCGGAAATAGATGCAAATTCTGGAAAGAAATAACGCTCGTGGTAACAGTGCAGCGTCAATTACTCATACCCCTCATACAGTGTCCAACCATCTCCATCCTTGGGTAGCTGGGCCCTCACCGCTGCCGAGGTGCAGATGAAAAGATTATAGTCCGCCGCGTTGGCTTGGATGCCCTCGTCGTAGATGCCAGCGCCCTGCCGGTCCGTCATATCGAGGGCGGCCAGCTCCCGCCACAGGAAGCGATCGGTAGGCTCCTTGTCACGGTTGGTACAAAACCGGTTGATATCAGCGTCGACGACTTTATATTTCTCGGACAGACTGCTCACGTCAAACCCAAGTTCTGCCGATCGGCGCTCCAGGTCTGCCTTGTAGTGGGGGTTGTGGCTGTTCTGCGCCTCCCACCACAGAATCCAGCTCGGACGTATATTCAGCGCGTCGTACTGCGCTTGGTAGTCGGCAACGATGCACGCGTGCGCCACCTGTAGGCGCATGGATGGGGCCATGTCCACGAGCTCCTCCAGGGTTTCTCTCTGCGGCCAGAGTGGGTACCATATAAGGTACGGCTGGGGCAGGTCGAAAAGGGATGAGAGGTCGTTATTCATGATGAACCTTGCGTTGACAGCGGCGCCGATGTTGTGGAGTTCGTACCGTGTGGTCGTACAAGATTTGATCTCCAGGGACCACCACTTGGCGAAGGTCGTATTGTGATAAATACCTCTGATGACAGCTTCCGCTTCCTCTGGTATCATTTCGGGGCGTCGAAGGCGTACATATCGGTCCACGTTGCCCTCATAGGCAGCCATCAAGATGAGGACATCCTTGTTCATGGTTGGGAGATCCAGCGGGAGAGGCGAGTAGAGCAGCGGAACATGACGCTCGGCAAGTGGTGGATTGTGCCGAGCAGCAGTATCATGGTCGTCGATACCACCGTCTTCAGTGATGTCGAAATTACTCCGAGGGGGCATCATCGATGATTCAGAGGGCTCGAAGTGATGTCTCAGATCTCGACGGATCTCCAGCATCGATCTCACTGCAGCGTCACAGTTTATGAAAACGCCCTTGCGAGGATGTTCCAAGTCGACTTTGAGTGTATAATCGTTCATAACACTGTATCGAACAAGTCGTTGGGTTATGTCCTCAAATATCCCCAGGCTTGCGGAACCAGCCTCACGTGCCTCCTCCGCGATGGAAACGTCTGGGAGCAAGTCCAGCTCCCGGTACAGCTCGACGTAGCCAGCAACAGCACATGTTCGCCCGACGTGATATTTCATGTCTGGGTATAGTTGAACAAGTCGCCTGCAGGTGTCTTCGGAAGGAACGTCTGGATGCCATATGCAGTAAGGTACATGCTCTGCCCGCATCTCGTCGGGTACCTCGTTACTCATGATAAGACGGGCATTTCTTGCACGCGCTATCTGGTCGTGCTCATTGGCAGCAGCAGCTACCTCGGCAGACCTGGCGAAGCCAATATGGTATCGGATTCCTCTCACCGTGCAGTCCATGACCATTGACTTGCAGAAAGAAGCCTTCGAAATTTTAAGTCCATGGACGGCATCCAGAAGGTCGTCGACGGTGGCTTCGGGCAGGTCGTCCTCGCTATCGCCAAAGTCTGGCAATGTGAAGGAAGACATTGTTCGTGATTAAAAATTGGACAATAGGGTAGAAATTGGACAGCAAGGTAGAATTTCCAACGAATAGAACATGGATGGAAATAATTAGGTTGAAAAATGGGCGCCAGACAGAATACCCTCTGACTTTTGGTGGTGACAGGGAATAGAAACGAGTCTTCGGTTGGGCGGACGGACCACTGCTGCTTTTGTATTTAGCCCCGCCTTCATTGGTTGCAAACGTGACATCGATGGAGAAAGCAAGGTGAGATTAACTTATTAGCTGGCGGCCGTTGGTTCCATTCATAGCACGCTACAGCAAGGGTCAGGGAGTGAGGTAGCGTACCGTACAGTACCATCCAGTCAGGACCAGTCAGGACTGAGATATTTCGCCAAAGTTCAGACGTTTGTGAGTTACCATCAGCCCGGTCCAAAAAATGCATCCTGGAATCAGAGACCCTGCACTGTCTTTCAACTCCTTTCCGGTGCCGCCTACGGTATTACCACGGCTAGTCTAACTCGCCCTCTTCCAATTCTCACATTGCCCGCCTGGCCCCCACGATGTAGTATACATAGGTTGCCCCTGCCCTCTCCCAAGCGTATCTACGAAGATACTAGTATCTAATGCATGCTTCCACAATCTTCTGCACAGCCTCGTCCTTGGCTCGGAAGTCATCGCTGAACTTGAGCAGATCCGTGCTGCTCAATGACCGCCGAGCATCAGCCGCGCCTTTGTACGCAGACCTCTCCCCTCCTGAGAAACCCCGTGCTCCAACAAGGGTACCAAGAATGGCAAGAGGGGCGGTCAACGGATTGTCTACGATATCAACAATACTTATGGCTGCATTTCCCAACTCAGAGATCAGGAGCGCCACCCGGGAAATGGTGGTGGCAGTGATGCCAAAGTGCGCCAAGTGCTTCTCCTGTAAAAGGTATGACGGGGAGCACGGCGGAAAGTATGCCCAGTATGAGCTCCTGATAGCCGGTTTGGCACGTTGTCAGTTTCAAGAAAGCCTCGGTGTGGTCCTCTGCTTTGGTGGTGGTGGGTGGGGGGGGGGTCTTTTCTATATACCTTTTTCTTGGCGTCCGCGGCTTTCTCGCCGATGTCCTTGATGCTGGCCATTGAACTGACTGCCCCCTGTAGCATCAAGATTGGCATGGCAGCGGCGGTGATTACGTCTCCAGAATCAGCGAGACTGGATTGGGCTACGAGGTTGACTTGGGTCGCCAGCAGTGTTGTTTGAAGCGCCGTAATATTAGGCATCGCCGCCTGTACCATGTCTTTAGGGTTTGAAACTGTGACAGAGTCCCCATGGATGGGTATGCTGTAATATTTGTGGTACACGCGGCGGCACGGAGGCGACGTGCCACCATGAACAGCTATAGGCGGAATTTCAGTCAGTAATATATTTTGAGTTGGCTTCTTCCCAACATTGGAAGAAACTCTGGCATGGTACTTACGTGTATCGCCCTGATCAGCGCAGGCGTACTCATCTGTGTCATCACCGAATTTGACCCACTTCTCATCGATTCCAAGATCTTGCAAAATCGCATCGTAGAACCCGTTCGAGTCCACCAGTGTGTAGGTGACAGACCAGGCTTGAAGCTCTTGTGTGCTCTTCCAGAACTGCTCAGATGGCGGGCATGCCCCAGAACCCTTCCGTGTGCCCCAGGTCCAGTCACAGGAGAAGTAAGCGTTGCCTGGGCCACCATCTAGGTCCATGTACTTTCTGAGAGCCGGCGTAATACTGTCCTTGACCCAGTCGACATAATATCCAAACACAGAGTCGTAGCCATCCAGCACCGACTGGTAATCGTCCAGAGCCTGATCCAGCATGTCCTGCTGAATATCTGACGCGAATACATTCCAACAAATTGGTGAAATTTTGTTGGGATCGAGAAGGCCAAGAAGCTCGTCCAGAGACCCAGGCTTGCTGCTGAAGTCGCAGAACACACCACTATCATCAGTGATCCAGTCCCCATCTTCAATCATACTCGGATCAAGCCAGTCGGGGAAACGAGGCTCATCGTCGGCATCTGGGTCGTTGCAGCTGTCCGGGCAGTAACCTCTCGAGCAGGCAAAAGCACACATAGCGTAGGAAATTGTCGTCGGGTTCAGAAGATTCAGTGCGCCATGGCTTGTGCATGTACATACGGCCATGGGACAGTATCCATGGTCGCAGGAAAATTTACAGAGACCGGCGAATTGACCAGAACCTTCGCCGGCGGTGCACGCAGGTGGTAGAAATGGCGACACAGTTGCCACGGTCAGCGGTACTTGTACAGTTCCGCAGGCGTTAGATGGGCAGAAACCATAACCGCAGGAGAATCCGCAAAGACCGCCGTAACTTTCATCTTCTCCTGCGATAGGGTACCCTTTGACCCCAGTCCCCTTCGGCAACGCCCGCTGCTTACCCATCTTGGTGCAAAGACAAGCACCCCTTGGGCAATAGCCATAGGCACAAGCAAAGCCACAAAGCCCTTCAAAATTACCGCACGGCACCGGTGCCATTTATGCACTTTTGGTCCGAGAGTGAAGGGGTGTCGGCGGAGACACCGCTTGAGGAGCTGCTGCCGCCGACCCATGCATTATAATTCGCCAGACCATTACTGCAGGCTGTGGTGATCGATGCCCCGTTGATCCTTGCTACAGACGCACCACCACGAGTGATTTCGACTTGCACATCACCGGTCCGGCCGCTGAAGGGTGCGCTGCCGTGGTACATGCCGACACCGCCTTCTGGTTTCAAATGTTGAAAGTCCACTTAGCTGTCACCGGGCTGCCTCCAATTGTGACAACGACAGTGGCGCCACTGGCCAGAATAGCGGAGAACATCACCGAATCCTCCAAAACATCGGCTGGATGGTATTCAATCTGCAATTGGGACGCAGTGTTTGCTGTGGTCCCGCCGCTATCGCAAGCATCCTTCGGTTTGAGTCGGTACCAAGCAACAAGCACCTCGGTATCAACATGGGCCTTGTTGTTCTTGTAGAGGTCAATGCTGAAGGGTAGCGTATCCCGCCAGGCGTCGTGGTCCAGGACGTAGCTGAAAGGCGCATTGCCGATATCAAAAGCATCCAAGGCAAAGTCCAAAACGGGTCCAATATGGTGAGATTCCCCATAGTCGTTCCAGGAGATAATCTCAATCCACTCAGGTTGCCAGAAAAATGCTTCTTGCCAACGGTCGAACCAAAGGTGGTCTCCCCGCCATAGCCAATTTTTGTTGAAGCCAGGGACATTGGTATAGAACCATGGTGAGATAGCCATCATGTATGGCTTCCCTCCGAGAAATTGGTCATAGGAAGCATCCACATAAGTATCGCTGTCTTTGTTGCCCCATGCATGTGGCCAAGCAGCCCAGCTAAAAAGACCATCCGCAACACCGCCCGCCAAGGCTGCAGCATCTTTCGCGCCGAGGGACGACCAATCAGGCATGAAGTAGCAGCCAGTTCTGGATTTTATCTCTGTCCAGTCATTGGCGCTGTGAGGACCTTCAAATGTCGACACAAATGGCTTCCCTTCGTGGTGGAAATAGGCACTGCTGGACGCATATTTCGTGAGGTAGGAGATCACGTCCTCCTTCGGCCACGGACCCCCACCAGCGTAATCGAATGAGAAAAACAGCTGGAAGCCGCCGATGCCCTTGGCCATGTAGAAAGCGTCGGCAATCGAGGCCTCATTGTATGAATCACCGTATTGAAGGTTTAGCGCAAACGCGTCGATGTGCGCCTCTTTGGCAAGACTTATGTCTCTCGACCATGTGACTCGCTCATACTTGGCCGTGTTGGTGACCTGTTATGCTTTAGTCAATGTGTGGCTAACGCTTTGCGGTTGACTGACCATACAATGCGCGAACACGGCTTTGGAAGAGACATGCGCAACCCATGTCACAAGGACCAGGACGATGCTATACCACGGCGCCATCTCGTGGTGCTGACAAGACTAGAAAATCCGAAAGGGCTTGCTGTTGAGAATAGTATATTGAAGCGCAGGAACGTAGAATTGCAGTAGAGAATGACAAGATGAGGACTTCGAAGACGTAGAAGGTGAAGGAAGGACTGTGGAGGGCCTATGCCTTGTACCTAGAGAACGACTTGAAATCCGGACTGAACAATTACCGGTGGAAAGAGGCGCATGGCCTAGAGAATGGCAGCTGTTTCCACGATTTTCAAAAAAAAAAAAAAAAAAAAAAAAAGGGCCGGCCGTCAACAATGACATTGCCAGTGACTCTCCAGCTCCTTAGCGACATCTTCGACGACGACCATTCCATTCATGGTCAACACATTACTAGCCCCAACAGGATCCCGCTTCCTACAATGTCACAACCCCGCCCAACTGTCTAAACTCCTAAACGACCAACCGCCGTGCTCCTTGTTCTGGGCGTAGACATTGCCCATCTATCCGATTGCCATCGAGTGACTCCCAAGCACCTAGGTAGATAGTGTCGCATCACACCCACTCGATCGCCAGTGACATTCACGATATCAACCTTCGCAATATTGTAAGAGACGGCGGCAATCAAAAAATTGCATTTTTTGCTAAAGCTGTTCCAAGAAGCCGGGTGTCCATTGAATGTTCAGCGCCACAAACTCCAGGCGTTGGAGTCCTTTTGAACTGAACCCAGTGTAAAACTAGAGAGGTATCCCAAGCGTAATGCAAATGCCTTGGCCACACTGTGACCACCAATACAAAAAAAAGGGGGGAGGGCTTTCTTTTCTCAAAAAAACACGAGCTGGTATGCCTCGCATCTTCCATGTGTGGCATATAAGTCTCCATTCAGGACCTCGCCGCTCTCCTGCTCTCACGCATTTTGTACAATGTTGTCCCGTGGTGCCTACCTCAGCTGCCAGCTTTCGGCGTACTAAAGAGATCCCCCACCCATCCCATCTTCTCCCGTCTCTCATCGCTGATCCGCGCGTATTCCAGCAGCAGCCGGAACACGTAAATCTGCATGTCCTCCTTCCGCAGCACACGTTCGGCCCATTCTTTGCCCGCGGCGGCAATCTTAGCAGCCTGCTCGTCATGCCCCTTGACCTTCTTGTCACCATCTTCGTACCCGAGGAAGTACTCCATGATGCCGAACCAGTCCGAGAATCGATTGTCCATGGGCACAAAATGCTTCCATGCAATTAGCCGGCTGTCATGCCACTCTCGCCACACTGTTGCCTTGATCGGGAGACTAGTCGATCGGAGGAAGCCCAGGTACCGACCACTGAACGAGTTGCCGTCGATGTCGGGAAGATATTTCCAGTTAAACTGCTCTGCCAGAGTAACGCCCAGCTGCACTTCAAAGTACGGCGAGGTGTAGTAGCACTGCCCGCCTTCTTCCTCCTCAACGCACATCAGATCCACAAAAGCCACATCCGCCCATTTGTCCACCCACGGGCCAAGCTTCGTTCGTGCGGAGCCGGGCGTCTTCGTTTTCTGAGACTCCAGAGCGTATGTTGCAGACGGCAGCTCGAAATTCATTGGAAGCTCAGTCCAGTCCTCGGCTCTGCCGATCTTTGTGCCGTTGTTCATTGCCACGAACCGATGTCTTTGAAATGCGCGCCAGTTCGTCTCCCGGTTACGACCGCCTGTCGCAACACCCCGCCAGATGACTCCGTCTATCTTTTGTGGCCAGTCAACACCGTGTTGGCTGCCGCCCGTGAATCTCTCTTCTTCATTCCAGTACATGGGCGCAGGGAGGAGAATCTCGTTGTTCACCGCGAGCTTGGACCCTCCAAACATGGGAAAGAGTGTCTTCGTCGCGGACACAGTCAGGGGTTCAATGAAAATGCCATTGAGGCCTTGAAGGTCCGGCTGATGACAGACTTGAGTTGACATGGTGTAATTCGAAACGTAGCCCTGGTACGTGTGCGGATCCGCGAAGGCAGGGTTGAAGGTTGGTGCGTGGTCAAAGTCGGACATAATGTCTGCTTTGCGGGCAGCGCTATCGGGGGCGCAGCCGCGCTGGACGATGTTCCAATAGGGTTCTGGAAGAAGACACCTTTTAGCAACAGTTTCACGTAGTCTCACTTTGCTGTAGTTGTGGCATCACTTACTCGTTCCCTCCCAGTTCTTCTCCGGCAACACGACCGAACGATCGGACCCTTCGCCAGGGGGCTTAAGGTGCTCAAACTCGTTGATGGCATCCTTCGCCGGCACCATAGTCCTCGCAGCGCTTGCCTTGTTCATGTATGCGTTTATGTCCTCCCAGGGTACCACCAATCGAGGCTCGTCCATTGCGTTCAGTGCAATATCCATGTCTGGCAACATGTGCTCAATCGTTTTGATGAGGTTCAACCAGATCTGGGTCCAGAACCAGTCGCTTTTGGCGGATGCTGTCCCGCCTCTGACATTGATAGTCATCTCGTAGTCCCAGGCGCCTTTGCGGATCTCCTGTGCATCAAGTGCCCAGAAGGGCTCCAGATCATGGTAAATCTGATCCCAGAAAGCCTCAACCATGACAGCATTTTGTTCTTTTGCGAAGGCATACCATTTGTCGAAGCCTGGTGGAGGGTGTCGACCGCGGCGCTTGCGGTAGGCAGCGGCAGCCTCGGCAATAGTGTGCGATTCTTCTGTCAATTGGTCGGCGAACTGCTCGTTGGCGAGATCGATAAGCCGGTCGATGGGGTGGGCGCCTTTGCCCGAGGATTGGGACTCGGAGCTGCTGCTGCTGCCGCCGCTGCTTCCCGAGGCTGGCTTCGCGCTCTGGTCAAGCTGCAGCGTTTGCTCCTGTTTCGGCTTTGTATCTACTATGGGTTCTTGGGCGCCCGAGGGCCTGCCCTTGTTGACATTGTGCGGTTTGTTTGCGCTGGCATCGGAAGACTGGCCGGCGGACTTGCCGGCAGGGCTCTCGCGGTGAGGCTGGCCGGAAGCTTGTTGCGGGAGCGGATTTGGCGGCGCTACCCATGTTGTCGGAGGTATGGACGGTGATAGTTGTTGCTGGGACCCGCTGAAGTAATAGAAGAGGGTGATGATTATTATAGCGGGCATGAGGTATCGCACAATAGCAGAGGGCCTGCGTGGGGGAAATGCGGGAGAGCGCATTCTGGATGATCTCATGGCCCTCCAACGCATGGGCGCATTCTTGTTGACGAGCGGCCGCGTGCGTCGGGAGTATGAGGAAGGACTGAAGGTAGACCGTCAGGACAGAGGGTGTGCCGTGTACGTGGTCACAATTCGGTCGGTGGGTCGATTGGGCTGTCGATAGATGTCGCGATAGAACGACAGGGTGGACTTGAGATGGGCCAAGAGCCGAGACGCTGGGCACAGCAGGGCAGGGCAAAGATCGACGGAAGGTCAAGGAGAGGAATGCCGGGTCTGGCAGGCTGATCGGACTGATCTATGCCTTTCGCTGTACAAGACAGGACAGAATGGTTTGGACCAGCTCTGGCCGTGTTCGAAGACGACAAAGGTGGTGAGACTGTCGAGGCTGGTAGCAAGAGGCAGACACGGTCAAAGGATGCGTGCGAGGTTGGCAAAGTCTGGGCACATTTCAAAGTCCTGGACCCTCAGCCAACCCCAGGCCAACGCCAAAGCAGGGCCCTCCGAAATGCAGGTGCAAGTGCAGTCCGTTGCAAGGCAGGGGAAGGAAGCCACAGGCTATGGGCCATGGGCCAAGGACCAGGGGTCCCACACGGCTCGGTCGCTGCGAGAAAGAAGAGCTGCTGCCAAAAAAACCTGCTGCCGTGCGCAAACCTGCCCAGCGGAGCGATTGGCGATCAGGCAGGCACAGCCCGCCTCGGCCTGGTCGGATGGGGGAGCAAATGGTAGTGGCAGGGGTCTAGATGGGGCTCTTTGGTCTGTGCAGGGGTCCACCGTCCTGTTCTGTTCCGCTCCCTCTGGCTTTGCGTTTCCGTCTAGTGCGCTCGCATCGTTTCTCCGACAAGCTTATTTATTGCCGTGTGTCCGTCGAGGTTGTCAGTGAGTGGAAACAGACGGCTCAAACTCAAATCATGTAGTGTAGTGCGGGTATAATATTATTTCCATCATACTGGCAGTCACAACGAGCTCATGTCATCGTGCGAACCACGCAGAGTCAGACTTCCCGCAGGGCTGTCTCACAAGAGAGTCCAACCTCCGGGATACTTAAGCAGTGCGCACCTGTCAGTCGAGCATGGCAGCGCTGGAATGGCGTGGCAGGCCACGTTTCACACTCCAACCTCACATCATGATGGATAGGCAGAGACAGAGGGATGCCGTCTACTTGCATTAAAGAAACGGTTGGTGAGACATTCAGTCACGCGCAGGGCGGAATTGCTTCCTGTTGCTGCCACCAGCCATGGAGCACTATGCAACAAGTAAGCAATAGGGCTAGTTGCCAAGCAGATCGACCGTCGAGATGGCTCAATCTCTCCCTCCATTGGAAAAAGTACCTGGATGCCCATTATAGAGAGTACGGAGAGCAGCCAGTATCCGGCTGTTGGAAAACGGTGACTAAAAAGAACGGAGCTAGGAACGAGCCAACGCCAGCATCCTTTCATCAACGGCCGCTCATGCAAGCCCCTGAAGTAGATCATCACCATCATCAGCCATCAGCAGCCACAGCAGCCAGCCCGTTGCGATTGATCGAGTAAAAAACCCTCCATCGCTGCAGTCATCAGCAACCCTCGTATTTGAACCTCCTAAACACCCACGCATCCATTACAATCGATATCCATCACCGTTCAGATGTCGACCGAAACGTTGCACGATGCTTATTTGTACGTGTACTGCACACAACTTTAAGGTGGCCGATCTCAGGGGCTCCCGACAGCCCCCCCACAAGCTAAACCATGGGAGTGTGGACGGCATGATGGGAGATCGGTCCAGCCCACCGGGGGAGTGGAGCGGCGTGTAACTTAAATTAGATGCTTGGCACCCAGAACTGCTGCCAGCCAGACGCGCCGCCATGCCCGATTCAGACGACAGATGCGACTCCTGAATCTTGCATCAGACGTTCGATCAAGGACTGATGCGAGGTGGCCCAGAGAGGCACTCGTGCATGGAGCCCAAATACTTGTCGACATCATCCCCGCCAGGCCAGGGGAGCGATGTTGACGACAACAGATGGGCTGTGCTCTCTTCATGTTTCATCCCGGCCAAGAGATCGACGCCGGCGACAACCGACCAAACTGAATCAGATAAACCCAATACGTCGCCCATGTCTTGGGATCGACCAGCCTTCCGAGACACGCGTGCTGGGGCGGGGGAAAAAAGGAGAAAAATACAAACCAAAACCCGAACCGCGGTCACTTTCGGTTCCGTCCGTCAGCCAAGTCAATCTCTTTTTCAGGCACCCCAGAGTGCGACGGCGGCCACGGCATATCTCAAACATGAGACGGTCGACTGCATCGGTCGCAAAAGCTGCAGCGTCAAACACCCGCGTTCCCAGCGGCCTGGGAAGGCTGCAAGCTCCCGCCGAGACACACTCGGTCGGCGCTGTGTGCTAGTGTTCTAGTGTTCTAGAGCTTCGCTGGCTGGGCCTGGGAGACAACCTTGACCCTGGTTGCCGCCTGCGAAGTTTGTGGGAGAATCACACACCATTCAATGAGCAGTAGAAATGACGGCCGTTCCTTACAGGGTCTCTATAGGTAGCATGCCGACCAGACCTAAAGTAGACCCAACGGAAGCTGCCGCTAAAGCGTGATTTCTTTGATATATCGCACTCAAGTGAATCCCGGCTGCACTCGGGTTTGTGAAGAATACGATCTTTATTTTCTGTGGTTTCAATTCGCGCATCCCAGTATGCAGAGTACATATAATTTCTATATGCGCATTTCCAGTCTAGTTACAAACAACTCCAGAATATGCAAGCCGTCCAGCAACCCCTGCGCTGTTTCAACGGACCCCCAAAGTGACCACCTAAAAGGCATCTATGGTAGTGTTCCCCAACCCAACGGCCCCGGGGCCTTCCTCCTCGATCGCCTGCAGATTGGATTCGCCGAGCTTATCGTCCTCGAGCCGGCCCACGAGCTCGTAGTAGCTGGGCATGAACGGCCACTTCATGAATTCCTCGAGCAGCTCGAGCAGCTGGGCCTCGTTGGCGGCGCGCGTCGCGAAGGCCGCCTCGCCCGTGAGCGGGCTGCCGCCGCGCGCCGGGTCGGTCAGGCTCTTGCACTTGTCCTCGAGGCCGTCGCGGGCCCCGGGCCAGATCTGGTCCATGGTGTGGATGAGCGGCGCGGCCGTGTTCTGCATGATCATCCCGAGCATCATGTCGAAGATGTCGCCCGCGTTGCTGGTTCCGGGGCCGACGTGCCGCAGCAGCCTGTGCGGCGCCTTGGGCTGGATGTCGATGAGCGCGCAGGGCACGTTGGGGAAGAACTCGCCCGGCTGCACCCGCAGCGGCTCCCACGGCCGCCGGTCCCACGCCAGCACCGGGCCCACCTCGGCCGGCTGCCGCAGCACGTGCAGCTGGTCGCGCAGCAGGTTCACCTGTGACATTATGTAGCTTGGTGATTGGAGTACGGCGCGGTCGTACTCCTCGTTGAGCCGCGCCGCCTCGTCTAGCAGCTTCTGCGCGCGCTCGGCCTGCCCTCCGGCTTTGGCCTCATCGGCCTGCTTGTGTAGCTCGGCGATGGCGTCACGCTTCTGGGTAAATTGCAGGAGCTTGAAGCCGAGCTTTTCGATCCAGCGTTTGTAATTGCTGAGCCCACTTATCCGGGTTTCTGCTTTCGAGTCCTTTTCGACCAGCCCGAGGTCTTTTTGCCTCTTCAATTCATCAAGTTCAGGTTGGAAGGACTTGTCAAATACGTAAGGCCCTTCGACCAGAGGGTACGGGGTGTCCACGGAAGCACCCTGTTCTTTGAAAAGCCGTAATAGTCTCGTCTCCCTGCCCGCGGGGGTGATATACCCGTTGTCCCGCATGCGGACCAGGGCCTGTCGCAGGCTCTCGAAGTCGAGTTGCTGTGGCCGGACCTTGTCGTTCCTGCCCTTGACTGCCTCGCCCTCGTCATCAAGAGTCCCGTCCTTGCCGCACACCTCGGCAACGTATTCTGTCAACAACTCGGCCTCTACAGCACCTTTTTTCCTCGACTGTACAAGGCGTGGTAACACGGCAGGCTTCTCGTCGTCGGGGATCCACACCAGCATGCGAACCTGACCATACTTTTGAAATTGGGTCGAGGTCGCGATTGACTGGAGTAGTTGGTACAAGACCATGCGCGACATGTTGTCGAACAGATTGTATTTCCTCTTGGGGAACATGGAGAGGTTCATGCTGACGAGGAGGGTATCATTTTTCGGAGGGTCTCTGTTTAAATCAAGCCGGTTAAATTCGACTTGGTTGGGTAGGTACTCGGGAGTGAGAATGTGCTCAAGCTCTTGCCACACGATGCCAGACTTGGGTATCAGCCTGACATTTTCCTCTTTGAGTAACGGCTCGAGGAAAGGCTTGTAGAGGGCTTCATCGGGTTCGAGCAGTAAGTGTGATCGGGGCTGGACCGCATCGTGAAGAGCCTTGGAGAAGAGGCCGACGCCGGGATAGACAGAGATCAGATCGCACCCCTTGTGTCGTTCGAGAGAGGGTTTGATGTACGAGATAATGTCGTCTGTGAAGGTCTTTGGTCAGCGCTGTCCTGCCTTGCTAGGGGCTTGCTAGAGGCACAAGCCCGGTATTTCGGAGATGGCGGTGGCATTGTACTGGCAAGGTTCTCATCGACAAGGTTGACTCTGAAACGGTCACCGGTTACTTTGGCGGCTTTCTTGGGGCCTTTCGGTCTCCGATAGACGAATAGGTCTGTCTCCTTGAGTTTTGTTGCTACATCGGTTGTGTCCTCGTATAGGTGACTGCCCCCTCCTGTCTTGGATCTCGGCCAAGAAGCAGCAGCCCGCGACTGTTGATGACGCCAGAAACAAATTTGGCTGGCGATGTCGTTGGTGAGGCCCGGGACGGCGTAGGGCCGAAAAGAGGCATGAAGAGCTCTTCCATGGCTGCGAGCTGAATGGAACATGAATGTCGGGCAGAACAGAGATGAGGCCGGGAAAAGGAACAGAGGAAGTGAGGAGAGAGAAACAATACACGCATACGTAGCGCCTATCGACACTGTGATGTCCTCCCTACCAGGGCGAGATTTGCCGAGGATATGGCCGGCAGAATGCCAGACTTTTTCGGAGTACCGCCTCGGCCAGTCCTGCCAGTCTGCGTATCCATGGTCACCGCCTTCCGCATTGGTGATCGCCGTAACCCAAACCCCAGCCTCAGGCTTCCATGTGTTTCCCCCCACCCCCCTCCTTCTCCTTCCCACCCTAAATCTAGCACCCCACGGACACAACCCTAACTTGAACGACAAATTTTCTTTTTCGATAAGTCTCAGTTCTGAACGTCACCGGACGTCGTTCGAATCATGGCAGATCAACAAAGGCCCTTCTCTTGGAGGGCTGCAATTCTCATCACGCGAAATTCTGATCACCACTTTTCAACTCTATGCCCTGATAAGGTCGAGGCAAAAAGAAATGAGCATTGTGTGTTCACTGGAAAGTGAGTGCCGAGCTCTGCATGTCGTCCGTGTATGGATGTCGCACCTGAGCCTAAGGCTACGTTCCTATGTGTGGATCAGCAAGCTAAATACAAGCTATCCTCTAGGTTTTCCAGCAAGGAAGACCGTCATGCACATCCTGATTCAACGGGGTTTTAGGGTCTCTCTCAGGAGTGTCTTCAATGTTTAGAAGCTGCCGGAGTGATTTGTCTCTTTACTTAATTAATTTTTGTTATTTTTTATTTATTTATATTGTTTCGTGGATACATGTGGCCCATGGACAGTCTCGAGATGGCCTGAGTGAACATTGTTTTCCAAAAGGAAAATTAAAAAAATCGAATGATTACTACAGTCGTCTGCTATCTGTGCACTGCATACGTGGTAAGCAAGAAGGAACAAAAGTGGTCCAATCTCGTCCAAGACAGCTTGAGCTTTTCAGTTGACAGTAGATATGAAAGCTGTCAGCTGGCAATGGCAATCTCAGCACACGACCGAGGAATAACCTGCACCACTGCTGTCATTTGTCGCAAATCTGCTCATAGAGGGCAGCCACCGCCATTTAGACGAATATTCCCAAAGCCCTGTCAATCTGGCCATCAAATTATGTAAATAAAAATGGCCTGTGAAGGGCAAATACCAGCTTGCAAATGGCAAAATTTGTGAGCTCTGCGGATTGCATCTCTATCCCTTAGAGACCGGGATCACCTCACAAACTCTCCTTACTTTCACGGCGACGTGTCATTATAAGCATTTCATTCCTCTTTCCTGGGTCTCCTCAGCTCAATCATTTCAATGTCATAGTATGGCTGGTGGGACCTGGAAGGTTAATGCCGTTCAAATTTCCCTCAGCGTACCTAGGTAATCATCAATCACTGGCCAGCAGTGGTTCTGCTGCCCTTTCAGGATGGCTATATGCAGGAAGAAATACATACCTAGGTAGCTTGAAACACAGTTGCCCAAAGGGCATACTAGTAGTTGTACAGAAACTTGCAGAAAGCAGTCGTATCCGAGTCCTTCGTTGTCACCGCTTAAACTGCTCGTAATCCAAGTCCCGAGAAATTGAATGGCGGAACAATGAGCATGAAGCAGAACAAATGACACAATTTGAGACTTCCTGAGATCTGAATTTTGAGACTGCATTGAACCAGAAAGCATGCTCCAAAAGCAAGCGCCATCGCGCCGAACCCGAACGGGCGTCGTATGACGAAGATAGTTACACAGTTGGAAATTAGAATGAGACTATCCACATGTCAACACGGAATTCCTCTGCCCCCACTTCCGTCGAACAAGCAAACAAGATAGTGAGAGAGAATGCAGCGGCAGCAAGAGTTTCAGAACACCCCCACGCACCATTTGCTATTTCATGTACACCACCCCGGTGTGGGGGACGCCATTTCTACGCATGTACCTGGCGAGATTCTTTTTGAAGCTGCATCATGGTTTTACGAATTATACATTGACGGTTTCCCAAATCCCTTGGGATCAATTATCAGCAAAAATGGTGGGATTGACCCCTAGTACCCCTGGCGTTTTCTGCTGTAGGGTGCTTATGCGGAAGGATCGCAAGTCTGTCTCTACCAATATTAAACTCGTATTTCAACGCTCCACATAACCGTTAGCAGACGCGCGTTGGAGGATGGGGCTCGGAATCGATAGGGCTCCCTCACTTGTCCTTATGAATCCAAGTACTCAAGTACTCCTCCATCTGACCCTGCATGAGTATCTTGACCTTTAAAAGGATGGCCATCGCCCTGCCCCAGCAATTTCAGTTTATCGGTCTACACTCGTAAACCAGCCTCCGTTCCCATCCGCTCGCTTTGATTCACCTTTCGTCACTGCAGCAAAACATGAGACTTCCTAACTACGCCTCGCAGGCGCCGTGGGTCGCGTTGATGATCTCTCACGCGCAGTCCTCACTCATCCCGCGCACCTTCGACGTCGGACAACAAGTCGTCACGACGAGCGGAATCATCCAGGGGCACGCAGCTGCAAACAGGACAGAAGTGTCAGAGTATCTCGGCATTCCCTACGCCCAGCCGCCCATTGGAGACTTACGGTTTGCCGCGCCGGAACCATTCGTCTCGAGCGCTGCTTTCAACGCCAGCTCGTTCGGGTTGATGTGCATGGCAACAGAGACGCCGAACAACTATAGCCTCCTCGTGGACGCTGGCTACAATCTCACGCCATGGTCTGCAGAATATCAGGACACTATACAGGGCCTGGGCTTCACTATGGGCGAGGACTGCCTGACGCTGAACGTGTGGACCAAGCCGCAGGTGGGAGAAGAGTCAAAGGCGGTCCTTCTTTTTATCCACGGTGGCGGTACGCGAGCCCAGGCTTCACCAATAATAATCAAACTTTTTACATACTCCAGGGCTCTCTTGCTGACCATGCCCAGGGTTCCAGAGAGGCACCTCGCACAACCCATACTTGACAGGCCAGTACTTCGCCGATGAGGAAGACGTCGTTGTCATTTCTATCAAGTAAGATGCTCCAAGCATTCAAGTCCTGTTCGAAACTCAAACCGTATCCACATGCCATAGGAGTATCATGCTAAGAACACTGCTTCCAGCTACCGCACCAATGTGTTCGGCTTCCCCGGCCTACAGCCCCCGGTGGCCAACGTCGCGCCCAACGCCGGTCTCCTGGACCAGCGCCTAGCAGTGGAATGGGCGCGCGACAACGTGGCCGCCTTTGGGGGTGATCCCACGCGCATCACCCTCTTCGGCGAGTCCGCCGGCTCGACGTCCATCGACATGTACGGCTACGCCTACGCATCGGACCCCATCGCCAACGGCTTCATCACCCAGTCCGGGACAGCCGACAGCTTCGACATCCCGGCACCAAACTCCACCGCGGCCTTCGAGGCTCTTGCAGTGCTCCTAGGGTGCAACACCACCACCACCACCAACACCACCACCTCCTCTTACTCCTCCTCCTCCTCCTCCGCCGAGAAGAACCTCTCCGCAGCCGCAGCCTGCATCCGCGCCCAGCCCGCCGAGGCCGTCCTCGCCGCCATGGCGACCATCCCAGCCACGACATCCGTCCTGGGCACGTTCGCGCCGACCGCGGACAACGCCACCGTCTTCTCCGACTACGCGGCGCGCACGGCGGCGGCGGCGGCGGGCTCCTTGGCCGCGGTGCCGCGCCTGCACGGCAGCAACGCGGACGAGGGCGAGACGTTCGCCATCAACTTTGCGCTGCTGGGCCTGGTGCTGCCGCGCGCCTACTGGGGCTGGCACACGCTGGCGTTTTTCGGGTGCCCGACGGCGGCATCGGCGGCGGGCCACGCTCGGGCGGCTGGGCCGGACGTGCCGTCGTGGCGCTACATGTATGCTGCTGACTACCCCAACGTGCGCCTCACCGTCGACCCCAGCCTCGGCGCGTACCACGGCGCCGAGCTCAACCCGCTCTTCGGCACGTCCGAGGCGCTCGGCGGGCCGGACACGCCGGCCGAGGCGGCGACGGGGAGCTACATGCGGGCCGCGTGGGCCGCATTCGCCAAGGACCCCCACTGTGGGCTGTCTGGGGGGGGATTTGGCTGGCCGGTGCTGCCGACTGGAGAGGGGGGGGATGAGGATGAGGCGCAGATTGTGGTGCTGGGTCTGGGTAATGCTACCGAGGCGGTGTTTGAGGCGAGTTCTGTGTGGGATTCAGCGTGTCCTTCGGTCATGGGCGTGCTGCAGACTATTGGGGGACCCGCGGGGCTGTATGCGCTTGCGTCGTTGTTGCAGCCGGCTCTTGAGGGCATCGAGGACGGAGATATCAATGCGGTTAGCAAGGCGATATTGGCTGTTGCTCAGGAGGTAGCAGGGCAGTAGAGGGGGAAAAGGTGTGAGATGCATTGATATCTCCTTCATGATCGTGTGTTCATACAGGAGACATCTTCCAAAACGGTAGACGGAAAGCTGCGAACGCTGTCGGTGGTGCAAATAAAAACTGCCCAAAACTATGGAAGATGAACAATTCTTGTAGACTGCGTAGACTTAAGAGTTCTCCTCTTTCTTGGTGGTGGAGATCTCTTTGATTAGCAATATGATGATTGATATTCATGCTCTGCATTGTTCTCATACCTTCTGAAGTTTTGTAGTACACCAGTTGACTCACATCTCGTGTTGTTCTCGAGTGACTTGAATTTAGTTTTTCTAGATTTAGTCCAGCCCTTGCCATCGGACCAGGAATCGGTCATGAGAAGCTATTGTTAAATATCTAGTTTTATTTTGACCCCTTTCGCACACTGCTGATTTGATTTATACAATCCCAGTGCTCGCCTTCTGCCCCTTCTCGTCTCCCTCAAACGCTATCTGCCGCAGGCGGAACGCAGGCGACGGGCTGGTCAGGCCACCAGTGGTGCTCGAGAGCGTCTTGCCCGAGAGCGTCTTGCCGCGCCTGTGCAGCCACCTGATGCCGTCATCCTCGCTCGAGCTGCTGGACCCCTTCCTCGAGCTCGGGAACAGGGCCGTGCCGCCCTCGGCCGGGGACTCGCCCCTCCGCACCGACATGTAGATGAAGTCGTGCAGGAAGCTCGTCTCGAGCTTGCGCGGCTTCCTGTCGTCGGTCCAGTACCTCTCCTCGCTGAGGTCCTTGGACAGGTGCTTCCTGAAGTACCTGTCCTGCCCGACCCACCACGCCCGCCACGAGACCAGGATCCCGATCGTCAGCGGGATGGTGATGCCCCAGTATATCCAGATGCGCCAGCTGACGACCGAGTCCTCGCCGCCGCCGCCGCTCCCGGGCTGCCAGTCGAATATGCTCATGCCGAACAGGGACGACATGAACTCGCCCGGGAGGAAGACCGCGGTGATGACTGCTAGTGCTTTCATCGAGGACGAGTCTCGCGAGGAGGCGACGGCCATCCGCGCGTTGAGATTGTTATCTTCCTGGGCCATTTTACTGTAGATCTGGTGCAATATAAGCATGAGTCCACAGAATTAGGTAATGAAAAGGGACAAGTCTGGCAACGTACAATATCCACCAATGCCTTACACCTCATCTCCAAGATGGTCCGGTCAGTCTTGAGCGACAGGCACAGCTGCAACAAGCCGTCGAGATACTGGCGGATCTCGTGCCAGTGGCCAGTGAGCGGATCCTCCTGGATCCTCGCCTTGAGCAGGCCGGTGCCGACCCTGCCCCTGGCGGACAGCGGCGTGGGGAACGCGGCGCTGCTGGGCGCGGGTCCCGGTTCCGAGTCCTGGCGCACGTCGTCGAGGGCGTCGCCCGCCTCGAGCAGGATCTTGATGGCGCGGTCCATCCAGTGCAGCGTGTCGAGCAGCCGGATGCTGCGCTTGAGGACGTCGTGCGCGTTCTTCATGAGCTCGGTCGACTTCTTGTACACCTGCTGCTGCTGGCCCGACCCCGTCGCCTGCTGCTGGCCGCTGCCGGCGGTTCCGTTGCCGTTGCCGTGATGATGATGGTGGCCCGGCGGCGCCCCGTACTGCCCCGTCGGGCCCCCTCCGGCCGAGGAGCCCGCCCGGCGCCGGCGCGCCGTTTCGTCGAAGGCGTCGAAGCCGGCCATGTTGCTGACGTCCCTCTCGACGGCGATGACCTCGCTGTGGTTGTCGGCGACGGCCTGCTCGGTCCACGCGAACTGGACCTGCAGCAGCATGACGGGGATGACGAGGGGGTGCGCCCAGTGCGACCTGCAGGTCTGCATGCGCTGGTCGTACTGGTCCAGGTCCTCGACGGTGTGCTGGTTGGCGTCGAAGGACTGCCTGACGAGGATGGTCGTCGTGCGGTCGGGGACGCTGTGCGTCATGGACAGGAAGTCGTAGGGCGCGCGCGGGTCCGAGGGGAAGGACATGATGATGCTGAGCTTCTCGTGGTGGCGGTCCCAGAACATGCTCTCGACCGTGGTGCGCCGCACATATTGCAGCGTGGCCGGGTGCAGGCCCATCAGGTTGAAGTCGGAGCTGGTGAGGTGCAGCCCGTCGACGTTGAGGTCCTCGCTACTGCGTGGGTCTGTCCGCCGGTG
Source organism: Diaporthe ilicicola (assembly GCA_023242295.1). Taxonomy (NCBI): domain Eukaryota; kingdom Fungi; phylum Ascomycota; class Sordariomycetes; order Diaporthales; family Diaporthaceae; genus Diaporthe; species Diaporthe ilicicola. Next base: position 121,921 of record JALPVH010000083.1, on the reverse strand, counting down.
GCAGATGACCTGCCTCACCCTGCCCTGGAGCAGGTGCGGCGAGCCCTTCCACTTGGGGCCCCAGTTGCCCTGGATGTCGACCGACTGGTCTTCCCTCATGGCCTGGTGAAATAGCTCGTCGCCGTTGCCGTCCTCGCTGACGACGCACTGGCCGATGTGCTTGAGGAAGGGCCGGTCATTGTCCGTCTCGGACGACTGGATCGTGCTGGCGTAGTCGTTGTCCTTGGCGAACACTGCGTACTCCTGGTACTTCAGGTGCGAGACCCCATCTCTTAGCAGGATGTCTCCCTGGAGCGCGTCTGTGTCGAATATGAAGAGGTCGGAGCGGTGAGGGTCCCTCTCCGCAAACATTTTGGGCCCTCGCTGGGCTATTACCAAACGGCTACTGGGCACACAACCCAGGCACATAACCTCGACCCTAAGGCAGCACTGCCACCTCCGCAAAAAGAAAGAAAAAAAATCAGGAACCGTTCCCGGGGTGTCGGCGATATTGCAAGGTCGATCACTCCATGAGCCGATTCTGCCGATTGGTTCTACACCGTCTCGGCCCGTTCTCAGATCTAATCAACGCGTTGCAACAAATCTAAGAAGATGAAAAAAAAAGAAAAAGAAAAGAAAAAAAGGCTGCCGAAATCTATTGTGGTTTGTGGTGCGGCCGTCGGCGCTGTGGAACAGCATTTCAATGTTGCCAGTGATGATGCTGGAAATGGCGAGAACCTTTTCTTTGCAATTGATCGCCCTCCCAGACAGACCCCTGACTCGTCTCACGCTTGGGCGCAGGGTAACCTGCAGGAAGATGGTGAGCTTGTTGTCCAACTGGTGGTCACCGCTTTTCAGCTCCACCCGGGGGCGGCGATGAGATGCACGCGCATCAATGTGGGCGAGAGGGACTGCTCCTGCTGTCTTGAATGCCTTGTGTTGATTGGTGACTGGCCGGCCCAGCAGAGAGGTCTCGAACCAAACCCTAGGGGCCCATGGGGGGTTTTCGGTGGTGATAAACCGGCGATAAGTGATGAATGATATGTCCATCTGCGTCTTTTGTGGCGGGGCTCTTTTCACGGGGAACAGCATTAGACCGATCCGCTGGCTGCGAGATGATGGATCAATTTGGTACTAGTAGTCTACCCAGATAGGCAGGCCTGTCTTCGGAGGCTTCTTTGGGCCCAGTTGCCGGAGGAATTGGGAGGGTTTTTGGCGAGGAGAAAGGGCCGAAGGGGTCGTTTTGCGCCGCATGACTGCGTGCAAGATTGCCCAAAAAGGGGATGGGCTACTACCTGCCAGCGCTCGCTTGACCAGGTATTGAGGAATATTCGGTGGCTGGCTTGGCTGATCCTCGGCATAGGCGAGGCTATCTGCAGCTGTTGATTTGAATTTGAAGAGGAGAAAGCGCAGTGACTGCTCTCACTGCTGCCACTGGTCATACCGCCGTGTGGACGGAGTCGTGAGCCGCAGCATTCCAAACGCGGCCACACCGATCGACATGCTGATGATTCAATGCACAGCCGAAGCTTGAGCCGAGAGACTGGCCTGCTTTTGCAGTCTCAGTTCTATGCAGTGGATGGATGCATTGTAGTCAGGTCACAAGACACAAGAGACCACAAGCTTGTCTAATACTACAGTGGTATTATAAGAATGTTCGCTATGCTATATCTACACCATCCAGAGGAAAAGGTTGTGGCTATATGTACACACGAAGGTCATGACATCGATAAAACCCCCCAGTCCCGATGAATGACAAAAGAAAAGACCCCCGTTTGAGTCTTGACTCAAACGCGCTCAGGCATCATGACACGCTTTCTCTACTCGTCGTCGTCCTCCAGCTCGATCTCCTTGCCGCTGCCCTCGTACAGCACCAGGCTGGCGACCCAGCCGCCGACAGCGACAGCACCGACGGCCCACCAGCTGAAGGCGACCATGCCCCAGTCGAGGCCGACGCCGTACCAGTAGCCGCCGACGATGGGGCCGACGGTGCGGAAGCCGGCCGACACGGACTGGCCGATGCCGTGGATTGTCCCCAGCACGGACGGGTGGGGGCTGCAGTTGTTGAGCAGGATGATGCTGGCGGGCAGCGTCATGGTGCGGGCCGACGTGTGCAGGAAGAGGATGAGCACGATGCCGAACCACAGCACCGTCGACGTCGTCGTGGTGCCGTCCTCGGCCGTCGACTGCGGCGTGATGGCCAGGAAGGGCGCCAGCAGGTACGCGACGGGGAAGACGATGAGGAAGTAGCGGAACGACCTCAACGTGCCCAGGCGCGCGTGCACGGGAGGGTACATGACCACCTGCAGCAGCATCCCCAGGACCCCGAGGATCGACGTCGCGTTGCCCACCGTCGACGCGGGCATGCCCAGCCCGCCCGCGAACCAGAGCAGGTTCCGCTTGCCGATGGTGCCGCGGGGCTCGATCTCGGCGGCGGTGGGCATGGCCGAGTCGACGCGGGCCGGGGCGAACCCGGGTCGTGGGGAAGACAGGAACAGCGACCAGATGTTGGTGAAGGCGCCGAGGTGGAAGTCGTAGAAGGCCTGCGACAGCAGCGTGCAGATGACGTTCTTGGTCCACAGGCGGCTGAAGGGGAGCGTCTTGCGCTTCTTGGGGGCGACAGGGGCAGGCTGCGGGTTCTCCGACTTCTCGTCGAGGCGCAGCTCAGAGTAGCCGGTGCGCGAGTGGTAGACGTAGTCGAGGGGCCGGCGCAGCACAAAGGCCTTTGCGCGCGCGGCGGCGTACAGGCCCGGGTCGAACGAGTTCTTCTTGCTCTTGGACGTCTCCTCCAGGCCGAAGAAGACGGCGAGGAAGGTGACCAGCAGGAAGACGGCGTTCATGATGGAGGGGAGGGCGAAGGGGTACGCCTCGATCATGGGCGAGTAGAGGGGAGCACCGGGGCCGAACCAGCCGGGCAGCGTCATGGCGGGGTCCGCCAGCCAGCCGCCGATGATGGGGCCGAGGATGCCGGCGACGTTGAAGCTCATGGGCAGGATCAGGAACGCCCGCGACTGGTACTTCCTCTCGACCGTGATCTCCGAGATCATGGTGCGGATGATGCCCACCAGGCCGTTGATGGAGCCCGAGAAGATGCGCCACGCCATGGCGGCCGCGAAGCTCTGCGAGAAGCCATATCCGAAGCACCCAACGGCAGTTCCCAGGGTTCCGATGAGGAGCACCATCTTGCGGCCGCCCCACCACTTGGACGAGTCGGCAGCCTTGCCCCAGGCGATGGCCGTCAGGACCTGGGCTCCGGTGAAGCAGCCCGTCAGGAGACCAGCTTGTGCTGATATTTGCGAGTCGGAGAGTATTGCTTCTGCAAGGAGAGTCAGTACAATGCATGGTGATTATTTTGATGGGAAATAGGAGCGTTTTATCCAACGTACCTGCGCCACCGGTCTGGATCGTCCGCTGCTCGGCCATATGCTTCAGCTGGTAGAAGACATACGCCTGCAGGCTGGCCACCTGCAGGAAGTCGACGAACCGGCACATGAAGAGGATGAGCAGCTGCCCCTTGTGCGGCAGCGACATCCAGGTGACGTGCTCCGGCTTGGCCTTCTTGCACTCGTCCTTCTCGACATCCCGCGGCAGGAAGGGGGCGCTGTCCTTTGCGAGGTCATCCTCCGAGTCGAAATACCTCTCGCGGTTCCCACTACTTGTTGGGTCGAAGACTGTGACGGATGAGGACGATGACGCAACACCGGGCGAGACGGCTCGCCTCGCATGATGTTGTTGGTTCAGAAATGTGTCGAAATCTGCCTCGCTCCCAAACTCGCCCTTCTCGTTCATCGAGGACTCGTTCATGATATCAAACTGGCCTGGCGGTGCCAGCTCGCTCTGTTGTGAGTGGGCCGGGGCCGTTTGTTGAGCCATGTTAGTCAGTGTGGGAGCCTGCTCCTCCTGCTCTGGCTGATTATCGTGTTGTTGGTGGATATAGCGTAGTGTGAGGGAGATGTCCTCTGGAAACACGGAGGACTCCGCTCTGATCCTTGGTGCTTGATCAGATGTTGCTTAGTGTTACTGTACGTCTTGGGTGAGTTGGCGCAGTGATACCGGTGATAAAGCCGGCGAGTAACAAGAAAGGAAAACAGAGATCTGGAAAAAGGCTGAATAGGTATGGTCAGTGAGTGTGGTAGAATGGTATGAGGATGAATGAGTGACAATGGCCGAGAATGACAACGGCAGAGCTGTTTTGGAACAGGAACAACTCAGAATGCACAAAAGCAGGACGGCTGGAAATAGAAATGGAAGGTTGGAAGACGAATATGCAGGCGGAGCACAAGTCGACGTCGACAGCGGCAAGGAGGTTGCGTGGACTTACTTGACAAGCCACAGTCTGCGTGGAAATACTGGGCCGGCGGGATGTTGGCTGACGGGCAATCAATCTCAGTCAATCCCTGGGCGAGACGGCCGGATGATAATCAGGGTGACCAGATGAGAACAATCAGAAAACAATGGGAACAGGTGCAGCAAGAGGCATCCGGGGCCTGGGTAAGGACAGGGGACATCGTATAGTAGTATCTGAGCGAGTACCCCTGACCCGGGTTGTCACCCTGCCTGCCTGCATCACCGATGATTGACGACCCGGATTGCCAGAGAGGGCATGTGCTCTCTCCTCGTCGGTCGTCGGTCCCGCTGCCTCAACACGTCTCCACCGGGAATAGGAAAATGACTGCAGTTCTCCACAGGACCCGGCTGCTGCCATCCACTCGCATGACCGAGTATGGCAGTGGAGGAAACAGGGCCGGGTACTCCAGATCCTGAATGGGCAACAGGACCAAGGTGATGATATCAGCCTCTCAAGGGCTCGCCTCCAGGGCTGCTGCTGCTGCATGACAGCAGCGGGGCCCGTCCAGATGCATTCTGCCCGCGAGGCCTGCGCGGCCTTTGACCCCCTTTGACCACGAAGCAGTCGCGGCAGATGCCCCATGGGCCAATGGGCCAATGGGCCAATGGGCCAATGGGCCAATGGGCCATACTTCGAGATCAACTTGTCATCAGCCGCGCACTCGTTTGACCGTCATCGCTCGTCGTGCGACTGTTCTGTCCAACCCGAGGCCCCGATCAACCAAGATGTGGCCCGAAGGGGTAAGGTCATTACGCGTTGCGTGTGGGTTGACGAGACCATCTTTTCCGCCCCATTTCCTCTTTAATCCTCCATGCGCGAGGGAAAGGGCAGAAAGATCAGATAGAAAGAGAAAGAAAAAAAAAGGACCATGAAACCACCTCGAGCCCGCACAAATGACGAAGCCCAACCTCGGTAGACTACCAGCCACTAAACTGTGTGCTTCACCGACGCATCGACTCTTGACATGCCGCCTTCTCGAGTTCGCGGAGCGCCACATACCGCCTGACGATCGAAAACCACAAGAGTCTGCACTGTCCCAACCGCATTGAGTCGTGATGCCCTGCGACCCCCACCAAGTCTGCGCGGTCCATACTATTGTAGAAACCGGAAGACGGAGGCAAGACGGGGGCTGCTGACCCAGATCCTCGGTATTGGGTTGATGAAAGACCCCGAGTTCGTGTCGTGAATGTCGTGAGCCAAGGCGGAGGCCAAGGCGGTTGTTTCTGTCATGATGCAGTGCACACCAATTGGCGAGTCGCCTTATTCATGTGCAAGACGCGCCCGAGATGTGCAGGACCGACCGGATTTACTGGAGCGTGCGTGCAGCCACAAGAGCCTGAATTGGCCCGGGCTGCAGCTCCTCCATACCTGTTTCTTTCTCCCCCTTTGTTTCCACAAATGGGGACCCCCTGATTCGCGCCTACCGGCCCTCCGATCAGTCTTTTTTCCTCGACTGAATCTGCAGGGCGGCAATCCGGGACTCGGGCTGGCCCACTGAATCGGTATCAGGGCTGTCGGGTCGGTAGCCGCTTTACAATTGCCGTTTCACTGTGGCGTCCTTGGAAGCACTGGGCTCTGCATCTGCAGCTTGACAGGCGGGGCGGCGCCAACCTACCTGCCAGCCTGCTGGACTCAGCAGTGGGCGGGGACGATCAACAGCAATCAGGAGGTCGTCGATCTCTGTACCTGTACTGTGGTAGACTAGGTAGTTAGATGGTGGGTTCATCTGGGAGGCGATGGCCGGGAGTCGGGAGGGCTCCCTCTTTGAAACATTTCCTCCAGCCAATCTGCCAATCCATCGCTTCACGTCACAGTCAAGCCTGTCCACGATGGTCCACGATGGCGGAATTGGAAGGTCGCAATGTGAATGTCAAGCTTTTGATAACTGGAGCTTGGGGATTTACAGTGGCAGTCAATGCAGCGCCAGCCTCCTGCCGTAGTTGGCTGGCAACGGGATGAACGGAGGCCGTGGGGTCTTGGCGACATCGCCTGCACCGCTTGCCTGTACGGCCACTGGACCACTGGAGAGCTGCTCTGAAACCTCGCAGCCCTATCACGACAGGGTGGCCCCCTTGCATGGTGGCCCTGGCGCACCTGAGTGGCCTGAGTGGATGGTATGCCACTGGTGTGCCACTGGTGTGCACACCTGCTGACCTTCTGCTGGGCTATCACTATCTGGGCTATCTCACCCCCCCCCCCAACCCTAGCACGTGCCAAGCAATCGGCCGTTGAACCTCTCAGGCTCTCTGGCGAGTTTGGCTGCGCTATCTTTCTTCAACAGCAGCATGCGTTGATCAACCGCCAAGAAAACGCGGCAGCCAAGCGAGATGACAGGCTAAATATCCGCCACGTATCAGCAAACTTCCCCAGCTTCCTTCATCAGGTAGCACAGTGGCATTGAAGGAGCAAGCGAGCCGGGGATCGGGGGTCATCGGCCGTCGGGGTCGTTACGTCGAAGGGGCAACGACTGACCGCCCGTCGTATTCACGAGCAAACTGTACGAGCAAGACGCGTGGGACGACCGCGAATGGCGGCTACCGTGTAAAGGTTTTTTCTTTTTTCTTTTCTTTTTTTGTTTGCATCCAACATGCCAAGACTCACCGTCGCCAGATGTTTATTGTGGCCTGCCTGTCACGGGGGGGGCAGAGTCGTAATATCTGGTCCATGCAGGCCTCCCGGGGGCGTGGCTGATTCCCGAGGGCACGGGATATGGGCCTGTCAAGATCGGGCTTGACGACAAGACGGGCTTCAACGTGGCACCCGGAGTTGGCCCGGGGTTGGCTTGGTCTCAACGCCAGGTTGTTCAGCCTCAACGTCCGTACTAACTAACGCATTACCATCACTGTAGCACCCACGCAGGGGCTTACGTAGGCCCCTGGTCGGCAAGTGGACCGGGCGGTCCATGTCAAGGTCTGGGGTATTGAGCAGTCTGCCGATCAAAGTCGTCCATTCCGCAGTGGGTGATTGACGACTGGATGACGATGACGATGCCTTTTTCGATTCGACCCAGTGGGATGGGGTCTTTGAAGAAGAAAAAAGAACAGCAGTCGAGGTTTCACCCATGGCCAGAGGTGGGAATTCTGTTTCAAGTTCCAGCTCACCTCCCTCGAAACAACTGGATTGTCAATCCAATTTCGAGGTCAATGGCAGGATGAGGGGCAACGAAGGGGCGGTCTTCTTATTCGAGGGCGGCTGTTGGTGGTGATCGTCCTCATCACACACCGGACAATTCTTTCACTCAATCACATACAGTGGAATGGGTAGGTGGGTGAGCCGTCTCATATAACAAAAGTCTTGGCAGCCAGCAAGCCGGTTTATGGACAAATTCGATTCCCACCACCGACCACTCCTGTCAGTCCACCCCCGACTCCCGAGATCCCAGGCTAGGAAATGGGCCCCACACCTGGGCAATGTCCTGGCCCACTCGCAAGCGACAAGTCTGCAATTTGTGGCTTCTGGAACCCTTCTGCAATCAAGGTGAGAGAGAACAGACCGGGGCTAATCTGGTCAGTCAGCCCGTCAGGGTTGAGGCCACGGCCCTGTTCGCAAGCCAATACGCCTACACAGCACGCCAGGCCGGGTCTCAAGAAGACCACGCATCGAATCCCATTTCAGGGGGAGGCAAAGGGGAGGGAAATCAATTGAGTTGGAACGAATCGAGTACCGGACGGTCGAGATCAGACGGTTCCACCACAACACAACAGCACAGAGGCTGAGGGCCACATTGGTCCAACATCGCAGTCTGTGTCCAGCCACTCCAAAAATCAGACGATGACGCTAGTGCACTAAACATATCATTGCCATGCAACAACCACCACTGCACCAGCTATGGCCTGAACAACCCCCTGGCTGACGTCTCTTCCCTGTGGAGACGAGGCGATCATATTGTTCTATATTCAGACAAATGCCATAGGTACGGGCTATGCACAGATCGCAAACGATGCGCTCACGTGTGTGCTGCGACACTGAGCAGGTTGCCTCTCCGAGTGGGAGGTGAGTGGCGTAAATGTCGTCGTCGTCGTCTGCGTCCGGGATATTTCAGCCTACCTCCACAGCCCTGTGCTCGCCCGCGAATGCTGGAACCCGGACGCAATAAGGGCCTCCCGCGTTGAACGTGCAGCCACTGCCGCAAAGCCCACATCTTCCCGTGCAGGGCAATACAGTACGTTGATATTCAGGGATAGACGGGGATGGAACATGGTACAAAGTACGACCCGGACTACCCAACTTGCTGACCCTTTCGAGCCGCAGAGAAACAAAATGGATATGGGGACCCACTTGGCCGATCTCCATTCTCTCCTGACCCCCTTGTTCATGTCCGTGGGTGGGGCTGCCTACTTCTTAACGCTCCTGCTCCTCCTTGTCAAAGCTCCATCAAGTCGATGGTTCATTAGCTTATATCTTCTCTTCCTCTCTTGGATATCAAAGAACAAAGGCGAGCACATATCTTCAGACGCCGTTCCATCATTGCACACACTGGTCCAAAATCATTGACCATACACTCATTCGTTGATCCTATGTTTCGATTCATCATCCTTCCTTAAGTGACATTGAGTCTACTCATCACCTCGAGCTCCTTCCAATATACATACCCATACACTCCAAATACACAACAATCACAATGTACTCCGAGGTTCCACAAACGGAGAAGTCGGGGCAGCAAGTGTCCAAGCTGCCCTGCTATGCCGACACATACTCCCGCAAGCCCATCACAGACATCTTCACAAAAGACACCGACATGGACAAGCGGGGACGCAAGAGGACAGTGCCCATGAAGGTCCTCCTACTGGCAGTGGGACGAACAGGCACAGCTTGTAAGACATTTTCCTCACACAGCCTCCCAAACATCGGGGCCGCCAATGATCAAGGAAGAAATTGTGGATGCTGACAACTTGCTCCCCACCACCAGCTATGCGCGCGGCAATGCAACATCTCGGCTACGTCGAGACCTACCACATGATGTGCGCCTCGATCGAGAACCCACCAGACGCCCTGCTGTGGCATGACGCGCTCGTGGCCAAGTACTTCCCCGAGCGCTCGCCGCTCCCCGAGGGGGCGATCCGCACGCGCGAGTTCTGGGACCAGCTGCTCGGCAACTGCCAGGCGGTGTGCGACTGGCCGGCGTGCGCGTTCGCCGAGGAGCTGATGGAGGTGTACCCCGAGGCCAAGGTGGTGCTCACGGGCCGCGACGTCGACTCGTGGCACAAGTCGACGCTGCCGACCGTCTACTGGCGCGCGACGGACCACGAGCTGCGCGTCCTGTCCAACACGGTGCTCCCCTTTGGCCTGTCCGGGTCCTGGGCCGCCCAGATGTACTACCCCATGCTCAAGATGTTCTTCGACACCTTCTTCGAGGGCGACTTTGTCCACCGCGGCAAGGACGTCTACCGCCGCCACTACGACAAGTGCGTGCGCCTCGCCACCGACGACGGCAGGAACCCGGGCCGCCTGCTCGAGTTCAGGGTCCAGCAGGGCTGGGAGCCGCTGTGCAACTTCCTCGGCGAGCGCGTCCCCAAGGCCCAGAAGTTCCCCAACGTCAACGACGGCTCCGACTTTGTCTCGCGCAGCCGCAGGAGGAACAGGAACCAGATGATGAACGTCGTCCTGCGCCTGCTCATGTGGTGGGTCGTCGTCGGCTTCGTCTGCTACGTCCTCATGGGCATGTTGACTGCCTAAAGATGCAGCAACAATTTGTCTTATGTGCTGTTGCAACCGTGGCTTTTTTTCGGGGATACCCAGTGCTGTGATCTGAGAGGGTTTTGGGATAATGATATCATATACAATCACTGAGTACTCATGTATACTTGGTTCACTTGACGGCGTTTTGGCATTAGGCGGACGGGGCAATCAGGTGGCATCTGGGCCCAACCTGCGAATACAAACTAGGGGTTTGATGAGAAAACAATTCTCTCATTTGGATTCATCTAGGCTCCCATATCTCATTTGGGTAGCATTATCTGTACATAAATTATGGATATAAAACTTCATTTCGAACAAATCTTCTTTGTGACTGTCAATTTTTCTGTGACAGTCACACTCATTCGCTTACCGAGAGACCAATGTCTCTAGCGATGATTTGGCCCTGTGTCAATGAATGGCCCGGGCCTCGGATGTCCTCGCATACTCCGTACATAGGTACGACACCCCCAGAATCGCTGGGTCCACCAAAATATCAGTGGAGTCGCTTAAGAGTGTTCCCTCATTCCAGACTGCTCTAGCGCGCGGGTCGCCTGGGCTGTCATCCCCATCGGCGAGGGCGAGACATTTGAAGAAAAAGCTTCGGTCTAGATCTAACTCCGAAAAAAAAGACATCCGATGTCAAACGGACATTGGACGAAACGAGCTGCCAAAAGCCGCGTAATTACTATTGCTGACTGCCCGCTCCTATGCTTGCGCAATCAGGTGGGTCTCATCAGATGCGTCGTCCCCTTGTTTTGGTTTTGCTCCCGAGGTCCCGCCTCCCGCGGCCTGTGGGATTCAACACCGAGTGTGCAGTCACACATTGTGCTTCAGGACGGTCAAGAGGGCTTCCGATGAAGGCCATGGATGCTTGCTGCAACGTGTTTCGATGTCAACTCGATATCATCCCGGGCAATCGATAGCTGCCAGTGGATGGCGACCAGGCCAAGGTCGGAGCTCCACCCACTGTAACCGCTCGAGCCCTTGGATGTTGATAGGCAGTAGGCGGAGGCACAAGCCGAGCCTCTTAAGAGTCTTTTCTGATGCAGTCTGCGTAGGAGTGGTCCACGCGTTGCGCAACGATGGATTCGCTGTGGGTGTGTGTGTGACTGATGCTTTGCCTCCTCCCACGGCCAAAATCCGGGGAACTCCTGGCCTCCACAGTTGCCTCGTTTCATCGTCACGATCCGGCCAGTACACTGCCTGCCTCAGGCGTGCCAATCAACATGACATGTGTGGAACTCCATGAACATGACGTCTCGATTCGGCTGCATTGTTGCAGGGCCCAATTGTATGCTACACGTTGTTGTCACGAGCCTGGATCAGCAGCTGGTTGTCGTCGCAAGCCACCTACCTGCTTGGAGAGACCTGGAGGGACCCCAACTTTGACATTTCGATGAGTGCACTGCTGTCTTTGGCTTTCACAGCGAATTCAGTGTGGTCTTTCCATCCCTAAATTTGCCCGCTCAGATTTCCAAGTTGATGACTCTTTCTCTCTTTCTCTGGTCCTTGAGTGAGAGAAAACTTTTCGTGACTCTTAGCTTCTCATCGTCAGTCAGCACATGAGAATCAAACTCTAATTGAGCAATCGCGGATGCATGTTGTACTGGGTTTATTTTTTTATCTTCAGCGTCAGCTGACTTGGATGTGTTTTAAGTCATCTATCACATACTTGCTGTAATAAAAGTCTCATGACGTTGGGATCTGTTTGAGAGCTGGTACAAGGCTATGGGGTTACATTACATGTCTCTTGGGTCCAGTTGAGGCTTGTTCACTCGTTCTCCTCTGTGCTCTTTCCGATGGCATTCAAATCCACAGCATCTGAAAGTAATATAATTATATATTTAGCTGGTTAAAGGACCGTTTCGAGTTCAAATTTGCCTCATTACATAGTATGAATGCATTCAATCTATAGATCGCGGTGGATGTAGATGTGTCTGACGCCGGATGTATGGAAAAGATCACAAGCAGCGCTGCTCATGTGCGCATTTCAAAAGTCTCGCGAGCAGGCCCCTTTCATTTCAACGATTATGGCATGCGTTTATTTCCATACTTTTTTTTTCTTAAACTCACTTGGTATAGAAGAGTCAGTTCCATACCATTCTGCACCATCAGGAACTTTCTCTGACGTTTTCGTCCTCGTCATAGCTACCCAAGGTCCAGTACCTAGATAGGCGAGACCTGCCTCTTTTTTCTCCACATAGTCCTCCTTCCCCATATTCAGTGGCCGTTTCAATTGAGTTGAATGTCATCTGCTTTTCTAGAAATCCAACATGAACTCGGTGGAGAAGGCCATATTAAGAATCTTTGTCTCATAGTCCATGCCGATTGAGTACATGAATATACAGCATACCTAGGTATCAATAAGCAGCCCGACGTATGCACCCAAATGGCTAGTAGTGGTAGTTAATGTTGTCTGAGGTCACCAGAGACACGTCCAGAAAGTCTAATGCGTGGTTCGATCCCAGGTTGTCAAGATATCAAGGCGTCCACACGTCATGGTGCTACTCGAAGATGACATCTGGACTGATGAGCATCACGAAGGGTCGTGTGTCTCCGCAGCCTCCCCAAGTACACAAATTGACAATAATGTTGAAGTTTGTGTATACGCGGCTCCTTACGCCTGGAATATTTGCAGACATGAAACCGAGAACCTGTTCATCCTGATGTAATTTGCCTCCTGAACACGACAGGCCTCCTTGTAGAGAAATAATACCGCTCTCGGTGTCGACCCACCATTCAGATGCACTTCCGCACCCTCGCCGCCACCCTCGCCGCCGTCAATAAAGTCGCAACCCCCCCACCGGTCACTGGTAATCTTCACCATTTTTGCCAATGTACCAATGTACCTAGCTGTCCATCTATGACCTTTTACATACGTAAATACGTAACTATATACTGACAGGTAAGTGATCCTGCAGAAGATAGTACCATCAGGGCCTAAGCGTGCGACTACAAAGACCAGGCAACCCTTCAGCCCACCACACATGCCATATTTGTAAACCTTGGAAGGCACGACCGCCGCAACCAGTGTTTCTGAGGACTGGGACCAATGGAGCTCCTAATAAGCGCCGTTATAGCCTTGAAGGATTGTGCTGAGCTTACTAGGTAGGATCAGTCTCTCGAACCCTCATCAAGTAGCTGACAATTTGTCATCCGACGCGCTTCCCTGACTGCCTACTCGCTGCTGACGCGGGGTCCGTTCTTAATGCATCGGCGCTTTTCACCCAGAAGCACACGCACACACACGCACGCACACATACACACACACACACACACATATACACACACATACACAGACATAATCAGCCATGTCGTCGAGCCCCGAAGCCGACGCCGCACGCGAGGCGACATTCGCAGGCCTCATGCGGCGGCAGCGCACACCACCCAAGCCCCTACCAGCCGACGCGCGCGCAACAGGCCAGACGGCCATCGTGACGGGGAGCAACGTGGGGCTGGGGCTGGCGGCGTCGCGGCAGCTGCTGGGGCTGGGGCTGTCGCACCTGGTGATGGGGGTGCGGTCGCAGGAAAAGGGCGAGGCGGCGGCCGGTAAGCTGCGCGACGAGTTTCCCGGCGCCCAGGTGTCGGTTTGGGTCTTGGACATGGAGTCGTACGGGTCGGTGCGCGCGTTTGTGGACCGGTGCGCGTCGGAGCTGGCGGGGGGGTTGATGTTGTGGTCCTAAACGCCGGGCTCATCTCGCCGTCGTACGCGGCCGTCGCCGCCACGGGCCACGAGGTCACGCTGCAGGTCAACTACCTGTCGACGGTGCTGCTCGCGCTGCTGCTCGTCCCGGTCCTCCGGTCCAAGAAGACCACGACGGCTGCTGCTGACGCCTCTTCGCGGCCGCCCGTGCTCAGCATTGTCTCGTCCGACGCGGCGTACACTGCGCCGCTGAACCTGGAGCCCGAGGGTCCCGTCCTGGCGCGCTTGGACGACCCCAGGGGCTTCGGGCAGTTCCCCGCGTACACCAACTCCAAGCTGCTGCTCACGACGTTCGTCGCGAAGCTGGCTGGGCTTGTCGAGCCGGGCGATGTGCTGATCAACTTGTCCAACCCTGGTATGACCGGTGGCACGGCGTTTGGTCGTGACAACTGGGCGGTCGCGAGGTTCTTCTTTGGCATTATTCAGTACTTCTGGGCGAGGACTTTGGAGGTTGGGGCCTCAGTGTACGTCGACGCGGCCTTGGCTCGAGGGGCTGAGAGCCATGGGAAACTCATCAGTGATTGGACCATCAAGCCGTAGGTGTTCTTCTCCCCATTGCTGGGTGTTCCCCCCGAACCAGATAGTTGTAGAAATGCGCTGATAGCCTCAGGTATCCGCCCATGTGGTACACGGAAGAGGGGCAGAAGTTTGCGGACAGACTGGTGGAGGAGACTATGAAGGAACTCGAGCCTGAGGGCGCCTCGGTCCCGGCGAAACCATGATCATCATTGAGCGAGGGAGCAGGGAGCATGGAGCATGGAGCATGTTGAGGCCCTACTTTACTGCTCACATGGGAGTTGTAATTGTTGTACCTGTTAATAATTATGGCGCTTCAGCCATCGCAGACCAAACTGCGTCTCCTGCATCCCCCAAACCGCGACTACCCTATTGGGGTGGCCGGGTGGCTGGCTGGTCAGGTCGGGAGTGCCCGCGGCGGTACCCCTGTCTGTTCAGGTACGTAGCCAGCTCGCGTAGTCCTGGTGCCCTGGTACCTGCGTACCACCGTATCCACGAACCAGCCCCGCGCTAAGCCTGATGGGGCGGAGGGGCAGCAGGAGGGCAGAAAAATTGTTGACGGCTGATTGTGCAGCACTGCACTTAACTTGATGTTCACATGAAGATTTTGACGTGAAATCGAACCAACTCACATCTATGCGTCCTTGATATCTATATTTAACAGTGTGAAGGCACGATGACGTGCTGTATCGGGATGCGACACCACTACTGCGCGCAACATGCACCTCTGTGGTAGGACGGCGGCATCTCGTATTCTCAAAAAGCTAGGAGAAGGGCGGAACACTGCGTATTGTGCAGTTGGAGGCGCTGCGTGGGGTAATGCGAGGAGTGGCTGGGCCAGTCAGTGGCCGCAGACAGGGCAGCAAGCTGTCGAATTGGCTTTTTTTTCTGCCTCTCCAAAGGTACCTAAATTTGGCTGGGCGAACAGACGACTTGGACTCGTCTCCAAATCGACGGACAAATCGACGGACGGAACAGACTTCAGCTGCTGGCCTGCACCTGCATCTGCATCTGCATCTGCTTTCACTCGCATTTCGAATCTAGCTGCAATGTCGCGACTCTGTGTACCTGTAGTCTATGTACTACAACCCTGCAAAATCTCTGCAGGTTGATGACCAGCTTGACTTGGGCCTGACGCTGTCGCTCTCTCTCTCTCCCTCTCTTTGCCCAGCCACCCGACCTGCGACGTGGGAGCTTCCAAGCTTCCGAGCTTCCAAGCTTGCACCCCCCCACCACCTTCTTTTTTTCCATCGACAGTCTGTCCGTCCATCTACCTGCATGTCTCTGCCTGACTGCCAGATCGCCTCGTCAGTGTCAGACGATCTCATCTGCTACTGCTGTTGCTGCTCCTAGTCCCCACCCATTTTCTCTCTTTCTCTCTCTTCTACCTGCTCGTCTCCTTGCTCTGCCCGACAGCTGCGCCTGTTTGTACATACAAAGGTACACCCACATTCACACACCCACATACATAACACCCTGTGCATGCGACTCGTGCATCCCATCCCATGAGGTGAGATGAGCTCCCCACCCAAGCCACGAGTCCAACGTGACCGCCAGAGGGACCAGTACGAGCGCTCATCCCCTCCAAAGATCGACTTCGGCATCGACTCCACCGCCAGCGATCTGATGCCCCCCATCCGCGCCCCCTACGTCCAGCGCAACAAGTCCAGCTCCGTTTCCTCCGGCAGCACCGCAGGCTCACCAGATCGCGAGAGGGCCCCCATCGCCTACCCAAACTACTACGATTTCACCGACCCTGAGCCCCAAGCCCGCCCACGCCAGAGCAGCGGCCAACACTCGCCCCAGCGCGGCAGCAACCACAACAACATGGCCAACATGGCGATGCAGGTCCCCATCCAGCAGCAGCAGGCCCAGGGACGGCTCGTCGACAACGCCCGCTCCAACAACGGGCCCGTAGCCACCCAGCAGACGGCCCAGGCAGCCCGCAACAACGGTGCCGTCCCTCGCGGGTCCAGGCCACCCAGCTACAGCGGCTCACAACACGGACCCCGCTCGCCCGACGACGGCCCGCTAAACAAGGTTGACATCGACGCCGCCCGCTACAGGCAGACCCAGCAGCGGCGGCCCCAGCCGGTAGTCACCAAGGACGGGCGCCCGCCCACAAACGGCAGCAGCGGTGGCCGCCCTCCATCGTCGGGCATGGGCCCCGGCGGGCGGCCGATCAGCCCAGAGTCGCCGCTGCTGTCGCCGGCGGCGCACATCCAGCGGCTGCCGACGCCGAGCATCACGTCGAGCGTGCTGCAGCCGCTCGACGCCAAGGTGACCGAGTACGGGGCGCTGATGGCCGAGGCGCAGGGGGACATGGCGCAGCTGGACGAGGAGCTGCGGCAGCTGCAGGACCGGCAGCGCGAGGCCGAGGCGCGGTTCCTCGACGCAAAGTCAAAGCACGACGACTACCGCCGGCAGTACCACGACGTGGAGCGCGCACTGCGCGGGGATTTTGCCAACGCGAATGGCAACAATACCAACGTGCCCCCGATGCCGTCCATGCCGAGCCTGGGCGGCAGCCGCCACGACATGATGATGGATGGCCAGCAGCACCCCAACAACAACAGGGGAGGAGGACCCGTGGGGGGACAGCAGCCGGCGATGAGGAGCCAGCGCACCGTGAGTGCCCATAGCGAACAGCCCAGCATGATGAGCCAGGAGTCGGTGCGCACGCAGAAGAGGAGCCGGTTCAGCAGGATTTTCGGGGTCTGACAAACCTTTCTTGCCGCCACGCCTGGGGGAAGCCGCTGCTGTTGCTGATGTGGTAGTTTGGTGTGTGGATGATGAATAATGAGATTTAACGAATGTCCTCGGAAGTGGACGGCCGTGGTGTGGTGTCTGATTTGGTCCTTTTTTGAATGGTGCTGGCTTGAATTGTTTTTTTTTTTTTTGACGACGCAACGAAACGACATTTCGCAAAAACTTCTCGGGGTGCTGGGGCTAATGATGATGAACATGAACAGGTCTCCTGGGCATAATTATACAGGATTTTGGGAAAACCTGTCATGTAGGTTGTCCCCTTGCATAACCTTGGAATGGGTCGTCCAGAGGCGGACACCGCATGACGTGCATATACAATACAATCCACGGGGCGTTTTGGGTTCATACGGCAGGAATATAGGGACGGGAGTTTTGTCTATTCCTCCCTGGACACTTAATGGATTCACTGAACAAATTGAAGACTACGAAAGTCAATAAATCGCTTTTTCACAATTCTTTTTAGCTCTAGGTCGAAACGACAGGAAAGCAGAAAGAGGGTATCTTCCTGCATCTAGGTGATTAATTACATATGGATATATATATATCTATGAAGACTAATTCGCCGCCGAGAGGGGGTGATCTAGTTTTGTGGTGGTGTTTTGTTGGGGGAGGAAAGTCGACTCTAAACGCCTCGCTCCCTTGATTTAAGTTTCCGGTTTCCTTCACACAAAACAAATTAGATAAAGAGAGTATGTAGAAGCGTGCGATGACCAGCAACCACCCTGGCCCCTGGGTACCCGTTCGTTTCCTCGCCTCCTCCCAACAAAAACGGTTTTTTCTTTCATAGCATGCCCCCGTATCCGCCCGTGGCGGTCACGGGCACCATGTACATGGGCGCCTCGGTCACGGAGGGCTTGCGCCTGTGCGACGACTGTTGGCGGGAGTGGTTTTGGGCTGGGCTCGGGTGCTGCGGGTACTGTTGGTACTGCTGATATTGTGGGTATTGTTGTTGTTGTTGTTGTTGTTGTTGCTGCTGCTGCTGCTGCTGCTGCTGCTGCTTCTGGCGCTGCTGCTCCTGCTGCTGGCTCAGCGGCACGATCAGCTCCATGCCCTCGACCACGTTCCTCGCCTGCGTCCCGTACGTGTCGATGAAGGCGCCCGTGCTGTACTTTGAGCTGGAGCGGTAGTTGTTGTCGTTGTTGTTGCCGCCGCCGCCGCCGTAGTAGCTGTCAAAGTTGCTGTTGTAGGTGTTGTTGTTGTTGTTGTAGTTGTTGCTGTTGCCCATCATCATCCCTCCCCCCAGGCCGCCGCCCGACAGGCTCGACCCGCGCAGGCTGCTCTCCTCCTCGAGCGGCGTGAGCCGCTTCCCGTTGGTGCTGGGCTTGAGCGTGTCGCCGAGGGTGGTGGTGTTGTTGTTGTTTTCGTTGTTGTTGGGGTTGTTGGGGCTGTTGGGGTACGTGTTGTAGATGGGCGACTGCTGGATCAGGTCTTCAGTCGATGCCTCGTGCGCCAGGGCTCCTCCGCCGCCCCTGGCCGAGCCGTCCTTGAGGATGGATGAGGTGTCGGTCCAGAACGACTGGTTCGACGTCGGCCGCCGTGGCCGCGGCGGTGCCATGCTCGCCGCCGTGGTGGCCGTGTTGTTGCGGCCGGTCGTCGAGTTCTGTTTGTAGATGGGCGCCCCGATCGCCATTGGGCTGCCCCTGCTGTCGTCTGTCCGCACCACACGGATGCGGTCGCGCGAGAAGAGCTTTTGGTGGTGGGTCCGGGCCCGCGAAGAGTTGAGCAGGCGGAGCGTTGGGATAGACGCTATGATTATTGAGATGTTGGGCTCCATTGACGCCCATAGGAGGACGCTGATGTTTGCTGTTTGGAAGTTGGTGTCGGTCAGATTTGAGATCTGGACTGCTGTCACGGCAGATGTTGCGCTTGCTCTGTTTGTCTGTAGTGTCAGTCATCTTCCCCCCCTCTCTACATATCTTTCTCTTGCCGTATTTTCGCAACCAACTTTGCAGAAAGAACAAAACTTACAGCATACCAAGAGTCATCAACGCCCCAACACCAATCTTCTCACCAACACTCAACCCTTTCGTCCACAAAACCTGCCACACAACAACGACCAGCGCCAGGTCCATACCGGCAGAGAAAGCCTGTGCGCTGAGCTGCACAATGTTCTGCACGCTGATGCTCCAGCACGTCCCGTCACCGCCGTCCCACCCCGCGGCGATCGGCCTGCACCGCAGCCAGTGGGCGATGGCCGCGCCGGCGAGGACCACGTTGACGAGCACGGCCACGGCATACAGGGCGGCGCGGACCGGACGCGGCGACTGCAGGCGGAGCAGCGTGCACACGAGCGATGTCTTGCTCCACGCCATGGCGGTCAGGACCACGCTGCGGGCGACATTGTCCAAGATGAGGATCGCTGACGGGCCCGAGGGAGGGTCCGATGTCTGGCGGCGGCCTGCACCCAGGGCCAGCTCGAGGGAGGTTATTGCTGAGTAGAATATCACAACGACCTTTTTTGGGGTTTCATTTTGTCAGCTTCATTTCTGTTGATTTATTTGTAATTGCTGGAATCAGAGACACTTGTATGTGACTAACCCATGATGCGATCAGGAAGCCGTCATCTGACCACAGTTGTTGCGACCTGAGCCACTTTGTGAAGAGCCGTAGAGCCAGAAAGATGCCTGACACGAGCGTGAGAAGCCACACAACCAGGTGCGTCATCAGCACGTTCTGGTCCGCCGAGAGGGCTCGCCTCCCCGGGGCTGGGTGGAGGAGTGACGAAAGCATCGTTGGCAAGCTAGTAATGAAGAAGAGAACGTGCGAAAGAGCCAGCCCTTGGTTGTGGGAAATTTCCGATGACGGGGTGAGATGGTGGGTGGTAATGCTATACCACCCTTCGTCGACGGGTAATGAGCGTGATCAACCGCGAGTCCTGCCAGAAAGAGATGAAATGCTATGAATGTTTATGTGAAAAGAGTTGTGTGTGTGTACGTGTCGTGTATGTGTAAGTGTACTGGTAGCAGTCTCTCATTTCCCAGGAAGAGATCAACGAGAGTTTTCATCCCTCCTTCGCCCGGATTCGCACTAGCAGGAGCAGGGCGGCCCGCATATATCAACCATTACGTTCCTCTCCGGCAATTGACGGCGATGATCAGCCGGTGAAAGTACCCGAAGAGGACTGGGGAGGGAAGTATCAAGGAAAATATTCCTCCAGGTGGATGATTCGCATGCGGTCCCGGACGGCACGGACGTTGACAGTTGTCAGCCAGCAAAGCAAAGACTGGACGAACTGTGTTTTGTGGACCGACGGACGGAGGAGACTGCCCAGCAAGGTCCAGAACGCTACCCCTACAGAGGCCGAAGTGCCAGTCACCAAAGCTTGGGGAAGGGAAAAAAAAAAAAAGATGGCAAGGGGGGTGTGGAACGCCGGTGGGTGATATCAGTCAGATCCTAATGCCATGCCGTCTGCCCGTGGAGCCAGTCGCAAAGTGCCCAGAAGGAGCGCTGCGCAGCGTATAAGTGGGGAGGGACAAGCTGATCGGTGGGTCAGCGAGGCCGGGCAGGGCAGGGTGCCTAGGTAGGAGGAGGGATCTAGGGCGGACAGATCTTAGATCTGTGGCGTGGTGTGGTGTGATGCGATGCGATGCGATGTGATGCTGATGAGCCCGAGGGAGATCATCGAGGCCAGCGAGGGTTTGCCGGAAATCGGACGGGGCCAAGGATTTTCTCTTACACGCGCGACGATTGCAGGCAGTGAGGAGTGGATAGGAATTCATGTAGGTCCATGTTAGTCAATTATATGGGGGAGGGGGGGGGGGATATGATCGTGATGAACACGTTGGGAACTTCACAAACATCAACCCGCGACAAGGTGAAATTGCACGAATGGAAAGTACTGGTGGGAATGTCCCAAGAGCCGGTTAACCACATACCCGCAACTCTAAGAGGGCGCAGCGCATGAATTACAGCTTGTCTGGTCGGAGACGGGGTCCACCCAACACCTCACATCGTCACCACCCTGGCAGCCTGGTGGACGACACTACCCTGGACAGGAATGTTGACGGCAGGGATAAATGTGGCACATACACGTACAGGTATAGGGCAGGGTGGAGTGGGTGGATTGGGCGGCGCGGACAGTTGTGGACTGAGTGTGTGTGAGAGTTTGTGTTCCTGGGCGCCTCAGAAACTCTTCAATTAAACCGCACGCCTTTTCCGCAATGGAAGCCGGGGTCAGCCCCTCCCCGACATGAACCCGTTGGTTGGCGTCGCGGGGCTAAGGTCTGAGATTGATAGATATGGTTCGCTGGGCCAGGGGTTTGCTGGGTGACGTGCCCCTGGTAGCAAAGCCATCTACGTGAGACGACAAGGTATCATCCAATTAAGTTTCTATGCAGCCTGACTGCCACTCTGGATTCTTCAGCCGCGGACTACCACCACCACTTGCACCTACTAATAATCATGAGCCCACCCCGCTCGGGAAGCCCACCTCCCTCCCACTTCATCCGATCTCTACCGCGGCAGCTCTGCATGCCCAAATCGGACGTGGCGCCTCAGGCTGCGGGCACTAACACGGCCCAGTAGGGTGCAGTGTACGTATGCCTTGGCACAGATCCCCCTGGGGAGAAGGTTGGTATGCCCGGCCATTGGAGGCGACATCAGACGACAGTCAATAAGATCCGACTTATGTCGCGTGTCGTCCTATGTTTTTCCCGCACCTCCTCGGCCGGAAACAGGTGCAGGTATGTAATATGCGTTCCAAGTTTCGATTTTCACAGCCCGCGAAACAAGCTGTGGAAAATGAGGCCATCAGAGCGAACGAAAAGAGCGAGGTGCATATCCTGCTCCTTTCGATATTTATATCCCTATCACGTCTGATGAGACCGGTCAAGGCCAAATGTGACAGAGAGCAAATTATGTGCATCGGGGATTTTTATTCTCCTTTGCTGACGGCCCACAACCTGCGGGTGCCCGTCAGGTCTCATCTCTCCGAACCCCCCTTATTAGTGTCGTGTCAAGTAATCTACGTAGCTTGACGCCGTCTTGTCTGCCCACTATGGTATATGCACCCGAGATTCCGCCTGAAAGCTTCGCCAAACTTTTTGGGTGTCATCGGTCTGCCAGATCCCATGGTCCTGCGCAGTGTCATTTCGCGTGCCAGTCCTTCCAACTTGCGTAGCCGCCGGGAGGAGGACTAGTCATGATCTCCTCGAGTCGTCGCAAGTCGCTGCCTCGGCTGGCAGGTTGGGCAACTCTCCGTCGAATGATTTTACTTTCTCCCTCATGTGACATGACATCCCAAGGGTGGTTCGAACTCGTCCCACCAGCCTCGTAAAACTTCCCCACCCCAGTTGAAGGAGAGCAAAAGGAAAAAGATGGGTTTCACAGAAATGCTTGTCCAGACTGACACACGTTGCGAGGCAGAACCAAAAAGATTGCACCTCATCCCCTGAGTGGCCTAGCATGGCAAGCTGTCGCTGCCTGCTGCCGGCGTCATCCCTGCGCGCCGCGCACACTGCGTAAATTGTTTCAGCCGCACTGCCGTCCCGAACTAGAAGTCGTTGGGTTCCTGCACTGCACAGCCCAGTCGTTTTCCCCGGCTGAGAATAGACATGCCCGGGGCAACCAGGTCGAGCCCGGCAACGAAATGCTGCGACGCGCAGGACTCCGTGCTGTATACTCCAAAGAGTGATTTGCTCGAGTGCTTATCTGTTGATCGGGGAGTCCGGGCAGAGAGAGCAACCATAATTTTGAAAGCCGTGTTTTGGAGGCGTTGGAAGTCCACAAGATGATAATGAATCACAAACGACATGCTGGCTTAGTGGCAAGGCGATCTAGTTCGTCACTCTGGTGTTTTATCTCCCAATCTGGCAAAGCTGGAAATGTCACAAGTTTCGTTCGGGATTCGAGAATGGGCTCGTTGAGATCCGAAGAAACAATGCCTGCATTGGACAGAATCGTGATGACAGGGACGGAACGGCAGAACGGTAGTATCGGCTGGGTACATAGTAAGCCCTTACGAAACCGGCAGTGGGATGGTAGAGGCCAGCAATCATCGCTTATGTCGCAGACCAATGTTAGGGCAGGACTGTCGTCCCAGGTTCGAGACATCCCACGCGCCTTTCAGGACGACGCATGGTGAATTCGCCCTAACTATTCCCAACTAAACTTTGCGCTACGATAGCCTCTTACAACGTCTACTGCACTTGTCAGCTCAAACGGTGGCTGCCCCAAAGGTGGTCTGGGATCAATTTAGCCAATATTTACGTGCAATATTGACACATCACATCTCAGAAACGATCGTCAAGTCAGCGAGATTAGATTCGATTGCGAAGGAGGCCCATCTCTGTTTCAGCTTTGGCAGACGTGGTGGGTGACATGCACGGTTGTCCTCAGATCATAGGCTAAAGAGTATACAAGCAAATTTCTCAAGAAAAGAATAGCCACCAAGGTAAAAGTATCGAGACACGAGATCTGTTTGATTGACGTAAAGGACAAGATTCCGGTTAATGACGAGACATTGCAGTTTAAACGGTGCAGGCTGCGCGGGCGGTGTTCAAGCGAACGTCACGCACTCTTACAAGTCTACACGAGCTCACGGAACTTCTACATGCCTTTAACAAAACTGGAGGCATCATTTGGCATATCGGATTAAAGATCACGGGATGTTGTCTGTGCCACTTTTGCAACCATGTGAATAGTATATCGCACTGACTATTGCTGAAATGTGTGCACGGACGCGTTCACAAACTCAAGTAGCCTTGCATGTGGAATAGACCGGCGATAGCGACCTAGGGCAGTGGCACCGCCCTATAGCTGGCTGACATGTGCGATTCAGTCCCAGTTCCAAACATGTTGTTGACGAGTATGAATTATGATGATCGACTATAGCATAACCATCATGCACATCCCCTACGTGGCATGTCTTTTTACCCGGGCCGGCCCTTCCCTACCACACCCCAGGCCCGAGTCCAAGAAGGCGTTCAAAAAGGTCTTGCATGACAACATCTTTTACCCGGATCAATGGCTTCTTTTGCCTCGATCATGGAACAACACACGAAACCACTGAGCTCGGTTCTAGAATTTTTGCCGACAAGTTTCCTGTCAGCTGCACACACAAGAATATACGCCAGTACTCGCGAATTTCATTTCCTCATGTTATTTTTGGATCTCCTTATAGACCGCTGAATACTGCACTCATTGGGAAATAGAACAGTCTGGAATGAGCAGTTGGCGCTCTGGTTGATACACGCATGGCTTCTGTAGAATATGGATACATCTTCGCTGTCTACTTCGAATGTAATGGAACTGAACTGGTTACACAGTTCACAGGGGTCGAAATGATGACAACCAGGAGAGATACAGGATGGCGTTGGGATCAGTCTCTGTAGGTAACATTGCATAAGCTACCAGCCACAGATTACCGACTCTGGAGCTCTTTGGATCGACCTCAGTCGATGCCTCCACTCTGGCATTCCAGGCAGACATGGTCCACTTAAGCGTTCTCCCACGTGTTTACGTGTGCAGGGGTTTCAATCTCGCTTTGCTTCCCACACATTGTCCTCGCCACACACAACGGCTTTTCGGCGATCTAGTCCATATCTTGTTCCTTGAACCATGTGTGGCCTGATGGACGATATGGTGAGCTTCTTAGACCAGTTGATCCAGAAAGAAACATCGAAGCCCAGGCTTCGTGAGAATATCCAGCGATGCAAGGACTTTGTCAGAGAATACGGCTGGCCAGAAGAGGACTACTACATATTGGTGGTGCAAGGAGAGGTCAAGGTTCTGACTGAAGAGAAAAGCTTTGCACTGCATGGCTTATCAGCTAATCCAGATGCTTTTTTGTTGGTAAGCAGCAATAAACCCCTCTCCGCTTCTCCTGCCGAGGCCACTAATTACTGATGGGTCTTGTAGTGCGCACCTGAGCAGGACCACAAGTGATAAATTTAGACCGGGATCAACTTGAGGATGTGGCTTTGAGGTCTGAAGATACCCGGGTCCAACGGCAACAAGGAGATCCGAACATTGAATGCTTGCGGTACTTCGGTTACATGTGATATTTACGGAACCCCTTGGAAGATCACTTGAGAAAGATTCAAGTGAGAGCCAGTCCTAAAGCAGCATTCTAAGACGAAAGCAAGGACCAAGACATATCACGAAAGTCTATACAAAGTTTCTCTCAAACCATATGCATCGAATTAAGTCTGACATTCCCCGATGCCATAAGAACCTTTGTAGGGGAACTGGCCCGGGAATCCCAGGCGCCTGCGACTCAGGTTCAGCTTCCCCTGTCCAGTCTAGTGCCCATCACCCGCACTAGAGAGATCATCAACTATGGGTCATCCTGTCGTTCTCATCACTTTCGTTCACTGTGTTTTACCAGAATCAGGGCTGTCAAGAGTCGGACAGATTGATAGTCTTACCAACTGTCTGCATGACCCTCTTTCAACCTTGCACAACACGTGGCTCCCGAGGTCCCGGCCAAGAGAGTCAAGTACCACGCCGTGATGAACCTGAAGCAAAGACGCGCGCGCGTCCAACCTGCACAATAACTCCCCGAGGGTCCCGAGTCAGCAAAATAGCCGCGTCGGAGCCGATCGTCAAGACAACAAGCACATCCGGGTTCCGCATCAGATGCCGGCCGATGATCGAGATCACATGTGTAGGGTCCTGGGAGAGAGCCCACATGCACCCCGCCTTGCTGGGCGGCATCATGCATCCGCGGCTGGATGACGCGGTCTCCGGGATGGCGTGCTTGGCGCGAGCCTTCGTCCTCCCCGTCCGCGCCCCGGCCAAGCGGGCCCAAGGGGGGCGAAGCTGGCTGCTAGAAACCTAAATGTGCTGTAGCTGCTCCCAAAAGACATGGCGCAGAACCGTTTCTTGTTGCAAGTGTGCAGATCCTAAGGCAGAACCAACCTTCCTTTTAAGAATGCCAATGCAGACCATGTGGTGGCGTTGACTTCTTGTCTTGAGATGACAAGCTTCAACGCCCAATTGAATACGGATGATTAGCACTTGCCCAAGCCACGAAGAGAGGGCGAGACACTTGGCTATGACAATGTGTAAACAATTCGAAGAACTAGCAAAATGTGAGACGAATAAATGCCGAAGCCAGTCCCCAGATATTATTGTTTTAAAGTAGGCAGTTGCAAAGTGAGTCCAATTCTACACAATATTTCGCATCCAGCCGGTGGTGACCAACAAAATGAATTTCCAAAGTAGAATTCTATGTCTCGGCCTGGGTAAGCCGTGAAGCCAGTTCCCAAACACTCATTCTTGTACGCCAGAGCTAACCCGCCCTCTCAGCATCCCTAGCCCTAGCAAAGCCCAGCGATGCAGACGATGCCATAGACGAATACTGGGACGCACGCGAGGACTTCCTCGAGGACCAGCGACAGGCGGAGCGCCTCGAGTCCAACATCCAGCTCGCACACGGCGTGCTCGGCTGCCTGGCCTTTGCGCTCTTCTTCCCCATGGGCGCGGTGCTGATCCGCGTGTTCCCGCGCCGCATCACCGTCTGGCTGCACGCCGCCTGGCAGGTCTTCACCCTGTGCATCGCGCTCGCAGCCATGGCCATGGGCATATGGATGGCTAGCGGCAACGAGTACATGGAGAGCTACCACGCCAGGATCGGGCTCGTCGCCGTCTGCGGCCTGGCCCTGCAGCCGCTCACGGGCCTGCTGCACCACCTGCGGTTTAAGAGGACCGGGGGCCGGACTTTGGTGTCGTATGCCCACGTATGGTGGGGAATCCCGCTCATCACGCTTGGGACTATCAATGGCGGCTTTGGGCTGCAGCTGGCTGGGTCGAACCGGGCGTACATGATTGTGTATGGCGTCTTTGCGGCCCTCATCTGGATCGGATGGCTGGCTCTGTCGTTCCTGTCGCAATGTCTCAAGCGGTCCAAAAAATCGCCGGCTCACAGCGGGAGGAAGATGTCGAGCGAGGAGGTTCCAGTCGTGCGGGACGTCACGTCTGAGGAACAGCATAATGGCCACAAGCAATATGCGTAGGCGAGCGCATCAGAACCGGCAGCGAGTAATTGTAAGACCAGCTTCACTTGGAGTATTGAGCAGTATGGAGTTTGGGAGCATCACCACGCGTTTGGACAGGTGGTGGGAGTTGGGAGCCTTGAGATACGAAGAGTTGATACCTAATTCATGCTACTGGACTGTACGTGCTTTGCATTGTCTGCCTCACCGGACAATCAATTTACGTCTTACTTTGATGGCGCGTCCAGCGTTTAAGGCTGGTAGAGGCCGGGGGTTCCATTTGTAACCGCATTCACTCCTGAAGCTCCCATCTTCATAAGTCGGATCTCTCCCTATGCTTAACATCCAGACGCTGAAGTGGATGTACCCGCTCCAAAAACCACACTGACTGTCCAAGACTTCATCAATGACGCGATACTCGGCCACGCTGAACGGATGGTCCCACTTGTTGTGGTAGTTGCAAATTTAAAGCTGCGTATTCAGTCTGTCATGCGCTGCTGACCAGATGGTAAGTGAGAATGGCGTTGCCATGATCTGGGCAGACCAGTCGAAAAGCGTCTCGTTGATTAGCATGTCAATCTCATCTCTGTTGATCCTCGGGTCAGTGTAGCTGCTACAGCTGATGTGATCGATTGGGAGCCTGTTAACCGAGCCGCTCAAGGTGGCGTTGAAGGTGCTATTGAAAGTGGCGTTTGGCGAGGGAGGAGTCATGGAATAAATTTGCTGGAAACGGAATGACAGTGGAGACAGGATCAAAAGAGGAGGTTGCGCTAAGTGGCATAGTATCACGTGGCAGGGGCCCACTTTTATAATACTCCATTCTATATAAAGCAGAGCAGCTCCTGCTCTATTATTTATAATACAGAATACCAGATAATATACTTTATTCGATTACTATACTTATAATTATAATAGTTATAAGCCCGGCTTATTAAATTCCCCTTATTATATAAATAAATCGAGCTTTTCTCGTTATTTTAAATACTTTATTTTTAACTAATTTATTATATCTTTAATTAATTTAAATAGCGCTATTCTTATAGGTTCTATATTTCTATATAACTAAAAAAGCTACCTAATATAATTTTTATAGCTTTAATTTTATTATAAAATATAGAAAATTTAATAATAAATTAACTTAAAAGCTAAAAACTATTTAAATTTTTTAAATAAGCCTTTTAAATATTATTTAATTAATAAACTAATTATTAAATATATAACTAAGCTTTAAATTAAATATATTTAAAAGCTCGATAAATAGCTTAAACTTTTTAATAATTAGCGCTTAAATAAACCTTAATAACCGCTTTTTCTTAATTTAAAAAAGATATAAAAGAAATTTAATATTTAAATAAAGTAATAAAATATAAATTTATTATTTAATATAATAATTTTAAATTATTATATAACGGTATAGAATTAAATAAATTATATAGTTAATACTAATATATTTACTTTTATTTAAATTAAAATATTTAAAAAAGAAAATACTTTAATTTAATAAATTATTTAAATATTATAGGATTACCTTATACCTTTAAAATTAAATATTTAAATTATAATAGCTAAGAAATATTATATAGCTTTTATTAAAGCTAAAAGTAATAATATAAATTTATTTAAATAATATACTTAATAATATAGCGTATTTTTATATATATAAGTATATTACTTTAATAAGATATTTAAGATATTTATAGCTAAGGATTTCTTAAATATTATTAGGGCTTATATAGCTTTTAATTAAGCTTTTTAAATATTAATAAATCTTATATAAAATAATAAGCTTAATAAACCTACTTTTACCTTTAAAAAGCTTAGCACTTAATTTATCGCTATTAGATATAAAGGGAAAAATTATGCTAATAAAAGGCTAGTAATATTTATTATACTTAATAAGTAAAAGAAACCTAATTAATAAAAATAATTAAATAAGTTTTTAAATAGGTTTTTAAAGGGGTATTTATATCTTTATATTAAGAAGTTTAAAAAATATTAATTTCCGGTAGAAAGGTATATAAATTTAAAATAAGCTATATATAGGTTTTCCGAAATTATTTAAAGGCTTTATTATAATACTTTTACTTTTTTCTAAATAAATAAAATTTATATATATTTAAAGCTTTTTAAATAGGTTAATCTTTATTATTAGCTTATAAAAAAGGGGTAAATAAAGGATAAATTAAGTATTAAGTAATTAAAAAGTAATATTATTTTAATAAAGCTAATTTATCTTAAAAAGCTTATTACTTTTTTTTAAAAGAAAAAAGCGCCTTTAATATTTAATATATACTTTATAATTTAAAACCTTTTATATAAGCTTTTAGAAAGTATCCTATTTAATAATTATAGGTTTATTTACCTTATTAATAACCTTATACTTTTTAAGCCCGGGATTTATTAAAAAGCTAAATATAGGGAAATAATAAAAATAGGGATAACTTTTTTTCCTATCTTTAAAAAAATATATATATCTTTTATAATATTTTAAATAAAGTAAAGGGATTAAAGATTAAAAATTTAAAGCTTTTTAATATATTTATTATTAAAGGTTTTTATATAAATATTATTTTAAAAGCTTGCTTATATAGCGTAAATATTTAATTTTTTAAATTAAATTATATATTTCGATATAGTTTTTTAAAATTAAGCGTTATAATTAAATAGCTAAAGTATTATTATAACTTAATCTTTCTTAAATATAAATTATTTTCTATTTATTTTAAAGGCTTTAATATAATTAAATAAAGTAAGGCTAATTTTATAATATTTATATTACTTATTAATAAATAAAAAAGCTTTATATAATTATTATTTATAAAAAAGAATTTAAAATATCTTTAATACTTATAATTAAGGTATTTAAGGCTAAAAGCTTTAAAGGTATTAATATAGGTTATATAAGGGATAAAAATAAACGGTATATTATATATTAAGTATAAAGATTATATTATAATATATATTATATAGGTTATATTAAAATAAGTATTAAAAAATTATATAAAATAGCCTTTTTAATATATAATTTAAGATTTATTTAATTTTTTATATATTTTAAATAGCTTAAATTAGTTATTAGTTCTTAAGAATAAATTCTTTAAGAAGCTTATTGCTTAGCCGCTTATAATAAAGAATAAAGAAAATATATTTATTATAATTTAAAACTATATAAGTATAATATAAGTATATTATAAGCTTTTTATTTATAAAATTTATTAAGATAATAATTATTCGGTAATTTTATTATATAATATAATAAGTTATATAGCTTAATATATATATAAGGGAATTAAAATTAAGCTTATACCTATAAATATATATAAACCGAATAAAGGGAGTAAATATATAAAATAAAAACTTATTATTAAAGTAATTAAGATATATATAATAGCTAATCTTTTTAAGTATCTTTAGCTATAGGCTTATATAATAGCTATATACCTTTTTAATAGGTTATTATATTAAAAAAGCTTATAAAAGTTATTAAATTATATTTTAAAAGTATAGTTTATTTAATATTTCTATTAATATACTTTTTAAAAAGTTTATAAGCTTATAGTAGATTTATAATTAAATTAGGTAAATATATTTATATATAGCTGCTAAATATATCTATTTTAAAAAGATTAAAAAGCTAGCTAATATAAATAAGTATATAAAGTTAAACTATATACTTATATTAAGTATTTTATTAGCTATAAAATAATAAATATTTATTATATTTAGGTTTTTATATTTAATTAAGTAATTATTATATAAAATATAACTTTTAATAAGTAAATCTTTTATAAGCTTAAAGTAAAGAATAACGGATTAAGTATAATAAAATATATAAATATATTTCTTAAGATTACCGATTAAAAGGTATTAATATATTAACTAGTATATAAGGTATTTAGTATTTTAAGTTATTTATTAAATTAGCTTAAAAAGAATTTTAATTTAAAGCTTTTAAATATATTAGCTATAGGCTTAAGGGTAAGGGGTAAGATTTTAATAGGTTTATAAAGCTTAAATTAAATATTTAAACTAATATAATAAGTATTAAAAGGTAATAAGGTATTTAAAGATATTTAAAAGGTTACTTTTTTAAAATAGAATAATTTTATTTAAGTTAATAAGCTTAATAGATTAAATATATAAAATCTTTTTATATATTAAACCTTGGAAATAAGTATAAAAAAGTTTTTTTTATTAAAAAAGAATATCGGCGATATAATTATAATATATATAAAAATATTATTATAAGTATTATAAATATAATAGGTATTATAGGTAAGCTAATACTATTAAAACCTTCCCCCGGAAAATAAGGGAATATATATTATAATACTTTATAAAAATAAATTAATTAATATTTTAAAAGCTTATAAATAGTTATTTTTTTTTAATACCTTTATACTTAATTAGCTAAAGGTATAAAAAAAGAGTAACCGAATATATAAAACGCTATATTTAATATTTTAAGCTATAGTATAATAATATATTATAGCTTATTAAAATATAGCTTTTTTTAGTAAAGAAAGGAGATTATATAAAAGCGAGCTGCTTAAATTACTTTTAAAGAATTAAAAAAAGCTTTAAAATTATTTAATCTATAATTTATTTATTAAGATAGCTTATTTTAAGCTATATATCTAACTTAATATAAAAGCTTAAAGATAGGTAAACCGAGCTTTAGCTAATAGCCGCTTATTTCTTTTTAAATAAGTTTTTTTCTATAAATAAAATAAAAATAGATTTTTTAAATAAGAAAAAGTATATTTAGTAATATAAGAAGATTTATAACTATATAACCCTTTATAAAAAATATATATTGCTATATTTATTATAAAAACTTTTTAAATTATAATAGCTATAGTAATATATAATAATCTTAAAATTAAATAGTTTAATATTATTAACGCGTTTTTAAATATATTATTAATAAGGGATTTTATATATTATAAGCTTCTTAATAAATTTAAAAAGTAAGGAAAATATTTAAAGGTTATAAGTATATTTTATAAATTAAAAAATATATTATTTCTTTAGTATAAAAAATTTATATTATCTTTTTAAAAGCTTAGCTTAATATTAAGTATAAAAAAAGATTATCTTTTTTAAAATAAGTAAAAAACTATTATAGTAATCTTTTATATAAATAATTATTTAATTTTTTATTATTAAAAGAATAAGCCGGAAGCTTAAAAAGTAATTAATAGCCTTAAGAAAATATATAATATAAAGAATTAAGAAGATATAAAGTAATATCTCGGGATATATATTATAAGGGATTAAGCGGCTAGGAGGCTTTATTTAGCTTATAACTTATATATTAAGAAGATTATTAAACGCTTTAGCTTAATTAAGGGTATTTTATTAAATATATTACTTTTAAATATATTATTATAAAAGTATAATAAAATAGTAATAAAGGAGTAGATTAAGGGATTTTAAAAAAGAGTTAGCTTTATTCTTTATATAGGAATTATAATTTAAGTAAATATAGCGTATATAATTATATAGCTTTCCCTTTATTTATTTAATCTAAAACCTAAGTATTTTAAAGTAGCTAAATAATATATAATATATTTATATACTATTTATATATTTATTATTTAATATAGGAGTAAATAGAAAAAGATTTTAATCTTTATATCCGATATTTTATTTATAAATAATAAAAAAATATATTACTTATTATATAGATATATAGTATACCTATATAACGGGTTAATTAGCTGGAAAATAATTTAATAGAATATTATTATAATATTTATAATAAAAGCTAAGCTATTAAGGGTAATATATATTAAAAAGAAGCTTATAGCGTTAAAGCGATTATTTTAAGATTTTACTATCGACTTAAAAGGCTTTTTACAATTATATAATAATAATTAGCAAATAATTTAGCTAATTATTAATAAGTATAAAAGAGTAATTATAAAGCTTAAATATATAGATATCTATAATATATAGCTAAAATAAAAGTATAATAAAGAAATATTTTAAATGGAATATTTACCTATTAAGCTTATATTAATAGATAGGCTTATAAAAAACCTTTTATAAGCTTAGTTTAAATATTTTTAAGTATTATTAAACTTTTATAATATAAGTAAAATATTTAATTAAATATAGAAATTTTATTTATTAGGGTAAAGCCCCTTAAACTATATTATAAAACTATATTATATAATATAATAAATCTATTATTTAAAGAGAAGGTTTATAAATATATAAAAACCTTTTTTAAGTATCTTTTTATATTTAAAATATAGTATAGCGCTATCCTTAATCTCCTTTTCCTTCTTATTCTTATTATCGTTATTCTTTTTAATCTTTATAAGCTAATTAGAATTATATTATTCCGGATATACCTTTAAAAGCTAATATATATTAAATTACGCTTTAATAATCTTTTAAAGAAGGGTTAAATTATTAAATAACCGCTTATTTAGATAGGAAATTAAGTAATATACCTTTTTAGGAATATTGTTTTTAAATAGCAAGATAAGGTTTTATATAGTAATATATATAGTAAATAGAAAATAAAGGTATTTATAGCCCGAGAAGTATAGTAAATATCTATTAATATATAAAGTATCGGAAATATTATAATATATTTTATTTAAGCGTTTATTTAGTGTAAAGCGTATATAGGGCAAATAGGGCGTATATTGCTAAGCTTTTATAATTTATTAGGTTAAGGCCGGGCTTCTTTTATAGAGCTATATATATATTAGCGCTGCTATTATAATACTTATTTTTAAAAATAATTTATATTATAAGAAAGGTAAGGGGTTAAGCTATAAGTAAAAAATAAGTAGGCTAAGATTAAAGGGCTTTTATTAGAAAGGTAAACCGAGCTTAAGGGTGCTGGGCTTAAGCGAGCCGGGATCGACTTATTAGCCGAGCTTTTATTATATATAAAAGGAGGTATTTTATATATATATATATATTTATATATATATATAGGCATATATAAAAAGAGAGGGTGCGCTTATTAGAAAAAAAGAAAAAGTAAGTTAAGTAATAAGGCTTAAGGTTTAAATATATTTTAAAGTATTTAAAGGGTATAAGGCTATTACTATTTTTTTTATTATATTAATTATATACTTTATTATTTCTATTTAGGATATATATAGCGTTATTATACTTTAATTAAAACTATTATTCGGTAATTAAAGCTATTATATACTTAATTTTATTGCTATTATTAAAATATTATAATAGCAAATATACAATATTTATTTAAATAATTATCGATTATCTAGAGGGTATATTATATAGTAGGGGCCTACTTTTATAGTATTTTATTCTATATAAAGCAGAGCAGCTTCTGCTTTATTATTTATAGTATAGAATACCAGATAATATGCTCTATTCGATTGCCACGCTTGTAATTGTGACATATAGCGATGCAACATATCGTTAAGGCCCAGGACAACCGACATTTGTTCAAGCCGCAAGTCGATATGTGCGTTGGTTTCTGCGTATGAATTGTGAGGTTCTTCTAAAGTTTTATTCGAGTTTCAAGCTCTCAAATTGTGAAATTTGAAACTGATGCTGTGGAAAGTTGTAAATTTGGCGCTCTCTCACAACAAGGCTGTAGTTAGATGGAAGGGGTCTTAAAGCTTTTGCAAGACAATGAGTCACTCTGGATGCGCTGGGAATTCCATGTCAGTCGTACTCTCATGTCACTTGCTGTTGTCATGAAGGACTTATTCTTACCGGTGACCCTCCCACCGGTGAGACGCATAACTATTGATGCGGAGCAGTTCCTGACGTGGCTGATCTCATATGCACTGGCTGTGGGCCTTGTGATATAAATCCTGGATACAACTTTAATTCTAGTAGCCGCAGATAGCGAACATGTCCTGAAAGCGGAGTGCCGGTAAAAAGCTTCCCTCCAGATGTCCGAGTCCTCATCGCTTACATATGTCACCTACATCTGCTCATTTGCCCCAGCTCAGTCTCTGCAAATAGCGGATAATAGATATCAAATCCCGCTTCCGAGCTGTTTCAAATATGAACACCCATTCTCCGCTCCACCTGCATGTCCCTGACAGTTCCCACGTTGTTGAGTGATTTCAGTGATGACCTTGTGCATTCGTTCATCGTGATTCGCACGTCGCGACTGCAACTAGCCAGCGGCCAAGAGATCAACACACCAGAGACCCAGAATCCGAGCTTCTTCCACATGTTCAATGTGCTCGTACTATGCTTTCACAAATGTTCTGAAATTGTGGGCTGTACCAATTCCAGGGCATTGAAGCTTGCATGGAATTGAATGAGGCGTGCTACTGGACGAGCAACGCGAGATTGAACACTTGAGTTAGCAAGGCTCTTATTAGCCCTGCCCTTACTTTTATATCTTTGTAGCGTACTTAGGTACACCATTCTGAGCCAGTCATTTTGGTAATCTACACCCTGATGTAAGGCACGCGATAGCCTCGAGATCTGCTTATACCTGTTGAACCTTGGAAGAGTGCTAACCTGTTGAAGAGTGTTTCGCCGTTTATTTCCACTTTGGAACTCTCCGCCTTGCACAGATCCCGCGTTGGCAATGCAGGCAATGGCCAAGTCTTGATAATATCACGAGTCTACCGGCCCATGAGTGCTTGAGTCACATCTCGTACCTTGAAGATCTAGATTCAAGCAAATCGCGGGTGAGGCTCGGGCTTAAACAATTACTCGGCGGGTCATCTATGCAGAGCGAGGAGATCCAGTGTGTCCAAAAAGGGCAATCTGGGATTATGCATGCTGCCATAGTAGAATTCGGTAGACATTTTCGGCGGCGAAAAAGAGGGGAAGGACTACCGCGTGTGGGCTCACTTATGCCTCACTCAGGTCTTCCAGTGCAGAACTTCAAGACGCCACATGCATCCTACGGTCCCAGTCTTTGCCCAGACCCCACCCCCATTCTCTGCGAGGTCGAAACCCGGGGAATGAAAACTGGGTCTTGGAACCACGCTGCTTTTTTGACGGGTCTCTTTCTTCAATGGAGCTTGCCAGAGCTCACACCCGACGTCTGTTAGTTGTATAATCCGCCGGGCATATTCTGCTCGGATGCGGGTGAGGGACCACTTCTTATGTGTGGACAGACACAGCGGTCGAACCGCCTATTTTTGGCCCAACGCGGCCGTGGCCTCGACACCTGGCCGGTCGAAAGGACGAGTCGAGACCCGTTTCAAGCCCGGCCCTTTCATCGGTGGAGTGGGTACCGCCCGAAACCGCGACGGGCCGAGTCGATCCATGGATGTTGGTCGAAGACGAGAGAAATAGCAACGTAAGCGTGCGATGGCACTGGCTAAGCCTTGGATGTCTCCTCATGTTCTCCGACTGTGCCCAATGGCGTCCGTCGTGATGCGGTCCTGTCCGTGCCGTCAGCTGGCGCGTGATGCGTGGGTCTGCCCCCGGATCGCTCCACTCAGCGGTCACGATCCTTGGCTCTGTGGTATTCCCGCGCCTCACTGTTGGCGAGCTGACATGTCAGTCGCGAATCGATGCTGCAGGACGTCATTACATAGCCCGAAAGAGGACGACCGCATGTGCCTGAAACAAAAACATATAATGAAGCCGATGGCCGCGATGTCTTGGTATTGTTTCGTTTGCAGAAGCAGCCTCAGCCTCTTATTACAACTTTTCACCTACCACACTGAGACACAGCCCGTCTGACACAAAGTCACTGATAGCCATTTCAATTTTTTCGAGCTTTTTTCAACTGATACAACATTTTTGGAAAACATCAGCTGTACCATGGCGAAAGGAACAAGTGCGGCCATGGCCGGGAACCCTCAGAAGGACGCCATCTTACACCTCGCCCGAGATGACCATGCTATGATGAGCGCTTATGGCAAGGCTAGCTTTTCAGCTGTACGGGAAAACGCCTATGTAACAGCAGTAGCAGCATTTGCTGTCATTGGTGCTTTATGTTTCGGCATAGATCAAGGTATGCCAATAGAGAGGGACATGTTTCTAACACAGCGTTCCCCCTTTCAGTTCCGTGAAACTAATTTTAGCACCCGAGCGAACAGGTCTTATGTCGGTCATCCTCGTAATGAAACAATTCCAAACGCAATTCCCCGAGCTCGCAGACGGCGCATCATCACAAGGCTTCTACAAGGGCCTCGTGACAGCCCTCCTCGAGCTGGGCGCCTTCGTGGGCGCCTTCGCGGCGCCGCACATCTCGGACCACCTCTCGCGGCGGATGGCCATGCGCACCGGCTGTTTCTTCTTCCTCGTCGGTGCGGCAATCCAGACCGGTTCCACGACGTACCCGACCATCGTCGCGGGCCGCTTCGTCGGCGGCGTGGGCATCGGCCTGCTGTCGAGCACCATGTCTGTCTACATCAGCGAGATCGCGCCGCCCAACATGCGCGGCACGTTGCTGGACCTCAACGAGCTGTTTGTCGTGCTCGGCATCGTCGTCGCGTACTGGACCTGCTTCGGCACCCGCTACCTGGCCGGCGCCGCGTCGTTTCGCGTGCCTTTTGGCCTGCAGATGGTCCCAGGCGTCATCCTCCTTGTCGGCTCCTTCGCCATGCCGCCCAGCCCGCGCTGGCTGGCCATGAAGGGCCGCGACGACGAGGCCCTAACGGTCCTCGCCAAGCTCCGCCGGCGCAGCACCGACAATCTCCTCGTCCAGGCCGAGTGGCTTGGCATGCGGGCCGAGAACCGCGTCACGGGCGAGGTCCAGATCGAGCGCCACCCCACGCTGCAGACGGGGAGCCTCAAGGACAAGGTCAAGCTCGACCTCTGGGCCTGGGTCGACACGTGGCGCCCCGGCTGCTGGCGCCGCACTCTGATCTCGGTACTCCTGTGCTTCTTCCAGCAGATGATCGGCATCAACGCCCTCATCTACTACGCACCATCCATGGTCGCCGCGCTCGGCTTCTCCTACGACGAGCAGCTCGTCCAGTCTGGCATCATCAACGTCACGCAGCTGGCCGGCACGGTCATCAGCTTCTTCCTGATTGATCGCCTCGGCAGGAAGCCGCTGCTCGTCCTCGGTTCCATTGGCACGACCATCTGCATGGTGATCGTTGGTGTCCTGATTAAGCTTTTCGGAGAGTCTTGGTCTGCGCATGGCGCCGAGGCCAAATGTGCCCTCGCCTTCCTCAACCTGTACATGGTCATCTTCGGCTTCAGTTGGGGACCCGTCCCTTGGGCCATGCCATCCGAACTCTTCAGCTCGTCTCTTCGCGCACGAGGCGTTGCTTGGTCGGCAATGTCGATCTGGTACGTGGAGTCACTTGAATCAGCCATGCCGGCTGCCGCCTGATAATCGTGAACTAACAATCAACAGGCTGTTTAACTTCATCGTCGGCCTGATCGTCCCTCCAATGCTCGAAAGCATCGGCTGGGGAACCTTTATCTTTTTCGCTGCCTTCGCCACTTTTGCTGGGATATGGACCTTTTTCTGTGTTCCCGAGACCAAGGACAAGACCCTTGAGCAGCTTGACAGACTCTTCAACGACGCGACTGGCAAGCAGGATGAAGAGCGCCGACAGCGAATACTGGATAGCCTTGCAGAGGAGGTTTACGGATCGGCAGGCCCGAAACTCACGGGAGACTCGAGCTCAGACTCGAGTTCGGCTAAGATCCGCGTAGCGAGACATGAGGAGGTGTGATTGTTAAGTTCTGGGGTAAGAGATTAGGTTTCTTTTCAACTCTTCTTTTTGTATTTTGCTTTACATAGCGAATAGCGTTGTCGACTTAAATTTCGAAATACCATTTGTTTACATATGCGACGATTCTTTTGGCCCAAGGTTCACGATTGAAATCACATATATCTCATTATCGGCACCTGTTCTTATCCAATGCTGGGGTTTTGAGCGTTAATCACTGTGTGAAGGGACCGCCTAATAGTACAGCCTTTTTTTTTAAAAAAAAAGAAAGAAAGAGAGAGAGGCAAACAAAAAAAAAGGGGGGGGGGAAGACCACGTATACGGATTAATAACGAAACCACCTACATATGCGAGTATTCCTGCTGAATTTGGACCTGGGGCCTGCTCTGGTATAGGAATTATGATTGAGCATCACAAAATGTGAAAGTGCAAGGTACGTGGTAGCAAGATGTCAGAAGGACTGCCGAGAAGCAGTGACGGATTCATGATTATTGTAATTTGGACTACTTCGTATGTCAATGCCTGTCTTCATGGTCCCCGAGATCAGAAGAGCTAGATGTCGGCTCCCCTATTGGAAACATAGTTTCGTTCTGCCGGGGTGGCCACCCGCGCGGCCGTGGCACATTGTCAGGCTCATTCAGAGACCAGTCTGGATACGACCACGGCGTTCTAGGCTCCGAAGGACTCGACATGGTGGCATAGCATTCCACTATCCGCCCGACTGTGCTGTTCCCAGTCCTTCCAGACCTCACGGTGGCGCTGTCCTCCACGATCAACGTGTTGCTAGGTCTACGATGCAAACTCCGGCTTGGGATTGGCGCGTCTGGCACTTCCTGCAAGAAGTCAAAGTCATGCCTCGCCATGCTTGCACTCCGGATGGGCACGCTCGCCGAGTATTTGTGCATCTTGTGCCTGCTAGTGAACGTGGATATCGACGGCAGATCGGAATTGCTGTGCGCCCGGGCCCGATAGGCGGGCTCTGGAGCGGCTGGTCGAATTCCGATGTTTGAGACCCTTCCGGGAGGCATTGGGAAGGCGTCCACCGTCACATCGGTTGCCTTCAGGCTGTCCATCCTCATAGGACCGTCGCCGCTGGTGCTGATATCGGTGGCTTTCTTAGGGTACCGGCTTCGCGCGTATCGACTCCCGCTGTATCCGAATCTGCTGCGAATCGTCGACCCGCTCAGGACTGGCCACACCCGTACTGCCAATATTCGGAGGGTTGGAAGACTCGTGCAGACCATGCCCACGTTTAGCTCAAGAGTCGACCACATCGCAACAGATGTGTTGTCCCAGGTTGCATTCGAAGAATTGGCGT
Organism: Diaporthe ilicicola; assembly: GCA_023242295.1. Lineage (NCBI taxonomy): Eukaryota > Fungi > Ascomycota > Sordariomycetes > Diaporthales > Diaporthaceae > Diaporthe > Diaporthe ilicicola. The sequence goes on along the minus strand of JALPVH010000083.1, from coordinate 82,059 downwards.
AGCTCACAAGCGACTGCAGGCGCAAGATGCTGACGACGGTCACAAATGTTCCCACGAAAAACATCAAGCCAACGCTAACCTTCTTCTTCCAGTGCAGCTTCAGCCCGGGTAGCTGGGAAAGGGGAATTGCCAACATCCAAGCATCGAGTCCGACACTCACTCCGGCCCTAGCAATCTTAAAGTCAGCTAATCTGTCATCGATAGCTAAAGTGCGAAGATCTTCTGGATTCTTTTCTTGAACACGGTAGTGTCGGTACCAGCATCCGCGTAAAGGGGACAATAAATTTTGAAGGCACATACTGAATCCATGAAATGGCATGGAGGCTGATACATTTCCCCTTGTGCTCACCATCCCAAGACTCCCAGAAGTAAGATATAGGCGAGCACTCGAATATTGTGACGAATACGAAGGTGACGCAGTATATCAGTATGAGCACAATTGTTCCCCATAGTACTCTTCGAACTGATCGCGCCGGGAATATTCGGAGATAGAAGAACAACAAGGAGAGTTTGACCATCGGTAAGCCTATGACATATAGGATTTGCAGGACGTAAAAGTACTTTGCAAACAGAGTGATGTCGTCGAACGACAACGTCCAGATGTCGCGGCCGAGCCCGTGACCTCCCGCGCCCAGGGTAGCAAGTAGCGTAGAGGGAATCCCGAGGACAAGCGTGGCCAGTATGATCCAGTCGTCCGCACCGACGATACCAGTGTCGCCCAGGAAGATCCTTACGTACAGCCTTATGCCGACGACAACAAACGAGACCGCAAGTAGTGCGTACGACAAGACACCCAGAGCGAGACGCCGGTCTCGGATCGGCGCACCGCATGTCGTCGAGCTGATGTTGAGTGTTGTGAGGGCCTCCTTGACTGTGCAATTTGCCAATACACAAGAGGAGACGTTGGCCTGGAGGGTGCTGCTCTCACAGATGCACGTCTGGTTGGTGATGGGGCATGGCGACGACGGGCTTGTGAGTGTTCCCAAGAGGCAGGACAGCTAGCAAATGATGTTAGTGGCACTCCTCGAGATTATCGGAAGTGTCAACGCACCGCGCAGCTCGGCACACCAGACAGCACCGATGCCTGACCGAAAGCTAGTTGTACCGTGCTAAGCAAGAGGAGCAACTTGGCCAAGGGCACCAACATCGTTGCGAACGGGTTGCGTGATGTGCTCGGAAGGAATTCCTTTCGGAGGAACAACACGCAGCTCAGGCAGGTGAGGAACAAGGGATGCCAGGCTGATGATGGTGTCGGGATTCGACGAGCATGCGGCCCCGAGCAGGGGGAGCGGGAACCCAAACATAAAACATACATGTACACAAAAACACCAAGGTTCAAGATAAGAGTAAGGCACGTGGAGCAAGACACCAAATATCGGTGCCCTGTTTCAACACCCCGTTCTGAGGTCGACGCCCGCCATTTGTTTCGCAGCAAAGGACAGTGGGGCCATCGATTCCCTCACCCCACACCCCATATCCCTCGTGCCGTTCGTGAACCACGCCGATTGGAAAGCCTGGTGTTCGCGAATTGTAAACGTGAACCTTGAGGCCCCGCGCTCATCTCGCTACGGAGGGATTGGCAGAGTGCGTGCTGAGTTCCCGCGGGCGGACCGCTCCCTCGCCCAGGGAAGCACCCTCCTCGCGGCGGTGCGACTCCGGGGCCAAACGCTCGGAGCGCAAGGAACGGTCGGATGGGGGGGATCCAGAATCCTGGGGCGCCATGACTCGGCCCTTCTGCGCTCCAATCGGGAATGGCCAAAGGCCCCGGGGACCTGCAGTACTATCTGGATAGATTGGCATGAACTGCGGGCTGTTGGCCTCCTGTGCCAGTCTCGAACTGGGCGATTTGTAGTCATGAGGCTAAACTCTGATTCAGAGATGGGTTTATCAGTGGGTATCTACACCTGAATGAGTGTTTCCCGCCGCAGATCCGGCAGGATGGCTCTCGAGGTCCTCTTTTTTTGACATGGCGTGCGGTAATCGAGGAAACTTTATTTGTCTGATTTAACACATCGATTCCCTGCGAACGGGTCTGATGTGAAGACAGTGGATTCTTGCGAACAGACGCGAACATGCACGCAACCAACGTGCGCCCTGAGAGCATCCCGGAACCTTGCAGTGTCGGTTACTGATCTTGTCAGCTGGACTGAATTTGACGTAGCTCACCGACCGTTGTAGTTTAAATAACTTTGTTTGTTTGCCTTAAATATACCCTCCACTCATCAACACCTCAGACCAACCTTGGAAGCAGGAGGCATAGCACGCAGTGGACTATCCTCTTTAGTCCGAATGGACTCGACTACCTCAGCGATACAAGCATATGATTGATAACCTGGGGTTCGAACTACATGACTTCGGATTTCTAGAGGTGCGGAGGCGTGGCGCAAAATTGTTGTGAAAATGTTCCTTCGAGACTTGAGTCGGTCATTAGCACCTACTAATGCATTACTGTCCAGTGAGATCTATCGTCAACGTCGATCAAGTCCAATATTTGAACTCTGTGGTGGAATGATCGTCAAAACAATCTGTGCAATTCAGTGCGCGCCCAACAAACATTTTCTCGAGTGCCATTTTGGAGTTTATGCTTCTGGATGCTGGCCAGAGCGCCACAGAAGCTCAAACTCAAGACTTTGATGGCTTGAGGCCCAGCAGTTCTGCTTCTACCTCAACAATATTGGGGATCTCCTCCTTCAAGCTCGGAGCAGTCGGGTTCCAACCAAGATACTTGCGCGCCCTCCTTGCCTGGCCACGCGAATTCAATCCGTAGGATGCTGCCTCGAACCCCGCGATTTCCTTGGCCTCAGCCACATCCAGAGGCTGTACGATATCAGCAAGCTTCTCGGGTAGAGCGGAGACAAAAGGAAGTGCTCGAAGACTTACCTCCAGCGTAGTATCCTTGATGTAACCTTTGGCGTGCGCAGCCTCAGCCACCCACTGTGCAACTTCGCCCCAGACATGGTATCCTCCCTCGGCCAGCAGATAACCTTCCTTTGGGCCCCAGATGTGCTCATCGATTTCAGGCTTAGGGTTAAGTGCAGCATCGACCATCTTGATGTATAAGTCGGTCAAGTCGTGAACGTGGACATTGTCCATGGACGCTTTTCCGGTCCCGATGATAGGGGCTTTCCCACGCTTCAGCGTCATGTTGGTCATCACATAGACTTGTCGACTCTTCGTGTTCCCCAAGCCTCTGCCCTTGCCATAAATAGTGGGAGGGCAGATGATTGCCGCTTTGACAGCGGGGTGCTCGCCGGCGGCCAGCACGATCTTGTCGACGTTGCGGTGGAACGCGTGATCGGGCAGCCCAGTCAGGGCATCGACGCCCTCGAGATCATTGTACGGCTCGTAAGCAAGGGGCTGGCCCCAGCGGTCAGCATCAGTGTCCTCGTACGTCAGAATGCCTGTGCCGCCGGTGTGGAGCCAGTAGCCGGGCTTTTCTTTGCTATGCCCCGCCGCGAGGCCAGCGGCAAATGCTTTGGCAGCTCCTTCGTGGTCTGACGCATCGGCAGTGTCTACTTCATGATCAGCATTCATGCCTCTCGGCCAGTGGTGGCACAGATAGGCAGCTCGATATCAGCACGTACGGATGAGGATGTCCGTCTTTGACGCCTCTTCCTCCAGCACCTTGGAATCGTCTAGTGTGCCGTACACGATCCGGACATTGGGGTACTTCTCCTTGACGGGCGCAGCTTTAGACTCGTTCCTGACTAAAAGAGAGTACTCGAAGTCTGGGTATTTATTTTGGAGGACGTGGAAGATGTCCCCACCGGTGTAACCCGTGATGCCTGTCCTGTGGGGTCGAACACTGTCAGCTTCACCCAGCTCGGATGATGAACTGCGCTGGGAGACGACTCACAGGAAAACTTTTACCATTTTGATCTGTTTGAATTCTTGAGTACCAAATGTGTTGCCAGGAGGAGTTTGGAAGTGAGCAGTGGTGAAAGAGGGGATCGATATTGAACGACACTGCTGATTAATTCAGAAACGATGGCAGCTATGACACCTACGACAAATGACGTCCTGGAAGCCTTCGCGAGTGGACCTACCCTAACCCCCGCCTAAGTATTCTTCCAGCAGCCGTGATGTCATTTCGACACCTCAAGACCTTTTTGGTGAGAATCAAAGCGGCTTCAATGAGTCTAGGCTGATGTAACTGGAAATAGATAGCGTTTTTGGCCACCGGAAGAGTCCTTACGCCGAAAAAGCAGCGGGAATGCGGGCCTGATAGACCCGGAAATCAAATTCCGTCATACCACTAGCACGACGAGCTGGGTCAGCTTGCCGCTCCCGGGAGTTGCACTTCCGCCATGAGCTAAATACAGACGACCGAAAAGTTCTATGAGAGTGATTCTGATGTGTCGAGCCTACGGGCTCTGGGGAATATTTCTCAAAGAGCTCAGAGCCCGGGTTAAGACGCCGAAAAAAAAAACCATTCATCCTACTATGAATTGATCGACAGCTAGACGTGGTACTCTTTGCTGGGAGTGGGAAAACTGCTTTTAGCATGTGAGACTGTCTGACTGGCACGTGTACAGCGGCCAGGAGCATCACTGGCAGAAAGAATGTTGAATGAATACTTTACATGAGCCTGATGAGTCCGCGTGTAAAAGCTTTCATGCAGCATTTTGAGATGTCTTCATTTCATGTTCGTTCGAGACTACGGTAGATATGTAAAGTCTTTTCGGTCTTAAAGGTATAGGTACTCGTGAATGGAGAATGTCACGGTACCCACTCTCGTGCCCCGATATATAAACACCACAGGTTCCAGATGTCGCCTGCGACCCGTAGACCTTTAGTTCCTTTCAATGTTCTCTTCGTGCAACAACAAGTACCCAGATCTCCCCTCAAACAAGCCAACACATATGAATTCTACAGGTCATATCAAATGGTAGACATTCTGGCAAAACTAGAAACAAATTGATCATCATCTCTTAGTGTTAAAATAAACTACACCCATTCATCGCTGAACGAAGCACAGAAAGAGTTTGCAGGATTCTTCCGAATTGTCCACAACGTAAAGAGTGAAAAGGCTGCTGTCAATTAGCACCTAGATAGCCTCTGACTGCATCATATAGGAGAGCGTGTCTCAAACAGGGTATGCGATTTTTCTGGTCTGACTACTGTAAGACTCGGACTTCAAACACGATACCAAGGCATTGATGTATCTGCTTTTACAAAAGAGACATCTGGAGCGACAGCGCATACAGCTGGGTATTTGTCAAAGACGCCTTAGTGGCCATAATATAGGAACATTGAATTGCGTCCTTTTACGTCCCTTGACATGTTTCATTTGACATATCGACTAAGCATGGGTGAAAGTGTTACTACCCGGTCACGATCAAACAACCCGGTTCTGGTTTCATCCAGAGTCGGTCGACACGTGAGATGAAAGCAAGTCCAAGTCCGGAGCATTTTCACTTCATAGTTTCACACGTTTGCGGGCCGGAAACTCGACTGGTCAAGACGGGGGGGTATAATATTCTCCGAGCCAACGCCAGGTGCAAACGAAATCCCGCCGAGTGCTCTCCAGGTCCGTCTCGACTCTCCACAAGCAGTTCTATCGCCGACGACGAAGGCGCCGACGGCAACACGTCTTCTCATTAGCTTCCTCAAACCCTCACTCGCGGGACCTTTCCAACCCGCAATCAAACGCAGCCCTCAAACTTGTGCGTGCCTCCTGAGGTTCCTCCTCTTCTTGGAGGCACACTTGCTGCTGCTCTTGACCTTGCCTGGGAGGGAAACAGCGGCAGCGACGGTTGTCTCGTCGCCAACCTCTACCTGTGCCGCGGCAGAGAGTCCGACCGAGCCTGCGCGAGGGACGTTGGTCAGCTTCACGGGGCTGTCATAGCCGCCACTCCAGCCGATGACCTCTGGGCACTCCCCCTCGTACTTGGACTTGGCGGCGAGCTCATTGCCCTGGGGAGTGGAAGCGGCAGCGGCGGTGGCGGTGGCGGTGGGCTGCACGAGGATAGTAGAGTTGCCACGCACCGTAACGGTCGCCGTCACAGTTGCCGTCGGCGCGGCGGCGCAGGTCGGGGCCGTGGTCACGGCCGGGTCGGTGCAGGCGGAGCCACCGATGGAGAACTTGGGCGTCTGCGCGTAGATGACGTAGACGTTGGTGCCGTTGATGGCGTTGCTAGTCGAGGGGAGGAAGGTCAGCCCTCTGCTTCAAGATCTGGTACATAAGAGGGCGGAGTATGTGCAACTCACAATTGGTAGCCGTACGAGGCGTCAACGTCACAGGGGACCCGGACGGAGGTCTCGCCGGTGGTGGTGTCGACGTCAAAGGAGACGGGGGCGTAGTACGGGGGCCAGTTCACAAAGTTGACGAGGTAGACGCTGAAGGCCTCGGGATCGGTGTCGACCGAGGACCACTGCAGACCAAAGGTGGAGCCCCGGGTCAGGGTCGAGTTGACGGTCGGGTTCGAGAACTGGATGGCCGACGCCAGGGGCGCAGCGAGGGCGAGCAGCGAGAGGGAACGCATCACGAACGGCGGACAAATAAAAATCATCAAATTAGTTCTCAAGTGGAAAAAGAGTGTGGTGGGCTTGACGAATCAGACCTTTATCGGTCGAGTGTTCCAAAGAATGACTTGGGTGAGTGAGCCCTGGGGTTGAAGGGGAAAAAAGAGGAGAGAGGGAGAGGCCGCTCAGAATAGCATCGTAGGGGACTGATGCCATTTTTAATCCCCGAGGACAGGAAATTGCTTGTTTACCCTCATCTCGCTGCCTTGACAGCTGCCATCTCGTTTGGGCGAGTCAAGAGGGCCTGAATGCAACGCTACCGTGCCTTTTTTAGCTTGGTGGCTTGATAAGGGGTAATCCCCAGGGGTTCGTCCACTCAGCTATAGTGTAGATTCGACCTTGTTCCTGACACCACGTTCGATCCCCAGATCAGTTTCAGCCCTACAAATAGTAACAGCACAGATAACAAACTTTGTTTTTGGTGGGTACGTGCTGATCCTTTCTGAATGATCCTCTATGAAATGAACTGAACCATTTCCGACGACGACGACGACGACCTCGATTTTGGGACTCGAGAAGAGGACCGCCCTACCACAGCAGACTCTGTAGAGGCAATCCCACCTGAGACCCACTGTAACGGCTTACTCTACACGAGCTGACATCCTGCGGTTCTTTGTGAACGCATGCCTGAACAGCTCACGAATCCTCCTAACAAGAGGCACTTGGCCTGATCAAGCCTGGGCTGGCTCCTGGGACTTTTGACACTGCGGGCGAGCACGCATCCATCGATTGTAATTTGTGACTTAGTGCCTGCCAAGCCTGCAAAGCCTGCACCCCATCCCACGGCGCAATTTAACCGTAATGACCAAAGCGCTCATCAGTGCCAAACAATGTTAACAACCAGCTAACTGCAGGTCTCGGTTGGAGCAGCCGAGCGTTCGTTGCCAAATCAAACCCATCCCATCATTTTGCATCGGCCGAGTCCCCTCCCGCAAAACCGTGCACGCTAATAAAACACACAGACAAAAGGCCCAGGGTCCAATCCAGAAAAGGGAAGACACCCCGCGGGCAGCCGTCGCCTAACGAACTCCCTTTCGAGCCTAGACGGAAGCCGAGCTCTCATTATTGAACTCGTCAAAGCACACGCATAGCGCAGCCATGAGGGCATAGTCGACGCCCGGGGCGACGGTCAGCCCGTACTCGTTCTGGCCCGTCGCGAACGTGGTGAAGCTCTTGAACGTGGACTTGCGGTGGATGCGGGCGACGACGGTGTTGCGGGTCTCGTCGACAATGTCGGCCGTCGAGTCGCGCCAGTTGCCCTTCATCACGAGCGTCTCCTCCTTGCCGGCTGCGGCCGACGTGAAGGTCGCCGTGGCCTTTGAGCCGACGACTACGGGGGGCCGTAGAAGGGCTTGTCAGTTCGGGGTCTAACTACTCACGTAGGGCGAGGGATGGAGGGAGGAGGGAGGAGGGGCAGACAACGCAGCGACTGGACTCACGCGAGAACCCGCTCTTGACCTCAAAGAACTTCTTCCCGCTGGGGTCTACGGCCTTGAAATAGTTGTGGACAAGGTGGAAGTGCTCCTTCTTGACATCGAACAGGTGGTTGCCGTTGGCGTCGTGGAACGACTTGCGGCTGGTGATCCAGCTGGGGTCGACCTTGAAGACAGGGTGTGGCGACTGTCCGTTCTGCGGGTCGATCTTGATATCGAAGGCGTCGCCCGTGATAGACATGACCTTCTCCTTGATGATGAGCTTGGTCTCCTGGTGCGGGTTGATAAATTGCGTGCACCCGATGGGCGGGTTCATGGGCTGCAGTTGACTCATGGTGGCGATCTTGGGGTCTTCTGATTATCGTCAACGGCAATGTGTATAGTGATGTCTGGGAAGCAGAATGGTTTTTTTTTTTGACTGGAATCTAGGACAACTAAGACGATACATGAGACTGTTCTGGATGACGAATTCGAGCTATATCTAGCAAGCTGACCGGTCAGCAAGGTGGAGGCCGCTGGGTTGCCTCAAGCAGAGGATCTCGAGCTGAAGCAGGGCATTGGGGGCTGGGAGAGGGGGGCCTGAGGGGGATCCTAGGAAGGGTTAGGGGTGACCATCGCCGAAGGATGTGGAGGGGCTTACTTCTGCAGCAGGGCGGGGGGGAGCAGCAGCTGCGCCACCACAAGCTAATCCGCTGCGGCAAGGTCCCGCGTCCTCTAAGCTGAGACCTCTACCCCGAGACCCAATTTCGAGCCAATGACTTCTCAAGGAAATGAGTCTAAGACGAAACGAGACACATGTAGTCTGGTGGACCCCTACATGTTGACTTCTGGACTCGAGCATGACCTCAGGGACTGCTGTCGCACTAGGTATCATGCGCTGGGATGATATCTGGTATCACAGTAAGTGCCTCAAGGAGAAATGAAATTTATTAAGCAATGCTTTTACTTATGATTCTCTAGGTTATCCATGGTTCGATCACAAAACAACATCACTGCCTCCTGCCATGACACTCCCTCACGGCATGGCATCTGCAGTGAGAGGGTGGGATATTGCCGAAGTGAAGCGTGGATGAGACGAGTGGCAAGTTGCAACCCACAGCTTGAGACCATGCTCAACCCTGCTGTGTGTGTCTCATCGCGCACGTTACACGTCCCCGTCGAGAAGTCTGTCCCAGATACGCGCATGCCCGGGAGTCAAGCTGGCCACAGAACTAAGGTTGCGTGTTCCATTGTACAAGTTGAACAAGCGTTCACCACCACACATCTGCGTCGCGTCGCCAGAACACTTCATGTTGCAACGCGAAGGATCTACCATGGTCGCCGCGTTCGACAGGTGATTGCCACACCAGCACTCCCGGCCGTACTCCAGACCGGCGTAGACCCTGCCGCTCGTGCCGCAGATGTTGAAGCACGCCGCCGGCGTCATGGCGTGCGTCGACGTCCGGGACTTGGTCAGCGCCCGCGACCCGTCAGCGGGCTCAGCGTAGCACCCGGCGGCGCTGTACGTGATGCGGTTGATCGGGCGTGGGGGAGGCGGTGGAGGAGGCAGATAGACTGAGAGCGTGTTTTCACCGCCACAGATCTGCTGCGCGTTACCGGCGCACACCATGCTGCACTGGCGGTCGTCGACCGGGAATGCGTCGTGCTGGATCGAGTTGCCGCACCAGCACTGCGAGCCGTATTCGAGTCCGAGGAACGTGTAGTTGGCGCACAAGTGAACGCATTTGTCAATGGTCATCAGTACTTCATCCTCGTAGAAGAACTCGGGCAACGCTCGGCCGTGTGGGCCCTCGTTGTAGCAGCCCAGTGGAAGTGCTGGTGGGAATGGCGAAGGGGTTCCACGATCTGCGGTTATCGTGGAATAGCGTGTGGTCGTGACAGTGGTAGAGACCGTCACGACGGAAACAGGCATCCCGGTTGAGCCCGTCGTGGGTGGGCTCTGGCTGGGCGACGAGCCGCCCGAAGACGTCGGGGTGGCTGTGGGACCGCCGGTCGATGAAGGGCTCTGGCTGGGCGATGAGCTGCCCGAAGACGTCGGGGTGGCTGTGGGACCGCCGGTTGATGAAGGGCTCTGGCTGGGCGATGGGCTGCCCGAAGACGTCGGGTTGGCTGTTGGTGCGCTGGTGCCCGACCCACTCGAAGTTGCGCCTGGTGTTCCCGAGCTACCAGAGGTGCCTTGGGTTGGCGAGACTGAGCCGGTTGAAGAACCGCCCGATGATGTCGGGCTTATCGCCGTGGTGCCGGAGGATGTTGCGGTGCCAGAAATTGTGGTGTTTTGTGCAATTGTTAGGATGGCATTGGAGGCAAGCAGGACGAACAGAAGGCTCAGGCCCAGGATCTTGGGAGCCATGATGACAGGCAAGGGACAGTTCGAGGTAGATAGCTTATAGTGGTGCGTGTCAATGAATGCTTGGACGATGATATCGATGAATCTTAGCCAGAGGTTCAGGACGTTTAACCGAGAGATGAGGGCTTGTCGAGGCGAAAGAATACTCAGACACGTCTTTGTTTACAATAAGAACGATGCCTGCCTTGTCATTGTGGCTTGACGTAAGGCGTGCTTTCCTCTTTCTCCCACAATTAAACGTGAGGGAAGGTGCTGAGGATATCTACAGAGTTGTCTTGAAAGCTGTCTAACGGGAAAGCATGATCAGACTGAGGTACAGTCGTGTCATGGTTGGTTCGCAAACTTGAATGAAGACACAAGCGTGTTTTCGAACCAGAAGAAATATACATCAGAACCTTGATTTTGAAACTTTAGCAGACAAGATGTCCACCTGACCCTTCGATACTATTTATAGTCATGAGATATTTGCACCGTTCCGTCCGTGGTATCTGAGGATTCTTGATCCCACTCACTCCTTCCAGGGTGTTGAGCAAAAGCCGGATCCTCCAGCTGGTCCATCTCGTGTGTGAGACCTGGGAGATCGGAAGCCCCTGAGTGATCAATAGCTTGAGGTGGGCCATCCGCGTGCCGCTCTTGCTTGGTTGGTCCGAACTTCGTTGGCCACACGAGGCCTAGGAAGCCACGCATGAGTGGGAGACAGGCTCCTGTATATACAATTACGAGCTCGATCCCGGACCAAGCGCCCATGCTCGCGTACTGCCAGGTGGGATCGATGATGACGCGATTGTCGATGACGGAAACGAGACGTGCAATAGCGGCGAGACAACCGCTTTGGAGTGATCGTGTCAGTGCTTTGGTTTTAAAGAAAGGTGTTCCGAGTGTTGGGGACTTACAGAGCTCCCAGACCGAACAGGGCCATGACAAGAAACTTTTGTCTCTTCTTCATCTGAAGCTTCCTGACTTGAATGGCTGGCAGAACAACAACAGACACGTCTTGTATAACACCCACTACCGCAGCCATCCCACTCGGAAGCGTTTCATTCAGACAAATTCCCGGCTTGATGTCCTTGTTCCAGGAGTATTCTATCGGGCTGCAGATCAGGAGAGCCAAGAGCTCCATGGCAAGGCCAGACACGGCGATAAAGCCCACTACCACCCGTGCCGCGATTTGGAACCTCCTGGATGGAAAGATGCCAAGGTAAAGCAGTACTATGGATATTTTGATCAAGGCCAGGAGAAGAGGATATATAGCTGTCGCTATGAAGAGGGTCTCGAGGGCCTCAAGTGCTTGCCCGTCTTGGAGGACCCAAATGTGCTTGCCCATGCCAGCGTATGACACTGTAGAGTCTTTAGTCTTGTTGGAAAAAAAATTATGAGAAAGTTCAACCCACTGCAAATTGAGAGACCAATGACGACTAGTGCAAGGACAAAGCTGATACCAACAAACAGATCGTCAAGTCCCCAGGCACGGACCGCTCGTTTTCCCACGAGTCGAACGACTGTTAGAGCGGATAAGAAGACGGCGCTCCCAATACTAGCTACGATGGTAGCCGTAGACGAGTCCTCGGAGGACAGGTCACAAACACTGGCCTGGTCTTTGAATAATCCTTGTTGGCTGTTTTAGTTTCGAAAAGACTCCTCTTATCCATACATGGAAACCATGGTGGCTTAAGACTCACGGAGCGTGTCAGCCATTGTGCAATTGGTATCTGAACAGCTGCTTGCTATGACCATAATCGCGTACTGACATCGGCAGGCAGTCGCCGGAGAGTCGCAGCCCATCTCGGTAGTAGCCTGATCGAGACATTGTTCCTGGCTAAAAGTTAGAATTTCTTGTTCGAGATGCCTGGGTTTAGACCGAATCAATTTCCGGGTTATCTTACTGCGCATGTCGTAAGATTGTAATCCCTAGCTTCCTGGCCAAGAGCAGAGACACAGAAGCATAAACACAGGAGCAAGTAAACACGAATTGTACTTGACGTACGTGCTGTCATGACGCTAGGAATATGGATATGTATCGGTCTGTTTCAAATGTTGCAGAACTACGGAATATGTGCTTTTTTCTTTGACAGCATGTGGGGTGAAATCCACGTCACGGCTTTGACTATCTATTTCGCGTGTGGGCGAGGACCTCGGGATGCTCCCCGTTCCTGACGGAGCTGAAAATACTTTCCTTGGTATAGGTATCGCGTACGTACCCACTTCAATACTATTCATACCCTTCACGAACCCCCTTATCCGGTGGGAATAGTGGCTGACTCGATCTAGCCGAGCCGAGGGTGAAGACAACACGCAGCATTTGACGCTTTGGCCGGGAGACCTACAAGACCAGACCCAGGATCTGCCCGTCAGATCTCGGAGCGGCCCACTTTACGGGCTTTTTTTTTTCACTCTGGCTTTGCCCCGGGAGATGAGCAATGTTTTGAAATCCCAGTCGAATCCGTGGACTCTCGCCTACGCGAACTATATCCCCGCCGACCCGATAGGCTGCCCAGCTGTGCCGTGAACGTAGTACAGCCCCAATATCTGATCCGCCGGTCTTTAAGACGAGGTCGAGATTTTTTTTCCCGGAACCCGCTTCGGAACTTCGGGAGCCGATTGATAGCAGCCTTTTTACCTTGATAGACGGCCTACCATGATTACTCTGTCTAAGCCACGATATGAGATATATATGCGGTCGGAATGTCGATCTCTCGGTGTCCACCCAATACACAAGTATACCCCGAACTTGAAAGCGAGGGCCCCCGTGTTCTGCGTTTGCGAAAGGGATTTTACTTTAGCGAAGGATGAAATGTGCCAATTTTCTCTCTCTTTCAAACAGAGTACGTCCACCTCTGAGACATGTGACTCACTTCACGTCCTCATTGACAGCACCCTCTTCGATTGGGTTGCTGTTTATGGATCGACGCAGATCTTCGCATGGGCAGGAGCTGCACTGGACCCTCCATTGAGTTCGGCGATCAGCTCATCGATGAACTGAAAACCTAAATCAATCAGCAAGGATAATGGCGACTTATAAACGCTGGCTTCACGCCTTCTATGCACCTTCGTTATCATGTAGACGTGAAGGACGATTGCTCGCTTCCGCTTCCGCGTATTCCTTTCCTTCTACCTTCAACAAAGAGGTGTAAAGTTCTTCGCAAACGATTAACTTTGTCATGAATCGAGCTAACACGCGGGTTGGGGGGAGATGTGAAGCAAGCTAACTACCTAGGTTGCCGTCGAGGGATTGGCTTAGTCCAACGAGGCGTTTCATCCCAACTAAATGTAACTAGGGGCTAGAATCTTATACTGAGGCAGCTCAGTCAGACAGCACCTCTCAACACTGCATTCTGCCTCATGTTCTGATCAGCGATTGGCCCAGGGCACTGCGCAGGTTTTTAACTTTAAGGTTGAATCAAGAAGGCGAAGCACCCCAAGACAAGGGAGCACCCGCGAACCCCTTTCAATGCCATTGCTGCAGTGCTGCCCGGGGTACGGTTCATAGATACGATGGTGCTTATTACCTTCCGGACGGCCACTGAGGATACAAGCTGACCTCTTCGAACGTCTCGTGCAATGTATTCCGGCAATCATTGGGGCGACATCATCTTTCACCAGTCTTCGAGTCGACGCGTTGATCGTTCACACTCTTTAAATTTACGCTCTCTCTTTGCACGATGCGCTCATCGATGAAGCTTGTCTACTGCGCTCTTCTTGGCAGAGCGTTGGGTCAGTTCGTAAAGGCACCTACAGACCTCAAAACAGTCAAGGGACCCAGTGGTATACCAGTCCGATTTAAGGAGGTCCCGAACGGGGTCTGCGAGACCAATGCCAATGTCAAAAGCTTCGCCGGCTATGTCGATGTCAGCGAGACACAACACATGTACTTCTGGATGTTTGAGGCCAGAAATGGAAATCCCACAGCTGCACCCTTGACAGTGAGGCTGGATGGAGGTCCTGGGGCATCCTCCATGAACGGCCTGTTTAGTGAGATGGGGCCTTGTTCCATCGACTCCACGGGCAAGGTCGTCAATAATCCATTGTCATTCACACAGAACAGCAACGTTGTCTTCCTAGACCAGCCGGCCACAGTGGGATTCTCATTCACTACTCTCACCAAAGCCTCGCAGTCACCGGCCACGTTTGTGATCACGCCCACTGAGACTTGCACCACCGCGGACCCTGGATGTGGGACCTTTTCGTCACCTGATATCACATTAACATCAAACTCGACTGTGGATGCTGCAGCTGTCTTCTACAAAACGATGCAGGGATTCATGGGCGCCTTTCCTCAGTACAGCGCCAACGGCGTAAACCTAAACGGGCAATCATATGGCGGCCATTACGTGCCCATCTTCGCCGACCACGTCGTTCAGCAAAACAAGCTGAACAACACGGGAGCCATCCAGATTCCTATCAAATCAGTGACAATCGAAGATGGCTTCTTCGACACGCGTGTGCAGTTTGCAGCGTACTTCAACTACACCGTTACCCCGGGAAACCCATATGACCTGGCTCCATTCAATCAGACTGCCGAGACCCAACTGTTCAACAATGTCTGGGGCCCAAACGGATGTCAGCAGCAACAAGCAGCTTGCAACGCGGATCCTCCGCCGGCAAACATAAATGAAGTCTGTTCGGCGGCCGATGACTTCTGCGTGAGCAATGTTGAGCAGTTCTTCGACGTCAATGCCCGCCGGTCGGAAGACGACATACGGCAGCTCCTCCCAAATCCCTTCCCCTCTATGTTTTATGTGTCATATCTCAACCGAGCAGACGTCCAAGCCGCCATCGGCGCCTCCTCAAACTTCACCCCGGCTTCGGTCCAAGTAGGGACCGCGTTCGCGGGCACAGGCGACGACTCGCGCACGGGCAAGCTCATCACGGACGCGACGTCGCGGCTTCTGTCGGAGGGAGTCACAGTGGCGTTCTTCACAGGCGACGCCGACTACGACAGCAACATGATCGGCGCGCAGATCGTGGCCGACAACGTCGCGGCGCAGACGCCGGAGCTGGCGGCCACGTGGGCCAAGGCCGGGTTCGTGAACATGTCACAGCTGTTGAACGGGCAGGTACCCGGGCAGACGCGGCAGGCGGACAACTTCAGCTTCACGCGCGTCTTCTTCGCAGGCCACTTCTCGGCCTTTAACTCGCCCGACGCGGCGCTGCTGATCCAGCAGCGCGCAACGGCGGGCATGGACATCGCCACGGGCAAGATGCTCATGGCCAAGGGCGGCAACAAGGCCACGGCGGGCACGCCGACGAGTGAGTTCCGCGAGGGGCCCGGCACGGTCCTCAACAGTGTCACGCCCCCGGGGGCCATCTACAATACCACGACGCATGTGCCTGATGTGCCTATTGGGGCCCAGGCCGCGGGCAAGGCTATAGCAAGCTCGGATGTTGGTGACTCTGCGGCGCTTCATCCGTTCGCTGATATGACGAGCAGGAAGATGAACAGGGTGCTGGCTGCACAGCGGCAGCAGAAGAGGAAGCGAGACTTGGAAGAGATTGCTAGACTGCAACTTTAGTGTCGAATATCTATTATCTAGTCTGGATGCCAAGATTGAAACATACAATTGGAAGAAACCTTTCTCAGGAGACGAATCTGGCTGCTCAAGCTTATGAAGTGTGCGGTTTGATAAAAGCACTAGGCTGGCAAAGGGCGAGGTGGAATGGCATGGTTTTATTGGCTGAGGCTGCTGTTAAAAGTGGGGCGATGGTACAATGGGTGTGTACCCTCCGATTTAGGGTGTGCGAATCTCTGTTTTCTTTTTTGATGCCCTTTTTGTGGTCAACGCCTGGCCCAGTCATCCCCATAATTGGTCTCAATAACGCTCAATGAAGCCAGAGAAGTCAAGCAGCAGGGGCATATGTATATTTCAGGAAGCAGAGGCTCTGGTAAGCCACATACGTTTCCAATGAAGGTGGCTCAGTACATAATCACTCTGAATCAAAGATTGTATGGCATCATGTTTCCCTGATCCCCTTTTCTATGACGCGTGATAAGACTCCAATTGGTTAATGCGGAACTCCAGTATCGTGTGGTGAGTATTTCATACGGTGTGATAACTGAGGCTCTTTATCATTGCGCGTCTCATGCTGTACAATGACCTCACGTTGATCACGACCGACACCACAGAAAGGGGTTATTTTGGGACCTCTCTCGTGATGTCCTCGGCTATGTCTTGAGGCTCGCTGCCTGGAGCACGACCGCGGGATACGGGGCTTGGTACATATGTAGGGCTATACTTCAGCGGGGAGCGCAACCTGCAGCGAGACCAACAAACTCAAGTGCTCCAGCTCACATTCCGCCATATTTCTCTACATGTGATATTTTATTTTTAGATATATGCCCCAATCGTCAAGGCTGCAATATCCTGAAACCATTCACGGCGTGCACAGCGTGTTTTGGTGATAACCATTCCACAGTACCCTAGGGTACTTAAGTAAGCATGATGACGTAGATGGGTGCCCCTCCTCGTATTCCTCACGTGGGCACACAGCCACTGCAGTCATTGAAGCACCTAATCGGTTGATGCTCGGTACCTAGGTAGACTATGTACCTGGGTTTGCGACGAAGAGTCCAAATCTCCACATGCACATTCTTTTTTCCTGGGATATAGTTTCTTTAATATTGACATGATGCCCTCACGATGCAGCCTTCTCGGCCACGCTAACATGACAAGTAACTCAAGCCAATGCTCAAGTCTTCACCGACACTGTCACCGCCAAGACCATGTCTCAACAAAACGATATACCCGAAAGTTCACGAGGCTACAGCATCAAACCGATACTGCAACAACTTAAGAGTCAAGACGATGCATCTTTTCGTGCCCGAGAAACTTGCCTGCACAGTCTATTTCTGACTGACCCCCAACGAGACCGAGAGGCAATCTTGAATGTCAAAGGAGCAATCACCTCTGGAACTTGCAGTTGGATCTTGTCGACACCCGAGTATGAGCAGTGGGAACGAATGAGTTCTGATGCGACAAACCCGCTTTGGATTTATGGCGGCCCAGGTTCTGGAAAAACGATGCTCTCTGTCTTCCTGACCAAGCACCTAGAAGGCAGCCCGATCATGCAAGATGCTGCTCACTGTCGATCAGAGAGCAGGCCGCTGGTGCTTTACTTCTTCTGTGATGGATCAGAGGAAAGCAGAAGTTCCGAAGTCGCCATTTTGCGAGGCCTGCTGCTCCAGGCAATCCGTCAACGACCATCTTTGCTGGGCCACCTCCAGCAAGCATATGAAGAGGAAGGGGATGATCTATTTCAACACTGGTCCTTTGACTTGCTTTGGGTGATTTTACGGAATTTTATTCTTGAAGCTACACTAATTGAAACGCCTGGATTGAGTGTGGAACATTCACCAGACCGTCAGAACCAAGGGGCCTACATCCTCGTGGATGGCCTGGACGAGTGTGAATCTGCCTCGATACGCAGATTGGTGCAAAAGCTATCCAAATTTCGCGACGACGCCGAGATACGCGAGCGAGCGAAAGTGATGATTATCAGCAGGGAACAGCCTGCCCTTCGAGCAGCTTTTGCGGGGCACCATCTGCAACTGAACCTCGACGAGCCACATAATGCCAAGGCTGTACGCGCGGATGTCCAGCGACACATCCTACGACAAGTCGACACAATAGCAGGTCCTGGCAGAAAGAACTACTCAGAAGAACTTCGAAAATCGGTGGAAGATTTACTCTGTCAGAATACCCGAGCAAATTTTCTTTGGGTGTCCTTGGTTATGACAGAGCTGGAAGCCACATCCCGCATCGAGGCTTGGGAACATTTGAGCCGATTACCCCCTACCTTGGATGCCATGTACGAATGGATGATCATGCAGATCCCGCATGAATTGCGGGACTATTCGACAAAGATTCTTCTATGGGTCACGCTTGCCTATCGTCCCTTGTCCATCGCGGAACTGGTCGTGGCTCTAGACGAGCGACACCTAGGGTTGACAGACGCCAAGACAGTCCGCGATTGCGTCAGTCACTGTGGAAGAATTATAAGGACGGCTGGTGACGAAAAAGTCCATTTGGTACACCGCAGCGCTCGGCAGTATCTCTTGGAACGACTCGAGTCGTCCCCATCGTTCTTCAAAGACTGCGTCGAGCTGAATCCGTTCAATCTCAAGGAGGGTCACAAGCTCATTGCCAGCATTTGCATCGAAAGTTTGACAGGCACCACTCGGTCAAGGATCCGAGATTCCCACGGACAAATACAGGGACATGAAGAGGCCTTGAGCCGTGACACACTGAATTCAAGCACGCCAACAGCCCTTTCGGACTATGCCCGAGCCTTTTGGGCTAGGCATGTTAGAAATGCAGAGGATTTGATGTTGGAGATAGTCGACGGCAATGCCCAGATTTTTGAAGAGCACTCTTCGATGCGTGGTGTACTGGCTTACGAGGGCTCGAAAGGTCTATTGACAGAGGACATTCCCATCCTTCATTTCGCGGCTTATCACGGATTCACACCAGTCGTCAAAAGACTGCTCAAGAAGAGATGGTGGAATAAGCTCAAGACAAGACGTCTGGCGGGACTGACGGACCACCTTGGTCGCACCCCTTTACATTTGGCCGTGTATAGACCCGACAACGGTCCCATCGTGGAGCTGTTGCTTAAACGTGGAGCTGACGCCTTCTCCAAGGACAATGCAGGAGCCACAGCGTTCGATTACGCAACCAAATATGGCACTACAGAGATTCTCAGTGTTTCGTTGCTTGGGAGCAACAAGACTGCGAGGTAGGCCAAGTGTTTCACGAAACCGTGAAGGACAAGGATTTGAATACGTGGCCAAAGAGGTGGTTGCTTAGGAAGCCTTGAATACTGAAGCGAGGCGCAAGGTTACTCTGAGTGTGCTCTTTCACGCATTTAGAAGTTCGGAAAGTTTGGACATTGATTAGTGCTTGGGCGCCATGGATGTACAGCCCGTATGATTGATAATATTTGAGAATATAATTACAGCCGTGAACATATCACAACAACCTCACTGCTTACTTAGGTGACTTCTGTGAGCGCATGCCACCTCGCAATCTCTTTCCCCGGTTCGAATGTGAGAATAACAATACCATTGATACTATGGTACCGTATTTCTTGGCTCCCATTACCTAGCTAGCCATTGGCCATCAATTCCTTTACATAACAAGCCTTATCTGGGTTCACCACGGCTCGGGCTCTAACCGAGTCATTCTACTTGCCAGGCCCCGCAAGGATTGGCACTATTGATCCTAATATCACGAGCGCTCCACAGTAAGCTGATAATGTGCGAGGGAGCGAATAGCCCTGTAGAGGGAGCGAAAAGCCCTGTATAGGCAGCGACTATTCTCGCCAGTCGAGCCCATCTCAATAGAGGAGAAGACCTTCGATCTTTTCATATATAAAGTTGCCCCGAGACAGCCCACCTCGACCGAAAATTGATTCCACATCACTCACAGCAACCTCGAACTTCTTCGCTTCCCCCCAATCCAGGACCAAACTCCTCAACAAACGCTTGTTAATATGCTTTTCTCTGCCATCTCTCTTCTGTGCCTCGCTGCTGCTACAGTGGATGCGGCTGCAGTGACCAAGAGAGCTTGTATTGAGTATGTCGGCAACTCCTGGGGTTGCAGTTCCCCAGCCGGTCAACCGCAAAACTGGAACTATTGCCAAGTTGTTAACCCCGACTACCCGGTATATATAACCCCTGGTGTCCAAGGGAAACTTTGCTTAATTTCGGGTCACAAGCTGACTTTCCTCGTGAAAAAGTTCTGCACCCCGTTCGACGATGGCGGTTTGACTTCAGCTAGGTGCTGCAACTCTTAAGAGGCTCCTAGCTTGCAAGCTCGTCAGATGGGGTTCATTAAGAAGAGACGAGGGGAAGGAAGGGGAGAGAAGCAGCGTGACGACGAGGGGATTCTCCGACTTTATTGCCAGAGGCCTTAATGTTTGATCATGTTGGCATTAACGCGTAGAATGACGACGTCAACAAGCAGTATATGACTGAAGACTTGACGTCAAAAAGACCTACCAGTATTAATTCTACTTGTTTAATACTTGTACCTACCAGTATTAATTCTACTTGTTTAATACTTGTAACCATTTTCTAACAATGTGAAGACTCTTGATCTGCTTTCGTTGTGCTTTCAAACATTGAATGCACCCTCCTTCCGAGCAAAGTCTTCTTACCATGACACAGTGATGTGGAACGTCTCTGACGCCAGACATCACCAGTACAGGACTCATCAACATTGCTCCGGTTGAGTCATCCCCGCTGCCCAAATGAACGGAAATCGGAGTACACTTACGTACATAAAGCTGACAAGACCTTGAGAGTCGTCCATCGAAAGCAAAAGAGAAGAGAAACATGTTTGTATTAGGGTTTTATTTCTCGTAGCAAGACGATTGTATTCACATATCTACCCTATGGTTGTCGGCACCGTATTCTTATCTAATGCTGGCCTTTTGAGCGTTAATCACTGTCTGAAGGGACCGCCTACGCTCTTTCTTCTTCTTCTTTTTTTTCTTCCTTTTTTTTTAATTTTTTTTAATTCTTTTTTTTTTTTAGAGAAAGGGACCACGTATCGAACCCACTTAATTCTCGTAGGGCTCCTGACTACAATCCACACATTTCCGCCCGGTCTAACCCTTCTGGCCAATCGCCGAGTACTAAAAGGCAGAGGCTACTTGATCAGCGTTTTTCCTACTCAATTCCAGAAGAAAGTTCCCTCCCAAGCCTCGAGCTGCTAGCAACCAGATCCGCCCTAGCCATCCCTTCCATCGACAAGATCAGCTCATCCGGAAATGGCTGACGAACAACCGCCGTGCGCGTAGGACTCGTGAGCAGCACCTTGACAGGAGCATGAGCTCCCGCTTGATCGGAAAGCTGCAGAACTCTCATCAATACCTGCTCCAGATCATCGCGAAACTCTTCCCGCTCATAGTACACCACGCCATCCACCAGACAGAAAAGCGCAACCGTATTCGGCAGCATGTGCACAAGGAGCTCGAATAGCTCGCAGAGTGCACCCAAGTCGCCTTGCTCAATGTCCTGGAGTGCTCCGGGGCTTATAGGGATGCTGCCGTTGTCGAAATCGTGTTGGCACAGGAGCTGACAGATGAAGCTTTGGATCAGGGCGCGGCCACCCGTGTGAGCGTCGCGCAGCGGCTCGGTGTGCAGTCCGCAGAAGAATACGAGCGGGATAAAGCGAGGTACGCGCTCGGCTAGTGTGTGAGTGAGGGACATGCAGAAGAGCGACAAGCCGGAAATGTAGGCTTGCCGGTCATAGTTCCCATGGACAAGGAGCTGCGACGAGTTTGGGCCGGTGAGCCACTCCCGGATCTGATTTGTACGAACCAGTTGTTCGGCACGAGCTTGTTCCGGCCCTGAGACTTTGACTTTGCGCTTTTCGGTGAGGACTTGGAGATCCTGCGAGAGGATGTCGGGAATGCCAATGCAGTTGAGAAGCTCCTTTGGAGTCATGAGATGCTGCACGATTGGGGCTGGGCCGGCTTGTACACAGGCAAGAAGACCGGGTGTGGACGGACGCAGTGATGAATCTGCGGCCGCGGAGATGAGGCTGGCAATGCGTCGCTCTGATTCTTCTTCGCGGCGCATCTGGAGCATGGTGCGACGGTCGAGCTCGTCCAGGAGCTGATGTACAATGTTGCGAAGGTCGTGAGGGCGAATTTGCTCGCGCCTCAGCCGCTCAACTTCTGCATGGGTAGCTACGCTTACTGTTCAAGAAGTATTTCGTAAGTTTCGGGCCACATGTGTAGAGAACCGACATGAAAATGAAACTTACTGCCCATGAGACGATTGGCTGTGTGGATCGTTTGATACTTGTGGGTTTTCTCTGCTTCCTGGAGAAGTCGTTCACACTGCAGCGTAATGTCGCTTAGACTTTCAACGGTTTTTCTCTCATAGTTCTCTCGATGCAGCGTGGCAGAAAAAAATCTCCTTCCTATTTATTGTGCAAGTCTCAATATACGTGATCATTGGATACTAGGACCGATACCCAGCTTGAGCGGCGGCGAGCTTACCTGTTCCCTTGAGGAAGAATCCGATGACATTTTCAGCGGCAAACAATGTGTCGGCTATGAGCTTGACGGAAGCCTTGTTGATGTTTTCGTCACCGGGGTAAAGTTGCAGAAACAACTCTATGTCAGCGAACATGTGATCCACTTGCCCGAATGCTCCAACCATCACCTTGCGTATGGTGTTTGCAGCACGGGAGGCCTAGCAGCAGAAGTCGAGATGTTAATGGCAGATATAAAATCAATAAATAGCACAAGATCCATACCTCGAGTAAAATCTGAACGCATCCGATAATGGGAGTTACGGCAGCACTGCCGAGATCTCCACCCCCTGGGACAAGTTTGGTCGCGCGGTTCAAAGGGTCTGCAACATGCTCTCCAAACTTTCGGTACACTTTTCGAAACCCTGCTTTGAAATTCCCATCGACCTTAGAATAGTCGTCTTTGGCTGTCTCTACTTGATCAAAGACTTGGGTCCAGTTTGTCTTGTCCCGGAGTCTACGGCCAGATTTAATCAGATGCTCCGGCTCGTAGGGATGGACTTCAGTAAGATGTGCGATGGCTTTTGGGAATAACGAGTCCCAAAATTCTAAAGCTTTAATTGGTTTGGGAAGGGGACGGGGTATAATGCTTGCAGCATTCTCAGCTGTCGGACTTGGCTCGGTCGCGACGGCTAAGGCAGCGTCTGGTGCCGGAGAGTGGTCGCCGTCGTACATAGCGACTGCCATAGAAGGTGGGGGCCGGACTGGGATCATTACTGATGGATTCTGTATAACAAAGCCACCGAGATAAGGATCATATTGAGATGGCGGAGTGGAGAACGCCAGGTGGTACTTGTCTAGAGAGTTCTCGACGAAGTCGACTGCTGGGGACTGCAGCTGCAGCTTCGGAATTCGACCATGAGGGGGGGGTTCCATTTGGGGCTGACATCCGGTCACCTAGGCACCGGTGTAGCCCAAGAGAACCATATCAAATTTCCAAGGCCCAAAAATGATGATTTTGGGAGGTGAGGAGCGTGTTTCAATCTTGCAGTCTCCCTGACGATGTTGAGTGAGCGAGTAGAACAAATTTCACAAGGTTGCACAAGTTTGCCGGAGTGGAAATGAGAAATATTATCTGGAGATGTAAGGCCACCAATGGTTTTCCATCTGCAGCTTCGAGAATCTATTTATATCTCCACATGCATGTTAGGCCGCTCTCACTAAAATCAAGTCCTTGCCTGTCAAGGTAGGCAAACATCATGCTGTGTAATGTCGGCTTTCGTCAAAATCCAGTGACTGAAAGGCCGTAGTGAAAGTGGTGTTTCACACCACAGTGAATTTATATGGAGTCATACCATCCAATAGAGTACAGACGTGTGGGATTGGCAGCTTCTTCTGCATCCTCCCCGCGGCTGATCTAACCGATGGGAGACCATCGCTCGGGATGCTGTATGTGCCAGTCCGCCTGATTGCCTTGTTAAAGGCTATGATGGATAACGCTTAAGGCTATTATCTTCTTCTATATATATAAGCGTAGGTATACCCCGGAAAACCGTTCTATAGCTCTTATCTTTCTTTAACTAATATATATATTATATATACTCTTTTCGGTATTACCGCTTAATAGGTTATAAGCCCGGAATTGCTTAATATAGCCTAATAGTATTAAAAGCGGCAGGTAAAATTTACTTAAAAAAACTGCTTAACCCTTTAAAAATATTTAAATCCCCTATACCTACTTTTCTCCTCTTTTTAACCTTTTTTTTATATATTAATTACCCTTTTTAAATTAATAAAAATATATTATTATAACCTTTAATCTTATCCTTTTATTAAATTAATATTCTTCTGTTTATTAAATATTAAGCGTTTTTTATAATTAGCTATTTAACTAATAATAATTAACTATTAAAACCGCCGAATAGCTAAATTACTTACCGCCTTAAGCAATAAAGTATTTTTTATTTCCTTAAGCCGGGATATAAACTATTAATTAAGCAAGCTTAGCTTTAAGGCTTCCAATAATAAGTTATATAATATCTTAGATATATTATTAATTATTAATAGTATTAACCTTTTTAGCCTAGAAATAATATTAATAAAAGCTTAATAACTGCTTTAATAAGGGATATCTCTTTTATATATAAAACCGTTAAGCTATTTAGCTATTATACCTTAATATAAGGAAGGATAACAGATTAAATAGAAAAGGGATTATTATATAGCTATTATAAAACTATAAAAATATACTATTAGCTAGTAAAATTACTTATCTTTAATAGCCTTTTTTATAATATCTTCCTTAAGTTTCTTATTTATATTATAAAGTATTCTATTAGATATATTATTATTAAAACCTTATTATAGCCGGAATTTAAATTAAAGGATATAAATAAGCTAAATATAGTATTATTTATTAAAAATATCTTTTATTTTTAATAGATTCGGTATAAAGGCTAATATAGTTTTTAATATATAAAGAGTTAATTTTAATTAATAGCTTTAAAAAGCTTTTTAAATAAAATAAAAACGCCTATATTAAATATAACCTTAAATTAGATACTTTCTTTATTTAATATAAATATAAATAGAAGCTTAATTAAGATAAGTTATTTGCTTTAATTTAAAGCTATTTTAAAAAGAATATTAAGTAATATTTCGAAAAAAAACTTTTAATAGCTAAAACTTCTAATATATATACTATAATTATCGCCTTTAAAGCCTATTACCTGCTTAAAGGGTTTATATATTTTTAAACCCTTCTTAATACCTATAATATACTAAACCTTTTAAATTATAAAAAAGGTATATTTACTTATATTAAAAAATTATAAAAAGTAAAAATAAAGATTAAAAAGGTTTATAATATTTATAAAATTAATAATTCTTTATTTCTTATAAAGTTTCTTAATAGATTAAAATTAAGCTTTAATATTTTCCTTACTTTATTTTATAATAATAATACCCTAATCCCTAAAAAAACCGCTATAGGGAAAAAGGTTTTAATAATTAGCTTTATTATTATTTTTTAAATAATAAAAATAAAGAAATAATACTAAAAAGAGGCTTAAGTAAAGATTATAATAATAGCTATTATACTATTTAATATATAAAATATTAGCCCTTTTAATTATAGCTATTATTAAAATATACTTTATATTAAAAACTTAAGAATATAAATTTATAAGGAAATTAATTATTAAAAGAAATATTTATAAAAAGCTATTAAAGCTATAGCTTATAAGGTAAACTATAACCGGTAAAAGGCTAACCTTAATAATAAGATTTAATTAAAAGATATATTAGATATTAGTTACTAATTAGCCTTAGCCTATATACCGATATCCGGCTAAAGCTTAATAGCTATATCTAGCTACTTTATCCTTAACCTATCTATATTAACTGCCGGGATATATTTTATTAAAATAACTATTTAAGTATTATTAATATCTTAATTTACTTAAAGCTACCTATTAAAGCTATTAAAAATTAATTAAATCTTTAACTCCGGCTATATAAACTATATAACTATATTTAAAAAGTACTTTATTAAACTAATTAAGCTGTATATAGAAGAGGTAATTAATAAAATTAGCAGATTTTAGGTATACTTATAGGGTATTAATATAATAAAGATTTTATTACTAAATAAATACTTATTTATCTTTTTTAATTACTTTTATAGCCTAAAAGCTGGTATTAACCTTATTTTAGCTATAATATTATAAATATATAGGATTATACTATTATTAAATTGCTTAAGCTATATTATAAGCTAATAAGGGATAATAATCTTTACCGCGTTATTTTGCTATAGCTTATTATAGGTTTAATATAAAAGCTTTTACCTTAATTACTTTTATTATTTACTTTATAAGCCTATAATATAATATATAATATAAGTAATTAGTATATATAGCAAAAGCTAACCTTATTAAGCTAAAAATAATATTTACCGGAATTATATCTATTTTAATAATTAAGCGCTTTTATAAAACCTATATAATAATAAAGCTTAAAAAAAAGCTATATAAAAAAATGCTATTTAAGGGCAAAAAGCGCTTAAAGACGCTATATATTAATATTATTAAACCTATTTATAATACCGAAATTTAAGGTAAAAGGTATTAAATAATAATTATTAACGGTATATTTAAGTTTTACTAAATAATTTTAATTAAAAAGAAAAGTAATTTATTTAAAATATTTTAAAACTTTCTTACCTTATATAAATGCCTAAAGATATACTATAGATATATCTATTTAAATTAAAAGGGTAAAAATAGCTTTATAATTTTTAAGCTTTTTTATACCGAATAAAGGATTATACTCTACTATATAAATATAAAGTAATATTAATTAAATAGCCTAATTAAATATTATAATAAGCTACTAATAAAATAGCTTTATATAATTCTATAAGCTAGTAATATTAAGCTTAAATATTAGCTAATAATTCTTATAACCGGGATTTATATATTAATAAATTACCGCCTATTTATATAAATTAAGAAAATACTATATAAAGCCTAATATTTTAAAAAGCTTAATTTAAGTTATTTATAAATCTTCGGCTTATAGGGATATTATAAGCTTTTAAATGCTTAATAATTAAGTAAGCTTAAACCCTTAATAAAATATTATTAACTTTTCGGCTATAAGGGATATAGTAGCTATATAATTCTTATAGCTAGAGGCCGAGTTATAATAATATTAAATATAGTTTTTAATAAGTATAGCTAGACTTCTTTTTTAAAATAAAAACTTAAAGCCCTATTTAAAGGTAACTTTAAATATAGGAAAGATAAGCGGATAAAAAATATTTAAATTGCTTAATTTATAATATAAACCTAAAAATACTCTACCTTAATACTAATAACTTTAATTCTAATATTAAATAAAGACTCTTTAAAGGCTTTAAATTTAGCCCTTATTATTAAAACCCTAGAAGCCCTAATAATATTATTACTACTTTATAAGTATATTATAATTAAAACTTTCGATAAGCTATTTAAAGTTATAATTAATATATATAAAGTTAACCTAATAGCACTTAAATAGCCCGAGTTTTAGCTTTAATAATTAGCTAAAATAATAAATAAGGATATTCCTTTTAATTATATTTTAATAGCTATTAATAAAATATAATATCTAGTATTTTACCTTATAATTGCCTTTATCGGCGCTATAATATATATATTTTAATAACTAATTAAGCCCTATATCTTAGTAAATACTTAAAAGAATTTATATTAATACCGATAAAGAAAAGTAATAAAAGAAAAGAAATACTTATTTATTTAAAATAATATTTAAATATTTATACCCCTATTACTTAAAAGAAAAATTCTTTAAGGGAAATAGGTTTATAAGCTAAAAAAGGGGCTAAATAATAAAATATTTTAATATAAGGCTAGATAGGTAATTAAGGGCTTTTTATAAAGAAAGGGTATTAATTTTATAAATATATTTACTTTAATAGTAAAGCCGATAAGTTATAAGGCCCTTTTCGCTTTAACTACCGCTTTAAACCTAAAAGTTTATTAAATAGATATAAAAACTATCTTTCTTTATAAAAAGGTTATTAAAGAAATCTATATAAAATAACCCCTAGGCTTAGATAATATTAAATCCGGCCTTATTTATAAGCTTAATAAAGCATTTTATAGTTTAAGGTAATCCTTATAAGTATAATATTAAATATTAAGCCTTTTTCTTAAAAAGCTTAAATAAAAGCTGCTATTTATTAACTTAAGCGTATTTATAAAGGATAGAATTTATATTATAATCTATATTAATAACCTTTTTATTGCTAGACCTTTATTAAATAAGATTAATAAGATTAAATATAAGCTAGCTATATAATTTAAGATAACCGATTTAAAAAAGTATTAATATTATCTTAATATAATTATTAAATAAAATAAATTAAATTAAATTATAAGGCTAGGCTAAAAAGCCTATATTAAAAAGATTTTCCGAGAATTTAAGTTTTAGGATAAGCTATCTATTAGTACTCTAATAAATACTAGCCTATTTAAACTAGCGCCTAATAACTATTCCTCTAATCTAATAATAGTTAAACGCTATACTAAAGCAATTAGATTATTTATATATATAATATTAGGTATATAGCTAAATATAGCCTTTACTATATTATACTTAAATAGATATTTAGCTAAGCTAATAGAATATTATCTTTAGGCTATAAAATAAATCTTTAAATACCTTTAAAAAACTATTAACCTAAAATTAATCTATCGGGGTAATTTATAATTACTAATAGAATAGTATAATATAAATTATAAAAAAGATATTACTATCCGAAGGTTAACTATTAGTTATATATTTTATATAGAAAGCGCCCTAATTAGCTAATTATTTAAATAATAGATAGTTATTATACTATTTACCTATAAGGCTAAACTTATAGCCTAGATATAAGCCGTAAAGAAAGCTATTTAGCTTTAAACGCTTTTAAAAAAGCTCGGGATAAATAGTTTAGCTATAATAATTATTTAAAGTAATAATTAAAAAGCTATTGCTATATTTAAAAACCTTTAAAGTTATATCTAAATAAAGTATATTAATATATAAAATATATAGGTTAAGGAAGTATAGAAAAAGATAAAAATAGATATCCGGTATATACCTATAGGGATATAAATAGCTAATAGGCTTATAAAGCCCCTTTTAAAGCTACTATTTATTAAATTTAAAAAGAAGCTAGGTTTTAAGGCTAGGTAATAAAGGATAAAATAGCGCTTAAATTATAGGGAAGTATTAAAGGCTATAATAGATAATATTTAAGGCTATTATCTTCTTCTATATATATAAGCGTAGGTATACCCCAGAGAACCGTTCTATAGCTCTTATCTCTCTCTAACTAATATATACGTCACATACACTCTCTTCGGTATCACCGCTTAATATGCCTTACCGCTCGAACAGAGAAATTTCAACTTGATATGAAGACCTTCCTCTGTCTCCAAGTTTTTCGTATGTTAAAAGTCATTCTGTGTGGCTATTTCCCAATTCCAACCTACCACTTCCTCACAAGAGCCTTTTGGGAGGCTAGAAGTTGATGCGATAGACGTCTACAAAATGTCCTCGTCAGACACCGCAGATCCGCAGGATCCATCAAAACGTAGATATTCCGCTCCCTGGTAATCATAGGATGTCACTGACAGATGCGGAGACACAGTGACCGAAGTATCTCCTCAACTACCAGAAAGCTCCCGAGGCGGGGAAAAGTCCAAAGAGCCTCCAGCTAGTGGCAACGACTCCATTACAGACACAGAAACTCGATCACATAATGACTCACCAAGAGGCTTCCACAAGGGGGGAGCATCCACCATTCCCCCCCTCTTCGATGAGATCAGAGCTTTGCAAGAGAGGCTTTTGTACCTCGAGGACCAAGCAGCCCAGCAGTGGAGAGCCAACATCGAGTCTGTGCCTCCTGAGGAGACTTGGAGCAAAGAAGAGACGAAAAGTCTGGACTTTGATGACGACAAGGTGCTACGAAAACACATTCGAAAAGCACCGTATGGACGGCAGTCGGTTGAAAAGATTGAACAACAGGCAGAGGAGGGTGCCGATGAGAGAAAGGAATACGGCCAAAGGCGTGATGAATGGCGTGCTAGACATTTTTCTCGCGCGAGACTTGAAACGATGTACAACATTCTAGACAACGGCGACCTTCAGCACGGACCTCAACTCTCAGTCGTTCATCCGGCTGCTGGTGACACAGTAACCGGAACCTTTAATGACGACATGTATCGGCGTCAAGGAATAAAACCCTTCCCACATAAAGGTGTTCGCCCTCCAACAGCTATCCGTGCTTTCTACAATAAGCCACACAGTGAAAAGAGGGCAAGTGAGAGTCTATCCAGGAAACTAGGGCCGCCAACGGAGTGGGACCAGTCAGACTCTGAAGAATGGAGCAGCGACACATCTACTCGCTCGCAAGATTTCAAGTACTTTCGGGCGCGACTTCGAGGAGATTTCGAATGGGAATTAGATCGCCTCAATGCCCAGGTCATGCGGTACAAGAAGCATAAGAACAAGAAGAAGAGTCGCCAGCTTGAGTTCGAGGGTCAGAAAGAGAACGAAAGGAGGAAAGAGGATCTCGAAGCGTACAAACAGAGCGGAGCACCAGTGGCGCAACCCGAGCTCGATGCGGAGGCATCAGACAGAGATAAATCCGGAATTCGGCAGCTAAATTCCTTGGGATGGTCGGGTTTCAGGCTCAGCCGAGCACTGCCATTGCATAATTCTTGTGTGATTGATATTCTGATTGAGGAACCAAGAATTTCGAGCGATCTGGAGCCGTGGGGCAGAATGAAGAAATCCAAAAAAGACAAAACTCGCAAGCAAGCCACGAGCTTCCGAACCCCAGAAACCGAGAACAGGAACAACAAAGACGAGACAGAACAGAGCTCCAAGCAATACGAACCGTGGACGGCACAAGAACCGCTACCTGAACGGATCAGAATCAATTCCAAGCAAATTATTGAGGTCCTTTCTAGCATACATGGCTCACCTCTCTGCGCCGACATGGACCCATCCTCTTCAATTGTGCTACTTCGACCATTTAGAATCCTCAAAATTTATGACAAGGAAATCCGTGAAATGTGTTCGAAATTTTTGGATGAAACTGGTGTTGACTCTGCCAACTCCACGACAGAGGGACAAGGTATCGAGCAGAAACAGACCAAGGCAGACGTCGCAACAGAAGAGGAGCCTGCTGAGAAGCCATCAGACGCGAGCGACAATACCAAACCTACATCAGAGGGGAAGGGAGTGATCAACAGAGAGGAAAGTCGTCTCAAATGGGAGCACCTCAACTGCCTATGTGAGTTCATGGATGAGTACATGGGCAAAAAGATGGCATACTTGAACAGCGTGGGCTGCAGCAAGATCTCCTTCTCCGATGTCTGGCACCTTTTTCAGCCGGGTACAATTATCATCTCGTCGGACGGGAAGCAGGCCTACCGCGTCGTGAGCCTTAAGTCTAAGCGCCACAAAGGGGCAGATCGTTGGGCTGCCTACTGGGGCCAGGAACATGGAAAGAGACGCAGCTCGAGAACGTCTGACAGCTCGGCCAGCTCAGTTGACGACACACACGCCGACATCACCATCAAATGTGTGTATATTCACTTTGATGGCAATGTCTTCGGACCTGTTCTCCAGACTTTTACCATCAATAAATGGGACGGTGAGAAAGAAGTCACATACTTGGATGTTTATCCCCTGCGTTTCCACGTCCTCAAGGACATGGAGAAACGATCGTTGACGTCGGCTACCATGAAGTCGGCCGGCGAGCGAGAAAAATATTTGGAGGAAGGTACGCGAGCTCTTCGTCAGAAGCTAGTTGATCGAGGCCGGGTGTTTGTCGATGTTGCGGGAGTGAAGCAAATGTACTACTCCGGCCTGGCGGTCGACACGCGCGACGAAATTGAGAGTCAAGTCATGGTGGACTTTGAGGAGGCCGTGGCCCACCAAGCCAGGAGGGGCTGGATTCCGAATATCAAAAGGCTTCTGGGGACCGATTGGAATTCCAAGACGGACGAGGCCGATGAGAGCTGTACGGCCGAGTGTTGCTGGCACGAACAGGTGCACGACGATGCATATGTTGAGGTCAACAACACGGAGAAGTTCATTGATGGTTTGATGGCGAGCATCAAGGACACGCCGCAAAAGCTGCCATCTGCCATCATCTACCCACGATCTTTGGAGGAGACAAAGACAGAAATGAATGCCTTGACGGAGGACGAGCTGATGATCATGTCATTTTCTGTCTTTGGGTTTGTCCTACGTGGTCGCAGCTGGGGTAAGCATCTTCACTATTTAATTCTTCGAAAACAAAAAGAAAGAAAGAACTAACGCGCAGTATACATGATGCAGCCAAGCTGGACTTGGATTGTATGACTGCACCTGTTCGCTCCACTGTGAACGCCTCTGAGCAGACAGACAACGATCTCGAAGAAGGAGGTGGCCAGGGCGCTTTTGGCCAACTTGTTCTTCCTCCGGGCCACAAGAAGATGGTACTTTCTCTAATCTCTCAGCATTTCCGGAACAAGGAATCACAGGGGAGTAATGAAAAGCAAGTGGATATTGTCAGAGGCAAAGGCAAGTTCTCCATAGCGAACCATACTGATATACTCTTAGTTTCCGCGCGCTCTACTTTCTAGTTCACCTCGCTGACAGCCAAGTGGTTCAATAGGGAAGGGGTTGATCATTCTCCTGCATGGAGCACCAGGTGTAGGAAAAACAACAACCGCAGGTACGTGTCGTCTAACATGAAATCCCAATTAACTACAGCCATATTGTATTTCAAAATTCTCAAGCTGATGATCCTGAACAGAGGGTGTGGCGGAAACCTTTGGGCAGCCTCTCTTTCAGATCACATGCGGTGAGTAAAGCGTCGTCCTTGCGATCTACATCTCGCTGTCAGACTACCGACCATCTGACTCGTCCAGGCGATCTCGGAGCGAACCCTAAAGATGTTGAATCGGCATTGCAAACGAATTTCGCATTAGCCAACAGGTGGGGTTGCATTCTCCTGTTGGACGAAGCCGACGTCTTTTTGGCGGAACGAAGGAGGGAAGACTTCAATAGGAATGGACTTGTTGCCGGTATGTTTTCACCAGATTGGGAACTAAATCCCTGATCAAATTACTGAACGCTTTCCCAAGTATTTTTGAGAGTGTTGGAGTACTATGCGGGTATCCTCTTCCTCACAACAAATCGAATCGGCGACTTTGACGAAGCCTTCGCCTCAAGAATCCACATGAGTCTACACTATCCAGCATTGGATGAAGTTTCCACGGCCAAGGTCTTCAAACTTAACCTAGACCTGATCAAATCTCGTCTCCAGGATAGAGTGAGGATCGAAGAGCTTGAGATCATTCATGCGGCAGGGAAACACTGGCGCGAGCACAAACACGCCAGATGGAACGGTCGGCAGATCCGCAATGCCTGCCAAACTGCGCTGGCACTGGCCGAATTCGACGCTCAGCCAAGTGGGAAAAAGTATGACATTAAGGAGAAATCGACTGCTAAAATCCACCTGAAGCTGGACCACCTGGAGATTGTGTCCAAATCATACTTGGAGTTCACAAACTACCTCAAAGCTGTCCACGGTGCCGACGCCGATGGACGGGCAAAGGAGTCTGGGCTACGTGCACTTGACGAGTTCCTCGAGGCGATCAAATCCGATAAAAGAGAGAAGTGGGACGGAGACCGCAGGTCTCCTAGCCGAGGACATGGTCAGACAGGTCGTGAGACTCCGCTCCAGGGCTTCAGACTGCGCTCAGGATCGAGCGGCCACCGCCAAGCATCCGGCATAGCCGCGCCCCCATCGCCAGAGCCAGCAGGTCAGAACACTTCTGGGCATCCGGAGCCGTTCTCACCGCAACGCCCGTCCTACGGGTCTCCTTCCATGCCTGGGGAAAGAATGCAGTACAACCAGGGTGCATACACCAGCAACCAGCAGTTTATGGGGGATCCGCGAGCTGGAATGCCTCCCTCGTCCCAACACGTCCAACAAGGGACACATCTTCAGGCACCTCAAGTTTATAGAGGCGCTCATGGAGGTCATGGGCACTATCAGGCACGGGGACCGTATATGCAAGATGTACAGCCGCAGCAGGCGCACGGTATACCGTATCCGTCCCCTCCGACTTCTGCTGCAAGTGGTGCACCCATTAGCGGCATCGGGATCCCGGGACACTTTGGTGATACTAGCGACCAGAGTCCACAGGATCATCAGGGTGTACCAGGCCCGTATGATGATGGATTTCAGCAAATGTGAGACGGCAATGAGCCTGGACGGGATTGAATGCGGCCGTTGAAGATGATATTAGATAACGAGACCCATGACTATTTCATACCAGTCCATTTTCATGACTGATACAAATGAGGCTTCGCCCTGACTATGACCATTCGCAGTGATGACTTTAGAATACTTTAAAGCTTTGTAATATTATACTTCTTTCTCTGTCTCTTAAGACGAAATTTTATGGTCGGAGCCGAGGAACTCTCACTGAGTCTCTCAGCCTTGTCGCCGGTCGGCGATAAAATCTCTCCCGCTCGTCTCTTCCGCAAATACGGACTCATCTCATAATCAGCTTAAAAATCATTTTCTAGTGAATTTGTGGCAGTAAAAACGAGTGTAAGAAGTGTATGTATCGAAGAGAAGCTTCCGAGTGCCTCTGAGGCGCTCGGAAATAGCTAAATAGCGCAAATGGCGGTGTGGCATACCCATTTTCAAATGTTTCCGCCACAAGTCACGGTCTAGATTGCTCGATCGGGCCAAATCATCAAGACAGATCAACCTAAGGTCAATCTAACCTCCTGGGTCATCAATGAGCCAGAGGAAATTGTGAGTGTCTGACCTTTGACATCATATTTTCAGACTACATAGGAACAATCTCCGACATGTCTCGCAAAATAATGGGGAGAAGTGATAGGTTACATTTCAATTCTATATATGTAATCATTTTTGATCAGTATCTGCCAAGTAATTGACATCACGTATTATATGAGAAAATTCCAAATTCTGCGTGCTTTGCCCGAGCCCCACGATCCACCGACTCCCAATATCCAATATATGCGCCCATGAACCCAGAGTTGGGACAAGTACAGATACATGAATAGTAGTCTATACACAAGGGAAAGTCTGCTCCTACATATATTTCCAACAATTTGCAGCTCATTCGACACAGGCCCAGGCATTCTCATCTTTGAAGTCTCCACCCTGGAAAACGTTGCGGAGCGGCCAACGGCAGTGCTTGCGCTTGAAATCAACGCCGGCGCTCTTCGTGCCGTTGATATAGGCAGTACCCGTAATCGTGTCAGGTGCCTTACCCTCCTCAACCCAGCGAACGATAGCCATAAGCACATTGTCTTCGGGGTCGAGAGTGGAGACAGTTTCTGGTTTATTGCCGATGAAAGTAGCGCCAGGACCGCCGCGGCAGTGGCCCATACCCGAGATCCGGAAGAAGCGATAGAACTCATCAAGAGCCGCCGGCTCAAGCCCCATGGTCTGAGACACATGCTCATAGTAGCGAGGGGAGTTCTCGCTGGAAATCGTCCCGTCGGACAGACCGTGGTAGTGCAAAAGCTTACCGCCGCGCTTTTGGAAAGGTGAGAGGTCGCCGTCAAAGGTCTCGATGTTGAACAAGTTCAGACTTGCGGAGAGATCGTAGTCCGCTGGCTTTATGGTGTGAGGGTCCCAGTTGGAGTCGTTGAAGATGGCGTACTTGAACCAATCTGAGGCGCTGAAGGGCCGGCCGTTGAGGTAAGTCTGAGGAGCGCCAGTGAGCTCAGCCCCGAGGTTCATGCGGGGGTAGATCAGACTACCGGAGGCATCAAGCAAAGGCTGGTAGATGGCGCGAAGGGTTTCGACCTGCTTGGCAGTCAGGCAGTCGGTGGCATTCCCGCTGGCGCATAGTAGACCGTCGGGCTTGTAGTCGCATCGGTCAGGGAACTCAAGGATGCCATCGGCTGCGCCATCGAGCTCATCACACTGGCTCAGGATATCATCATGGATAGTGGGCCACATCGTCATCGGAATGAAGGTGTCGGATCCCTCAAGTCCGGTCAGAGGTAGAAAGTTGCAGCTCCACGAAGTAAGGTTGTTGAATGAAATCGCCGGCGAACCAGCAACGATGCCATCAAAATCGTCGGGGAAGGCCTGGGCCTCCTTCATACCCTGGCGACCGCCGGTAGAGCAGCCAAGGTAGTAGCTCTTGGCGTGAGGCTTGCCGTAAAATGCCTTGGTAACATCTTTCCCGATGACGACGCCGGTGTGGAGCGCGCGGTAGGCAAAGTCCTCGACGACTTCTGAGTTGTTCAGGAAAGGTGCACCGCTCATACCATCGTGGCCATTGTTTGTGGCGACGGCAGCAAAGCCAAGCGAACTGGTGTAGTCAAGATCCGCGTACTGAATGCAACCACCCAGACCACCGTTACCGGTGCTCAAGAAGCGGCCTGTCCAATTCTGAGGGAGCCATGCCTCAAACTTGAACCCAGAGCGCGTTGAAGTAGCGACCTGAGCTGTCAGGCGGCACAGATCGGCGGTGACGGTCTGTGAAGGTAGACCACAGGTCAAGTCGGCTCCGGGGAACTGTAGTTCAGTACCGGCTGCAACGAACTCGGTCGCATAGGAAGATGCTCCTGCAATGGTTGTAGCGTTTGCGAAGGCGAGACACTGCTGTTGGAAATCCGCAGTGCCATTGAGCGGAGCGGCAAGAGCCACTTGCGCGAGAGCGCCTAGGAAAATGAGTGACAACATCCTCGGTGACATCTCGAAAGGATGAGAAAATAGCTATTAGAAGAATGTGTAGTGTAAACGAGAGTAGCTGCTGTGCAGAAACATCTGTCAGGGGCCGCGGCGCAACTGTATTTATGGCTGGTGGGTCGTGAGATCTTCGCATGTGGAAGATCAACACACGCAAATGCAACGCTGCTCCTTGATCGAGACCCCTTTTCCTCGGCAGAACTGATCTTTACCCCGAACATAAACAATGACCACTGGCAGCCCACCTGCCACCCTTAGAAATCTGCTCCGCGCAACATCGACAGATCACAAACGCGGTACTGGGCACGCGAGAGGCAGTGTCCTTGACATGTGAACGCATGCCAGTGGGCCTCGAAAATCATCTCCGTATCGGCAGTTCTGTGGCTTGGACACGCCATAACTTAAAATATGTATGAACGTTCCACTCAATTTGGTACATTACGGCCCTGCGGGGATTAAACCAAATGGGCACATGTATTTATTGCTAGCCCTTATCTTCTGAGTGCAATTGCCAGCCCCAATCCCCCCCGGAACGCTCAAGGAATCAGTGGAGCGTATCGTAACCCGAAGCTTACGAATCTTTACCTCGACCTACAGCTGGCCTTACGCACCTGCCTATCCGGCAGCCACGATAACCTCCTTCCTTTTCTTAACGTCACATGACCGTCGGCTAAATACTTCGAGAGGTATATCTTCTCTGGCCAATTCGGATATCAGGATCCAGAATTAACGAATCCAGGCAGAGATAATTTCGGGGTTTGAATCGCAGTGGGAACACGACACGCTCCGCTGAATGATACTGGAAAGTGGATGATGGCCTCGAGAAGTCTCACAGGCAGTCTCCAGCTGCTGCAACGAAGAAGTGGAGAATATAAAGTAAATAATGTAAAAACTACCACTATAATGATTGTAAACATGTCGACGGAAATGATCAGTCGTGCTGTTCATCAAAACCACAAAAGCTTCTTCTTCCCTGCGTTTCGATCGTCCGATGTCCTGTGAGCTTAAAGGGTGGGATTTGCATATGGGGCGGAACGGAATACTCGTATCCCCGTGTGGATATGCCGGCATAAGCTCGGGGGAATGTTTAACCCCCATGCAGACCCATCAAACATCAAGTGAAGATCATGTACCAGAAAGTGGCTTGCCAAGCTCTGTTGTATTTGGAACAGGGGCTAATGAACGCTGGCGTGTCGGTGCCCGAGCCTGTCTTCGGTTGTTCCCGTGTGCCTCATGTAGCTTTCCCTGCATGGTAGAGATGTGATCCAATAATCAGTTGGCCTTCGTCCGCGTACCGAAATTACGTTGCCTTAGAAGCAAGGGTACACGCCGGCGGAACGTCGGGTAATCGTTTCGAGGGCAGCAGCCCACGATACAGGTTCATTAAGAAATGTGCCGTGAGCCGGGGTCGGACTACTTAAATTCCACCTGTAGGTTTCACTTGCATCTGTAGACGTAGAAAAGTTTTTCCAAATGACCCGCAGGATTGTTGAATTGAAGCTGCGGTTTGGGAGGGGGTGAGGTTGGTGGGCTTTGCAGATCGGAGAAGTGAGGTGGAAGAACAGACGTTTGAGCAGCGGACGACGACAATGGCACATGGAAAAATCGACGAGGGTACAACAGAGGCAACAGCATAATCAACTAGATAATAGTGATTCAGAGAGGGTGATGGAATCTCTTCGGGGGGAAAAGGTACAGGAAAAGAGCGCGGAAGCGTGGTAACTTAAAGGGTGGAAAGGAGGAAAGTCATACATAGGTGCATGGTGACGTGAACACCTAATTACTTCCTGATGCACACACATATAAGCGTTCACAGGATTGTAGTCTGTACTTAACCGCAATAAGTGGAATGCTACTTCAACTACCTAGATACATTTCCAGGCTGCGATTCTGTCGGTCAACCAACCACTAACCGACTCAAGCTTGTCCTTCCGATATCGCATTCCCACAGGATACCCGTGTCCCAAGAATACCCTGTCATCCATTTTGCAGTCGTCACCGTAATAATACCACTGAACACATCGAGACCACCCCTTACAAGCTGCCTCACAGCTGTCGACGGACTTCCATGCTTTCTTCCACAAGGCCAAGTCAAAGTCCCCTTCAGGTCGAGGAGCCGATTCTGCGGACGTGGAATGAACTTCGTACCGGCTAGACAGATTCTCCCACCATCTTTTCCGCTTGGACAAGGATGGGGCGATCATTGCCGCATAAAAGTCGCCATACTTCAGCGGTTTCTATGATACAGGGGCTTTCTTAGCACTGACTGAATACTACCTAGGTAGGGTACATGAAGCAAGCCCTCAAGGCGATTAAAGGAGGGTTCAAAGCTTACACTAAAGTCCCAGGACTTCTCGAGCTCATAGTAACGAGCGATATCACGATTGTGAGCATGGTGCCACGTGAGCACCGGCTTGCACCAGTTCTCCTCAGAGAACTCGGTCTTCCAGTGCGGTAACCCGTTGAATCCCCACGAGCCGCCATCAACCCTGTCGTCCCTGCCGTCTCCAAACCAGACGTCGTAGTCGTTGAGCACCTTGCCGAGCGCGTAGTCGCCGCAGCACGCCTCGTCAACAAAACCCTGGTACTTGCTGGCCAGGTCCCCGCCCCGGCCAAACGACTGTTCCCACGCGCCGCGGGAGAGCGCAAAGCCAGACCCGCCGTGGGCAAATGTCGTACCCAGCTTCTCGCCTAGCCCGCCGATGTAGTGGCTCTGGTGGTGGTCGTACTCGGAGAGGTAGAGCAGGAGATTTGGCAGGAAGAGGTAGGTGTCATCTTCTGTGTAGATGTACCACTTGACGTGTGGCCACTCCTTCCCAGCGTGCTGCGTCAGTGGGAGGAACTTGTACTTGTCCAGCCTCCAGCCACCTGGAGGGCCTTCATGGAAATCGACATCACCGGGCAGACCAGTTTGTTCCAGGTAATAGTTGGTCTCATCCCAGTCTTGGATGGCATGATATAGCTCAAAGGCGGATGATTCTTTGACCGATTTGGGCAGCTGGGCCAGGATATCGACGACGTTAAAGTCGCCAACTTTAGCTTCGGCGTCTGAGTAGATGACAGTAGCGTTGGGTCTGACACGATCGGGTGCGAGGGTCGTAGAGAGATGGATGGGCAATCTCCTCCATAGGACCGTTGCTCCTGTCTTTAGGATGAGCAGGACATCATTTTGGGTTAGAGTTGCTTCTTTATCGTCGTTGGGACTTTTAGAAGTAGTCGTCTGCTCATGCGGTGTCTGTGAATCTTTGTGTGCCAGCGCATCACTCTTGATGGACCCGACAGGCCGCGATGTTCCTGGCTGTACCGGCAAGCTGTTCCTGGCCGAAGGGTCTATAAACCACCAGAGAAAGCATATCGTTAGGAGACCTATAAGAGGCGGCACCCTTCGGTTGTCCCTATAGATCCTCTTGAAAGACATTTGAGGCTTCTCAGGGGTGAATAATGACGACGACTTTGGTGCCGAGAACGTTCACCGTCTAGGTTTAATCGAGTTGCGGTGATGGCCAAGCCTTGAAGGGCTTTGAACCTGGCGGGGCGGCGGGGACATTGTCATACCCGCAACACTTGTCATGACTCGATTCTGAACTGACGAGAAGTTTTGTGAAACCGTGAACAGACAACTTGATTCGAAAATTTCGTCAACTCTGATACTGGGAGCGTACTGGAATAATGGCGTGAATGCAAGGACAATGGACACCGGGTTTTCTTCTTCGCGCAGTCACAAGCTGGAGAGAAGAGTCCCGGAGTGCTTTTATTGAAGATGTCAAATAAGATCATTCGGGCATATCCGTGCATCTCGTACCAGATGAACATTCGTCGCTTCGGTGGAGAAACGCCAAGTATATATTAGGAGGTCAAGACGGGGAGTACTAGTCATCCGAAGTTCACCATCAGAGACACACGTGGAGTTGCCATGTCGAGTGACAGACTGTCGAAATTTATTGTTTCGGACCCGGATCTCGCTACATACTTAAATCTGATGTCGAAAATCTAGCGGCCCAAAAGTTTTTCTTGGAAGGAACTTGAACCTTACTGTCTCGCTCATCATGGATGCGTACCATCCAGGAGTGCACTGGCTCCGACAGGTTCTGAACCTCATCGGCTGCATGGTCATCTTCCCCCTTTACCGCGCCGCAGCCGTCAACACCTACTACCCAGCCACTGTCGACCTGCTGATCAGCATTTTGCTGGCTGAATACTGCCGTTTCAACAACGAAGGCCGCCGGATAGCATTTCGAGAAGCTGCATCGCATCCCAAGCAAAAAGAAGATGTCGAAAAACACGCCCTGGGCGCTGCTGCTCGAGGCGAGGCTGCGAGCAGTGAGGCCATCGCAGCCATCGTCGGCTGGCGCGAGGACCCGACTTTGTGGGCGCGGTGCTTGGACAGCTACAAGACTGCCAGCGGGTGCAAATTCCTGCTCGCTGGTATCGATGGGCATGACTCGGATGATATGGAGATGATCGACATTTTCAACACGGTGCGACAAGTCCCGAGACTGACTGACGACTGTACACGGCCAAGGCGATCGCCGCAAGTCCAAATGACACAGGCCGTGGCAATGCTAATAAGATATTTGGATATAGGTCTACCCTGAACGGGCCTGCGTCATTCACGTCGAAACGCCCCTAGGCGAGGTTGCCAACGCCGTCCGGGCCTCGGAAAGGACGAGGAGGCGCAAGCTGGGCGAGCCCATGGACGATGACGAGATCAACAAGATCGCGATGGATCGTTGTACGGAGGTGGCGCGGCGCGCTCTGCGGGATCACCTCGGCGAAAGCCCACTGAGCGGTCCGGATGGTGTAAAGCAACTGCTGGTACACCAGAGGCATTTGCACAAGAAGGGCATCATGTTCACCGTGCTGGTCTTCTCCATCGTCCTGGCAGACCTGCTTGGCGTCGAGTTCGTGTGGTCGTCGGATTCTGACACGATCGTGCTGCCGGAATCCCTCGAGGGCACCATCACCACTCTCGCCGGGGACCACACGATCGGGGGTGCAAGCTCCGGCCTTGTCGTCCACAATGCCGCCGATACTGTCGTGACGAAGCTGGCGTCCACAATCTACTGGTGTGAGCTGTATCTTACTCGCTCAATGCCAGGATCCATGGCTGTGAGTGACTGCCAGAGCGGTCCCAGTGCGGTGTTCAGGTTGTCTGCTATCAGTCCAATTCTGGTTCCTTGGTATAACCAGCGGGTGTTTGGCAAGAGAATGGTAAGCTTCTATATGCGAAAAATTGTTTGCAAATATCGGGCCCCTTACCCTCATGGAGAAGAGCAAAGAGAAAACGCTAATCGAAACCCGTCCTATCAGATTGTCAACGAAGACCGTCATCTCACCACACTGCTGCTGCTTCAAGGTTGGCGTGTTATCTACGCCGGTGACATCATGACAGAGACAGAGAGTCCAACAACACTTGTGCGCTGGATACGTCAACAGGTATGAGAATCCTCCGATGGGGGAAACCCAAGAAAATGTCACAAGCAAATGCAAGTTCCCCTGTTTCAAATCGACTGACAGCCAAGTAAGGTCCGCTGGGCTCGAGCGCAGCACATTGAATCGCTGCTGCTGCCGAGCGTATACGCCAAGGCGCACCCATTCCTGTTCATGTCGGCACTTCGGCGCGAGCTCGCTCACCTCGTCGTCTTTGCACAGTGCCTGCTGTACCTATTCACAGAGCACAACCTGCTGTACTTCAACATGCCCGACTTGGGGCTCCGTATTATCGGCATTGCCATCTACAACTTCCTACGCAATCCGGACCGCCAGTCC
Source organism: Diaporthe ilicicola (assembly GCA_023242295.1). Lineage (NCBI taxonomy): Eukaryota > Fungi > Ascomycota > Sordariomycetes > Diaporthales > Diaporthaceae > Diaporthe > Diaporthe ilicicola. Next base: position 39,699 of record JALPVH010000083.1, on the reverse strand, counting down.
ACGGCTGCCGTCCTATGGATGGTCCCTGGCCTCCTGTTCTACAACATTCCCCTGCCTGCCGTCCAGGCGTGGAGCTTGGTCACACTCACGGCGGATACATGGGGCAACTGTATGAGATCCAGCTCCGAGCGCGCTAAGAAGGAGAGCCTGAGGAAGAGGTGGTTTGAGTCCGGCTTCTTTGTGGTCTGGATGGGGGCTGTTGGGGCTATTCTGGCGAAGTGGGTGTCTAGGCGGATGGAGCTGATGCCCGGGGAGATGGTTGCTTCAATGCTTTTGGCAGCGATTGTGTGTGCAATTACATCGTGGAAGATCACCATACAAGCCGCGTAGAAATCAGGATATATATGACAGCATCTCATGTTGTAAAGCACTTGAGATAATACATGACTTTTTCAGGTTCTCATCCTTAGTATTTCTCTGGCGGTAGAAAAGTGGCTGTTCAGGTTATGTACGGCGAAAAAATAGAAGAAGATGAATGACATGAGGTGAGCGGCGACGCCACCGAATCAAGGGGGTTACCAGGGGGTACCAGCTCGGCTTTAGTCGCTAGGAGCTCGGCTATAGTCGGCGTTTTAGGTATAGCGCGGTTTATATACTGTAACTATAGCTAAGGTTCTAACTATTTAAATAGCGTTTCTACCTATACGCTAAAAGTAAATATCCCTAAATAAAAAGTATTTAAAAAGATATATTAAATAGATATAAATAGAATATAAATAAGAATTAATTTATATTAGCTAATATCTTTATTAACTTCTTTTCTTTTTAATTTAATTATTCCGCCTTTTCTCTAGCTTTCTTTTTAATAAAAAGAAGCTTAAATATATTAATTTACTTTTTATACTTATTATTATTAAATTTAATTTAAGTTTAAATTTACTTAAAACCTTATATTACTTAACTTTAAATATTAAATAATTTAACTATTATAAATATTTAAAAGCTTAAAGAAATATTTTATTTTAATCTTATTTAAACCTTATTTAAATATACCTTTAATATATAAAATATAAAAAGATTTTAATTTCTTTTTAATAAACTTAAAGTTTAAACTAAATTTAAATCCTTTAAAGTAAAAAGCTATTGTTTTATAGATTGCTTTATAGGTTGCTTTATAAATAGCTTTAAACTTTAAAAAGGTTTAAACCTAGTTTAATTATTATATAAATTATTACTAATACTTTAACCCCTAATACGGTTTAAAGAAGATAATAGGGTAATATAAAGCCTTTAAATTAAATTTAAATAATATATAAATAAAGTTAATATTTTTAATATAACTTTAAGCTTACTATTATAAATAATTATATTTAGCTTATTTTATATAAAATAATTTAAAAGTTAATATAATTTAAACCTAATTTCTTTTTAATATTTAATATTATTAATATTATATTTTATTAAATATAGATTAAATTATATTTAAATAAAGTATATTATAAAAAAAGAGATAACTTATTTTAAGTAATTAGTTTATATTAAGCTTAAGCTTTAAGTAAATTATCCCTTTAATATAGCCTTAAACTAGTTTTATTCCGGATCTTAAGGTTACCTTAATATTTATATATAGCTTTTCTAAAACTAATATAAAGTTAGTTTAAATAAAAAATATATTTAACTTAAATAAAATTAAAATATATTATAAATAAGCTAATAATAGGGCTTAAAATAAACTAATTTAATAATTTTCATTTTAATAAGTAATCTTTATAATACTAATCTTCTTATATATAAAGTTTTAATTTTTAAATTTAATTTTAAAATAAGCCTTATATAAACCGGCTTTAATTTATTAAATATTTTTATTTATAAACCAATTTACCTAGGTTAAGTATTTCTTAATTAAAGCCTTTAAATTTAAATTAAGTTTAATTTTAGTCTATATATTAAATAATAAATTAAGTATATAAGTAAACTTATATTTAAGCTATAGCTTCCGAAAGTTACGGTTATTATATATATAATAAAAGATTATAAGATATAAAAAATATTTAAACTAAATTTATTTTAAATCTAAATTATAAAGGTATAATCTAAATCCCTTTACTTATTTTTAATATATATCTATAATAATAATATAAATATTTAAACTATATATATATTAAAATCGAATTAGCTATTTAAAAACTAAATTAATTTATTTAAAAAGAATTAAAAAAAGTTTATAATAGGTTTAAAGGCTATTTAAATTAATAAAAATATAGATAAGTATAAGTATAGCTAATTTAAATAAAAAGTTAATAAATCTAATTTATTTATTATTTAAACTTAGTATATATAACTTATAACTATAAATTAAATGCTATATATTAATAGAAAATATATTTATTTTCCTTTAAACTATTTTAAAAAAAAGGTTTATTTATAAGAATTTAAATTAAATAAATATTTTAGCTTAAACCTAAAGGAAATAAATAGTAAATTAAATCTTATATTTATATAAATTAGGCCCTAGATTTTTAATATATTATATCTAACGGTTTTTATATAAATAGGTTTAATTAATATTAAATTTTTATTTAAGTTTTATTTATATTTAATAATAATAAAAGCTTTATATTTAAATATAAGTTTATATATCTATAAACCTAATACCCTTTAAATATTTTAATATCCGATTTCGCCTTAATTTAGCTATTAGCCGGTTTTTATTATAAAGCTATATCGAAATATAATTTAAATTATCTATAACGCCCTATTTTTAAATTAAGGCTTAAATTGCTAGAAATATATAAACCTAAGCTATTTATAATATTATTAGATATAATATATATTTTAAATAAGCTTAATTTATACTTATAAAAATTTATTATTAATATATCTAATTTTATAATAGCTGCTTTTAGCCTTAATTTAAACCTATTTAAAACTTTATTTAAATAAATTAAATAATATATATAAGACCCTTAATTAATTAGTAAAAAAAAAGGAAACCGAAAAATATTATATAGAATATATAAGTTTAAAGTCGATTTATACGGAATTTAAATAGGTATATTTTAGCTAGTCTTATAGAAAAAGCTTAGATTAATTAATATATATAAAGATTAAAATATATTTAAACTCGATTTATATTTATTATAAAACTTTTAATATTCTATAGGCTAACTAATATATATATAATTAAAAATAGACTCGGTATTAATCCTATTTATATATAGTATTACTAATAATATTATATTAAGCCGACCTATATAAGCTTTTATATTTAATATAATATAAATCTTACTAATAGGCTTAATAGGCTTATTAGGGCAATTAATAAATTATATCTATATAAATAAAGTTTTAATATAATTTAAATAAAGTTAATTTAATATTTAAACTTATATTATTTTAAGTAAATACCTTAGGCTTAATATTTTTATAATATAGCTCCCTATTAATATTAATATAAATAAAGTTTAATTTTTTTTACTATATCTTATTAAAGTTATTAAAGTATTTAAATAATATATTAACTATATTTATACTTATTTATATATAAAGAAGTATAGCTTATATAATTATAATATCTATAAGTTTTTTATAAATAGTTTTTATACTTTATTTCTTATTATCTTTAAATTTAATTTAAATATAAAGTAAGCTAAGTTTATTTAAGTTAATAATATCCTAATATTTATTTATTATAAGAACTTTAGGCTTATAGTATAAATAGCATTTAATTTTAATATATATCTATTTACATCGATATATAAATATAAAAGCCTTTAGCTAGCTATAATAAATTTTAATATTTATATTATATATAATAAAAGTTAAAACTTATAATAAGAAAGAAACTTTAGTTATATTATAGTTATCCTTTTATATAAGGCTATATTAAACTTATTTAAATTAGTTTATACCTTATTTAAATATAGCTTATATAATATATTTAATTTATAATTAAATCTATTAGCTTATTTATTCTAGCTAATACTTTTTAAAATTTTTCTTTAAAAGGGCGCTTATTAAGCGAAAGTTTAAACTTTAAGGTTAATAATATAACCTAATATAAATTAATTATAATAAAAGTATAAACCCTATTTATACTTATCGATAGGTAAATAGATATAGCTAAAGAATTTTTAAATTAAGATATTATAATTATATTTTTATTTAATATATTTATAATATATTCCGAAAGTAGATAGAATTTAGGCTATACTTAAACTTAATATTAAGTAAAAATAAATAATATTATAAATATATAGCTAGAAAGAAAGCCTTTATATTACTATCCGGTCTAATAAGTAAATTTACTTTTTATTTAAACTTGGAATTATTATAATTAAAACCTAAAATAGGTTTAAATAATATTAATAGTTAAAATTAAATATATTTAATATCCTAAAGAATTTATTTTTAAACCTTTAGATTAATAGGTTAATATATTTTTTACTTAATTAGAGTTAAATATAGGTTTAATTTAAATATAGATATAATAATTTTCGAATAAAGATAGCTAATACTTTTCTTATATATTTTAAGTATAAACTAAGTATATTAGGAGTAAATATCGAGTTTAAATTAAGTTAATATTAAAAGGTATAATAAGGAAAGAAATAATAATAGTTTAAATAAATCGAATAAAGTTTAAATTATATTTTTATAAAAATATAAATTAATAAGGTATAAATATTTAAAGCTTATCTTATTAGGGTTTATATCTAATATAAACTAATATTATAATAATATTACTTATACTTATAAGCTATTTAGATTAAGGATAAAGGAGTTAACTATATTTAAATAATATATAGTTTAAATTAAATCTTTAAAAAATAAAATATATATTAATACCGTATTTATACTATATTTATATCCTATTTAATCTACTTTAAAAAGTTTATATATTTCTATAAAATATAAATATAATCTTTATTTATTATTTAATTTAAAATAAATTTATATTAAGCCTTAACTAAGATTATTTAAATTAAAGTTAAATATAGATTTAATAAATAAATAAATATTTTAGCTATTTCTATTTAATTTAAGCTTAAATTAGTTACCCTTATAAGCAAAATCTTATATTTATTAATGCTAATCGGAGATATAATAAGCTAAGTTTAAATTAGGTTTAATATATTCCTATATTAGTATTTAGATAATAGGGGATATATAGGTGCGAAATAAGTATAAACCTTATTTATATAGTTTCTTACTTCTTAAAACTTAAGCTTTAGTAATAATACTATAGTAAAATAGAAATAGTTTAAACTTTTTTTAAATAAGGTTTATATTATATTAGCATTTATTAGGTTATATAAAATTTAAATTAATAGCAAACTTAATTTATATTAAATTATCGTTTAAATAATTAATTAACTATAATATATTTACCCTTTTACTTCTTTATAAATCTTTATTTATATTAAGTTTACTTTTTAATTAGTTAACTTAAAGTGGTTTACTTATATCTATTTAATATAAAGCGTATTTATACTATATTTAAATATAGTTATATATCTAATAATAAATAATATATTTACTTTAATCCTTTCTTTTTAAGCTTATTAAGCTAGCTATCCTTTTATTATTAAAATAAAATTATTAAATAGCTTAAATTAATTAAAATAAAAGCTTTAAAATTACTATATTAATTCTAATATAATTATATTATTAGGCCTTTTTCTATACCTAATCTAAAGGTAATTTTAAACTTATATATTACTTCTCTAATAGCATTAAATAGTAAATTTATATATAGCCTTAACTATATATAAACTAATTAAAATAGAATTTATTATATAAAATAAACTATAACCGCTATATACCCTTAACCCTATTAAACTAATAATATAAATAGCCCTATTTATATTAAGTATATATAATATTTAATCCTTCCAGCTATATATACTATATTAATAGTAATAGGATCTATAATAAAATATTTATAATTAAGTTATTAGTAAGTATTAATTTTATTTAAACTTAAAGTATATAAATTAAAGTGTAATTAATATATATATATTAATATTAAAGGTATTTATATAGGGTTTATATAAAGGCAAGTAAATAATATTTAAATATATTTAAACTAAGCTTATTTTAATTATAGATAGCAATCTTATATTAAAGAAAGAAAAATATATTACCTTAGAAATATTAATTTAAAGCATTCCGGTATATTAATTAAGGTAAATTTATATAATATTTAAATTAAGTTTATATAATATAAAGCTTCTTTTTATTTTATAAGGTAAATAAGTTAAAGTTATAGATATTTACTTTGAAGAATAAGTTATTCTTACCTTATTTATACTTTATATAGACCTAATATATATTAAAATATAGCAGCATTTTAATTATAGATTAATATATATTACGTCTAGTAATTAAGATATACTTAAGTGTTTAATAAATATAGATATTATATAAACCGAATTTCTATTAAGTTTATATAGGAAATATTTCTAATTATAGGTATAGAGCTATACTTTTATACTTTATTAAATAAGGGTATAAGCTTTATATATACTTAATTTAATTTTAATATATATTAATATATATTAATATAGCTAGCTTTTAACCCCTTTTTCTTAATTATTTTAATATTATTAAGAAAGTATAAGCTTTATTTAAACCCTATTTAATTTATAATATTAAGGCTTATCTTTATATTATTAGCTTTAAACTTTATTTAAACTAAAATAAAAGTAAGCTAGGTGCCTTTATTACTAGCTTTAAATTTAATTTAAACCGAAGTGGAAGTAAGCTAAGCGTTTATATTATTAGCTTTAAATTTAGTTTAAACCGAAAAAAAAGCTAATAAAGATATTTAGGCTAAATATTAAGTAACTAAAGATTCCTTAAATAAAAGCGGAAATCGAGCTTTATTTAAATAAAGTATATTAGAATTTATTAAAATTTCTAACTAGCATATAGACTAAACCTAGTTTAAATCTAATTAAAAGTATTAGTAATTATATTAAATTATAAGAATATAAGGCTAAAGATATCTTAAATAAAATAAATTTAGTTTATACTTTATTTATACCTTTTTTATATCCTAGCTTTATAATTTTAAACCGGGTTTTATTTATTTTATAATATATATTTAAATATCTTATAAACCCGGTTTATATTTATATATTTTATATAAGTAAATTAAAATAATTATAGGATAATTAATTAATATAAACTTAATTTAATTTAAAACTATATTAAATTTAAACTTTAATAATTATATAATTTTTTAATATAAACTTAAACTAAACTAAAAAACCGAAAGATTATAATAAATATAACGATATAAGATAGTTTCTGTAAGCTAGTTTAAATTAAGCTTATAAATAATATAAACCTAGTTTAATTATTTTAATTAAAACTTAAGGTAAAATAATATAAACCCGGTTTAAATATTATAATTATCTATTATAATAATAGCGTATCTATCTAGCTAGAATTAATATAGGGTTTAAATTAAAAGTAAGTATAGTTTACTTATTATAAAAGCTTTAAGTAATAGAACCCTTATAGGTATAAGGCTTTTTAATAAGCGCTATTTATAGTTAATTTAAACTAGGCTTAAACTAAGTATAGGATAAATATACTTATTCTTTTTAATAGCGTTCTTAATACTATACTTACGCTAGATATAATATTAATAGCTATATAATTTAAATTTAATTAAAATAACTTATCTTTTTATTAAATAAAAAAGGCTAAAAAAAATTTTTTTTTAAAATTACCTTTTAAATATAATTAAACCGAATTTAATATAAATTTAGATTAAATATAATATATATAAACTAATAAAGAAATTTATCTTTTTAAAGGTTAATTAGGAAATTATTATTAATAGCCCTATTTATAATAAATTTAAACTTTTATAAAATTAGGTTTAAACTTATATAAGATATTTAAGGTGCTAAGTAATATTAATAATATAAATATAGGCTAGGTTACTATTTAATATTAGTTTAAACTTAAACTAAATTAAGTTATAATACTTATCCTAGCTCCTTTAGAAAAACTATATTTTTCTAGCCGCCTTTAAGCATTTAATATTAAAGGCCGCTATATTTTATATTAATTTAAACTTAAATCGGACTTAATATATATATATACCGCTCGGAATAAGTTAATATCTTTTAAAAATAAAGGTTTAAATTTTCTAAATAATATAAAAAGATTATTTAAACTTAATTAACACTTTATTTTAATATAATTATAATAAAGTTTAAACTTACTTTAAGCCGTATATTTAATAAATATATAGCGGTTTATCTAAAATCTATTAATATTAAGCTTAAACTAAGTTTAAACCCGGTAAAGACTTATAATAATAAAAATACTATAAATAACGCTATAAAAACGCTATTTCTATTATTAATAAAATAGCTATTTAAACTTAATATAATATAATATTAAAGGTTTAAACCTAATATTTATTTATATATTACCGGTAATAAGAATAATTATAATAAATATATTAAGATTATTATTAATAATATAAATTATTTAATATTAGTTTAAACTTATTATATATAAAGTAAGTTTAAATTAACTATTTACTATAATATAGGTAATAAACTTTAAAATGCCGGTTAAAACTATTATTAATATAGTTAAAATTTAAATTAAAAATAAATTAATTACCGGGTAAGCTATAATTAAGGTTAGCCTTAAGCTAAAGCATTAATATATATTAGCATTAATTAAGTATAAACTTTATATAGTTTTAATATATTTACTACTTATAACGCTATAAATTAAATTATATTATTTATTTTATATATATATTAATATACTTTATATATACTAAGTTTAAACCAGATTTATATATTTATAATAAGGCTTAAAACCTAAAATAATAGATATATAATAAACTTAATTATAATATTTACTATTAGTTTAAATTAAATATTAAGGCTAAAAAAGTAATATAAATTAAATATATAAATAATTTATATTTAATATTAATTTAAACTTAATATAAGTAAATAAGGTAAATATAAATAGTATTTATACTTAATTAAAATATAGCTATTATATATATTAACGGCTAAAAAAGATATAAAATAAATAAAAATAGCTTTTTAATTTTATTCGGAATTAAGTATAATTTAAACTAATTATAAGTAAAGCTTAAAGGTAAAGGATTTATAAAAGGAATATAATAAAAGAAAAAGGAAATATAAAGAAAATAAAGTTTATATATATAATTAAGTTAATTATAATAGGGTAATCTATATATAAGCTTAATATAAATAAAGTTTAAACTTAATATATATTTTATAGTTTATTATTATAAAATTACCTATATAGCTAGTATTATAGCCTAATATATATATTATATATTTTTTATAAGTATAAGTATAGTTTAAGTATTTAATTTATCTAATTTATATTTATTTAATATATCTTTTTAAATACTTTTTATTTAGAGATATTTACTTTTAATATATAGGTAAAAACGCTATTTAAATAGTTAGAACCTTAGCTATAGTTACGGTATATAAACCGCGCTATACCTAAAACGCCGACTATAGCCGAGCTCCTAGCAACTAGAGATAAGCTGTAAGCCCGGTCACCAGCTCGGCGAACCTTGACGAGACATCCGGCACGGAGCCGGCCGCTTATCGCCGGACTAAGGGGCCGGCTGGGGTAGCTTACAGTAACTTGGGCCTCGTCACTGCATATGTGGTTGAGCGGGGAATCCATGGACCTCGATCTACTTGACCACTTCGCCTGATAATTATCGCCGTGTCATTGATATGTTCAACGCGAACCACACTGCTTCTACTTGATCGAGGTAGAACCCGGTCGTCAAACTTAAGGGCGTGGCTACTCAATGTCAGACCCAGGATAGGTACCTAGGTAGATATCCTGGCCTTCCTTCCTACTTGCCAATATCAAGACATTCGACTGAAACACATCATGAGGACACGAACAGACCAAATCGCTCACTCGCAACAGTGGAACGTTCCTCTGCGGGACCATGCACCAAGCCGGCAAGCTTCTCCCATCGCGGAAGACGTCTACAAACCCTGGACACTACCACCGCAGCAGGCATACGTCTTCGTCAATATCAACGTCGTCGACACCACCGAAGGCAAGATTCTCCCAAGCTGCAAAGTGCGCATCCAAGATGGCCAAATCACCTCTATCACAGCCTCATTCTCCGAACAGCCACCACCGCACCAATCTGACCCCGGGCATCACGGCAATGAGGCCATCTACATCAACTCGGCAGGGAAATACCTCACCCCAGGCCTGATCGACGCCCACGTCCACATAACCTCTGTCCCCGGCACCGCAGACCTGCAGTCCGCCATGGCCACCCCCGCCGCAGTCTCAGCATTCCGCCAGCCCTTCCAGTGCAAGGCAATGCTGGAGCGCGGCTACACGTCCGTGCGCGACTGCGGCGGCGCGAGCCTCGCCCTCAAGGAGGCCATCAGCGAGGGCGTGTTCCCGGGCCCGCGGCTCTTCATCGCGGGCCACGCGCTCAGCCAGACGGGCGGGCACGGCGACCGGCGCGGGGCGCACGAGGAGGACGCCACCGCAGGGGTTGGTTGCTGCGCAGGTGAGATCTCGGGAGGGCTGAGCGAGGTCGTCGACGGCGTGCCGGGCGTGCTGCGGGCGGCGCGCACGCAGCTGCGCCGCGGCGCCGACTTCCTGAAACTCATGGCCGGCGGCGGCGTGGCGTCGCCCACGGACGCGCTGAGCGGCGTGCAGTTCACCCCGGACGAGATGCGCGCGGCGGCGGACGTCGCGGACGCGGCGGGGACGTTTGCGACCGCGCACGCGTACACGCCGAGGGCGATCCGGCGCGCGGTGGAGAGTGGCATCCGCGGGATAGAGCATGGCAACTTTATCGATGAAGAAACAGCGCGGCTCATGGCTGACCACCAGGTCTACCTGACGCCCACGCTCGTCACGTACCAGGCTATGGCTGACCCCAAGTATGCTGCGTTCCTGCCCGGGGCCAACCAGGAGAAGAACAAGCAGGTGCTGCAGCAGGGCCTTAAGTCTATCAAGATCGCGCACGACGCTGGCGTGAGGATGTGCCTCGGGAGCGACCTCCTTTCTTTCCTCGGCGTGGAGCAGCTGGGGGAGTTTGGCCTGCGCGCTCAGGTGCTGGCCAGCGACGAGGTCTTGAGGCACGCCACCGTCAACCCGGCCCGGATGCTGGGTCAGGAGGGTTGCCTGGGGCAGGTCAAGGAGGACTTCATTGCCGACCTACTGATCTTAAATGCGAACCCGCTTGATGACGTGACTGTCTTCGAGAAGCCCGAGAAGCATTTGCTTGCGGTCATCAAGGAGGGCAGGGTGTTCTCAAGCAGGTGGTCGAAGCTGCCTGTCGATGTCGAGCCAAGAAGGACGTTGCTTGAGTAGAAAGGGGGAGGATGAGACGCCGCGCATCGTTGCTCTATATCTGCCCAGGTCTCGTGAACAAGAAAACTCCACACCGAGAGCATTGATGCCAAGACAAGGGCATCTTGAATATCGATCATCATTGAAACCTGAAATCCTATCAATCCAAGCCACGCTATTGACAGGCCCACGACTTAGGTATACAGGTAGATAAACTATCCACGACGGTATCTATAACAACCCCGAGAAAAAAAGTATGTGAAGTAGCGTCAAAAGTAGCGGGAAGAAAAAGGAGACCCTCCTCGGTGCCCTCAACTCAGGTATCATACACCCCCCTCATTTACCTTTCCTTGCCAGCCAATGCATCCCTCAACGCCATGCCCTGCTCCCCTTGACCTATATACCCCCTCGGAAAAATAGGCATATCGGCACTCACAAATCACAAAAGAAACACCGCTCCATCCCACCCAGGGACCAGAGAAAAGTCCCTGGAAACGGTCAACCCACGCCCACCACTCGCTTCCCAACCACGGCCATCATCATTGCCTAGGCTCATCTCCTAAACCCCGCCGGCACTGGGGCTCCTCTTCACACCCGCCCCCTTTTCGCCGCTGCCCTGTAGCGCCAGTGCAGCCTCCATCCGCCGCCTCCTGTCGAGCTTGGCCTCCCGCGCCTGCGCCTGCAGCGCCACCTCCTCGAGGCTGATGATCTTGCGGCTCGCCTCGGTACGGTCGAGCCGTCGACCCTCTCTCTCGGCCTTGAGCTTGATCTCCATGTCCTTCAGGCGGTGCATCCACTTGATCTCCGCGTCCAACGGCGCGCCGGGGGAGAAAGGCCCATGTGAGCCCGCTGCCGATGTCACGTCACGCGCCGTGTTGTTGCTGAGGCTGTTGTGACGTGGCTCGTATTCGTTGATTACATCCTGCGCGGATCCGAACTCGTCGGCGGCACCGCGAGACTTTTCTCTGGTGATTGTCTCTCGGGTCATGGTAGAGGTTCGGCTAGTCGCGCGGTGCGTTGAAGACCCGCTCGACGTCGTTGGTGCGCCGCCACTGACGTGCCGCGAGCTCTGACGGCTGCGTTCACTGCGCTGGCTTCCCCTCTCGCCTGATGGGGCCCGTCCTGTTGGACCGGTTGGTATGCTCGGGCTGGGACTGCCGCCGTCATCAAAGCCCCGCTCGGCCCGGGGGTCAAGCATCGCGTGGCGGACCTCGTTCGCTGTGCGGAGAGTTGCGTTCTCCACCTTGAGTTGGCGATACGCATCTTCGAGTTTCGCCATGCGTTGTTTCTGTTCTTCGAGAAGCGCCTGACTCATTTGCCCGGCAATACCAATCGACCCCGTGGCCACGCCATTGCGCACGATGGACTCGATCTTATCGAGCTTCTTGATGCGCTTGTCAAGGCTGTCCTCGAGGTGCTGGTATTCTCGCCAGAGCTCGCGCTCGACGGACTTGACCCGGTCTTGGAATTTGCTGACGATCGACTCAATGGTCCTGACGGCAGCTAGGAGATTCTTGCTGAACCCGGGCAGCATGGTAGCCACGGATTCCAGGGAGGGGAGGGCGCGCCCGCTGATGAGGCTGTTATCGTGCGCCCAATCTGTGCCGCAGAGGCTAGAGAGGCGCGTCCATAAGACGAGCAGGAGACTGTTGCGCTCGTTGAGTTGTTCCTTAAGGGTCGCTTCCAGCTTGGACAGCCGCTGCTTGTCTTGGCTCTTGGTGGCCTCCAGCTCCTTGATGCGGAGCTCAGCAGAAGACATTGTGCCGTGAACGTGCTGCTGTGTCTTCTGGTATGTCTCGAACTGGTGTTTAGTGTTCCGGTGCGCCTGTTGTTCTTTCGCCAGGGTGTCGCCGAGTCGACGCGATTCGAGAGCGTGGCTTTCAAGGAGTTCATCACGCTGCTTGATGAGATGGTCCTTCTCATTGAGAGAAGCGCGAGTGGCATCGAGCTCACGGCACGTAGTATCCAGATCGTTCTGAAGCTTGGTGATGTCCTACGTGACTTTGGTTAGGACCATGTTTCTGAAATGTGTTCGATGAGTGTAGGGAAAAAGGAAAACTCACCCTGAGGAAGCTAGATCTCGTACCATTGAGATCGCCTAGCGCCTCCCTCAAATTGTTCTCAAGCTCCAGCAATCGTTCCTTCCACTCGGCCGCCTCGATTTCCTGCCTGGAAAGATTCTTGCGCAGCTTCCTTGCTTCATCCTTGGCCGTGGTCATCTCTCTGTTGAGATTATTGACGACCTGCTGCACGTCCTCCTTTTCTTGGTTCGCCACAATCTCGCGCTGGTGTCGCTCTGCTTGAAGTTGGTTCTCCAGCTCCTTAACCCTCTCCTTCTCCTCGCGGAGAGCAAGCTCGGTGTTCGCCAACTGGCCGACCAAGTCACCAATTCGCAGCTTGTCGCCCTCTTGTTCTTCCCGAAGGAAGGAAATTTCGCCTTGAGTAGATTCGAGCTGGATCCCAAGCCTTTGCGCCTTGTCATTGGACTCGAGAAGTTTGGCCTCTAGGTCTTCAAGCTCCTTGTTCGCCTCGCCTAGCTCTGTCTCCAATTCCTGGATGCGTTGGAGCTGTGTTTCTTGTGTGTCCTCGAAGCGTATCATGTCCTCGCTCAACCGGCGCATTTCTTCCTGCAGAGCCTCTTGGTTTTCGTTACGCTCGGCCAATTCCTGGTTGAGTCGCGCGATCTCTTGATCTCGCTGTTCGGTCTCGGCTTCCAGGTGGTCTATCTCGTCCTGTGCTTCCTCACGCAAGGCATTGAACTCGTGGTCCAGTCCGGAATTCTCTTGGAGGAGGTCGTCTCTTTCCTGCTGCAACATGAGTAGGTCGCTCTGGGTGCCTTCAAGCTCCTCCTGCAGCTGGTGTGCTGCTGTTTCGGCTTGCTTCCTGCCTTCCAGTTCAGCCTCGTATTCCTGCATGTAATTTCCGAGCTCCTGCTGGAGGTCTTGATTCTGCATCTTGACCCCATTGAGCTTATCTCGCAGCTCGGCCAACTTGTTCTCGAGCTCCTCGCGTTCGGGGTCTTCATCCAGTGTGGCGGTACGAGTCATCCCGCTGCCACGAGATTGTGGCCGGTCATGCACACCAGCGCGGGACGCCGACCTGTCGAGAAGACTGTCAATTGTTGAAGGCGTGGGCCCACCCCGACGGGCAGCCATCTTGAGATCTTCAATTTCTTGGTATAGCCTCTCCTTCTCCCGGTTTCTCGACGTGAGCATCGATGTCTGAGCGCCGACCTCGCGTCTCAGCTCGGCATTCTCATGTCTCAGCTGCTCGCTTTCACGACGTAGCTCCTCGACCAGAGATGCACTGACGCTCATCGCTCCGTTCATTGTGTCGGCTTCGGACATGCGGGTTTGAGGCCTCGAGGGTGACTGTGCTCGGCCCTTCTTGGTAATATTGTAGATATTAGTGGTGTGGCTCATTCCCGACGGTTGCGACGCATGAGATGCCGGCCGGCCTCCGAGGTTATTCGTGCTGCTGGCCAGGTCCTGCTTCAAACGGAAGATCTCGTCACGCAAACTGCGGTTCTCGTCGCCCATCCTCTTATTATCCTCGTCTGCCTGCTCCCGCCGTGCTGTTTCCTGTGAGTAGAGTTCTTTCCACACTTCCGTCTCATCATCCTGACCGAGAGACTCTCCAACGCGGTTCTCATTAATGGACTGCAAGTTTTTAACCATCTCAGCCATGCGCCTCTTTTCCGCCTCCTTGTTCATGCTCTCTTCCTTGAGTCGTTCGATCTCCGTCACGAACTCGTCGACGCGCTCACGGAGATAGATGAGCTCTTCCTCGTTGGCATGGGCATCATAGTCGTAGGGCACCGGCCCCGAGGATCCACCGCTTTTAGCCGTGTCGGGTCGCTCATCTTCGTCCTTGAGCTTCTTTTCGAGCTCCTTGACACGGCGTCGGAGGACCTTGTTGTCGCGCTGCATGACAGCAACGCTGGTCTTGAGCTCCACATTCTCCGAGATCATCTCCTTAATACCTTCTTCGGAGAGCTTGTCGAGGCGGTCGCTCAAGAACATGACCTTGAGCTTGAGGTCAAAGTTCTCCTTGGACAACCGTTCTATCGTGCTGCTCTGCTCTTTGAGAGTGAGATTCTTCCCCGTGCGGGTAGTACTCACGCTCGCGCCAAGATTCACCTCAGACAACTTCCTCCTGGGTGTGACGAAGCCAGTTTTACTCCTGTATTCTCTCGCAAGCGACTCGGGAACCTGGACATTTCTAACGTGCCGGGCGATAGCCGTGTCGGTTGGTTCGGTCAAGGGCTGTCTTGGAGCTTTCGGCGTCTTGAGTCTGTCGTCATTGGGATTATCCGACGACATCCCTTCATACTCATCCAGAGGCTCAAGTGGCTCGAGACCAATGCGCCCTGTCGAGTCTTCCCGGAAGTCGGACGCCATGCTGCCCATGCTTATTTGCCGCGTGACAATATTGCTCATACTGCTGTTCCGCGACGTGCCTAATGCTGGGATAGCCCCGCCGGACTGTAGTGCATAGTCCGCGCCAAGTCCTCCTGCTGTCCCGGCGGTCACGTCACTTTCGATATCGTCGTTGAAGGAGGACGAGGAAGAATGGTGGCTTGCCATGCGGCTGCGCAAATACTTCGGGCGCTTGCCGCTCTTCAGACCATGTCCAGGTGTATTTCCCGCGTCTACACTGATTTTTGGTATACCCATCTCTGAGCGTCGTTGTGATGAGAGCCCCGAAGTCCCTGCAGCTAGTGAAGTATTGGCTGGTCGGAGCAGCGAGTCATCCGTCGAGTAATTGTGCTCTAGAAAGCTGTCACCTTCTGGAGGAGGCTGGCTGTCATCGGCAGGCGCGTTGTTGCCGTTGCCATTACTGATCCTAGACATGGCTCTTGAAATGGTTCGCGCGGTGGTGGCCCCAGTGGGAGAAGAGGAGAAGGCCTCGAGGGCAGAAGTGCCTTCTGGGACATGGAGCTGATCGGACGCTGGCTCGCGCTTGGACTCTGGTCTCGGTTGGTCGGGTTCGGCTGGCGCAGGAATGTGAGGCAAGGATGGTTCGTCTTGGGTCGGCTGAGGAGGGGCAGGTGATTTCGAGGAAGCGGAAGCGGGACCACCTGGTTTGGGAGGCTTCGAGGGGGAGTCGAATACAAAGGTGTCGTCCAAGCCGAGGGAGTTCACGGTAGGGAGAGGAGAAATCGGAGTGGTGAAGCTGGACTCGATGTCCTGCAGCTGCCTTCGGACCATATTCGCAGTGTAGGAGTCGTTGTGTTCGGGCTCGGGCACGACGCTGTGCCCTTCAGCATGGCTGTAGTCGCCCGCGCTGCCCGCATGTCGTTCTTGCGCGGTCTGCTGTGGTTGTGTCTGGTGTCGCAAGCCGCTTGGAGGTCGAAGATTGGGGATGTTATCCGCTCTCAGGACGGTTCGTGGCTCGGATGATGTCGGGCGCGTCGGCGTCGGCACGTCGTGGTCCTGGGCACGGTCCTCGTCCTGGTCGTGGGCTCGGTCGTGATCATCGTGTGGGTTGCTCGGCGTGCCAGGGACTCGATACGCGGTCGAGGGTCGCGAGATGTCTGGCTGGTCGAGACTGTCCACATCCAAGGTCGTAGTAGAGGAAGCGGGCAGAGGCTTTTGTGCGGCGAGGTCGATGGTGCTTTCGGAGGCGTCCAATGCGCCGGTGTCTGTCCTGTCCATCTCATCCATCACGCCCTGCGCATGGGGCGCCCGAGACAGCCTCCCTTGGCAACCCAAATAGGGTTCAGGTCATTCGCAAACAGCTGCCCGATGTTTTGCTTGGCTGTGGATGGAACGCAGGATGGCAACAGCGCGTGGTGGGCGCTTTCGTGTGTTCCAAGAATGCTGTTGCTGTACTGTGTCGTGCTGTGCTGTGCTGTGCTGTGCTTTGAGCTCGTCGGGACTCGGGGACGCGATTCAGGGGCGGGTTCGACGGCAGCGTGTGGGGGTATTATTATCTAGTGTAGGCGTTCGTTCGGGTTGCTTGGCGTCGTGGTTGTCGCCAAGCCAGCAGAGAGGAGGGCTGTATCTTGAGACTTTCTGAGGAAGGGGGAAAAGGATCTGCAGTTAGAGATGGAGACATAAAAGAAGTTCGCTCCCGTCTTGCAGTTGTGGGCTTACTACGGAGTGCTAATACCACACAATCGAACCGAACCGAAGCCATGTCGACGGCAGGCCCGAGCTGTGTGTACTCCAAGGGGAGTTGACAGTCAAAGTCAGGTGGGGGTAAGGTCACGACCGGGGGTCGGGGTTGGGGGCCCGCCGTTGCTGTGTGGATGTCATTCCGTACGTGTCACTGGACTAGACCACCTGGACCTGCACCCAGCACTTGACGCGCTTGGGCTGCTGCAGCTGCCGCGACCTACCAGGCCCTACCCAGGCCTACCTAGCTCCCCGTGCACCCTTATCTATTCACGGAATGGTTGCTGGGTCAAAGCTCTTCCAGGTCAGGGACCTCCCTGCCTGTCTGTGCCCCCTACCCTGCCCAAGACCCCTATTCCAAGGCCCCAATATTGAACTTTCCGTTAAATTTTGTACAACACGATGGGCCGAGTAAGAGATCACACCACAGATGCGATACTACTACCCACACTCCAGAGTCCTGCTTGTGTTCGAGCGCAGCAGATCCAGGGCTGTGCTGGCGGCTTTGCCCAATGGCTAGAATACTGCAGGCTAGCATTTCGTCCAGACCACGGGATACGTTGCTTGAGGCAGCTTCGTTGGCGATACAGGGTAGGTTGAACACCCGGGCCGCCTGGGCAGTCTCTTCTGTTTCTCAGTGTCAGGACATCTAGGGCTGGACCTGATTTGGGCGTCAAAATCATCATACTTTGCGGGCTTTTTCAATCAAAAGTTTTTCGTACAATGGGAGCGATAATTTGTACACGTGCACAACACTATGGCTCCAAAGTTCATCCGTTACTTAAATCGTTCTGGGCCGCGTTGAATGATCAGGTCTCACAATTTCCTCTGACCCTGGAGCTTGTCTTGTCCGACACAATGAAAATCCGGGGACTAGATTCAATCTCTGAAGTGACTGTTCCCCTGATTCTGTATTTTGACTCTGGGATTCTTGTGCCCAAAACACGCTTCTCTTCTGCTCACAGAGTCTTTCAACGGCTGGAAGAACAATCTTGCTGTGAAACCTTGTCACAGATTGATCAAAAAGAACGAAGAGGTGAAAAATATACAATGAGGTTGCGTCGACACTTGTTGCAGAAGACTTGCAATTATCAAAACTTCGAGCACATATTCCCTCTTCCCCCTTCCTCTCTTTCTTGAAACATTTTTTGATTCGTTTCTTTCTCCCTCATTTAGGCTTCCTGTTTCTCTTCTTTTTTCCATTTGTATTTTCTAATTCTAAAGTACATACCTTATACATGAGCTAACTAAAGCAACACCTGATGTGCGTGTTGCGGAAGAATCTGGCTGTCCCGCATCGTGGGGTATCCCGAATGGTGGGGGGCTATGGTAGTATATAAAGCAAGACTGAGGCAGCTATGGCCGGATTAGCATTTTGGATGAAGCAAAACAGAGGTCGACTTCTTCAAGGCGGTCTTGCAATGTAGTACTGGAATTCTCGTGAAAAAGGTGAACAGATGGGTCGACAGCTTAGGAAGAGGAGACCCGATCAGGTGGGTAGATGCTTGAAAATAAAGGCATGCTGAGAAGCACGCGGAATCTCATGAGCGACATTTAACTTCTCCAATGGAAAATCAGGATAGCTTTTGTCAGAATTCAGTCCAAAGGTACAAGAGCATTAAACGTCCCAGCCCTCTGCAATTTCCGCCATCAACAGCACTATATTGGCTGTCCGCCTCGCGATATCATTTGATGTATAAAGGTATAGAAACACTGCTCTTTACTTTACAATTATTGGTCACCATGATGTCCAAACCTTCCATGCGAGTGCCAGCTTGTTGGACTCATGTGCCACTAGGAGCTTTGTGTTGTTCGAGACACATGCGAAGACCAGTCCCTGTTTCGCCACCATTTCGAAACCAGACAACAAGGACTCTTATTCTCCTCCAAGTAGTGCTTGGACTTCAAACCAGTCTGTCAGTGGAACCTGGTGTTCAACATCCTTGAACACTCTCAGTTCGACTTTGACGACTTCCCTGAATAACTCAATGCCACCAGCACTGAAGAATTGCTTGCTTCTCTTCGTGCGAGTGTAGTTTGCACCGTCAATAAATCTCCAGTGGTTGTTTATATATACCTACCAGGGGGAGGGGGGGTAAATGAAAGCATCGTAAAAGCACTGTAATAGAGTATGGCAATAATATTAAAATTAAATTAATAGGTTAACATTATTTTTTTTATATGCCTTACATTATTTCCATAAAACAGAAATAATGTGACACCTAATTTATACTGAAATATATTAATATAATATTAATATAATGTTAACATTATATTAAGTGTTTAATATATACCTAAAAATTAAGTTTTTTTTATCTTTCTTTTTAAGGTATTTAACCTAACTATTTATTTCTTTTTTTCTAGCTTAATTATAAGCTTCTTAACTATCTATAGAGCTATAGAAATATCTAAAAATAGCTATAGATTTAAAGAAAATAAGGTTTAAACTAATAGCCTTTTCGTTTTTAATATCGCTAAATACTGATATAGTGTTAATATAGTATTAGTTTTAATATAATACATTTTTAATATAATATCGCCCTTTAAAATGATTTTAATCTGATAGTATTCTGGTAGCCTTTCTTTAGTATTTTGCTATAATTTTTAAATTTTGATTGAATATCAATTGGTGATTAAATTGCGCGGTCCATTCAGAAACCCCCCCTCCCCCCGGTAGGTAGCACTTGAACAGTAGAGCCAGTGTCATAGCAAATGTCGAGACTCTCTGCGTCTTCATCGTCCCCAGAACCACCATACTTGGTGGGAAGGCGAACCTTAGCAAAGATCTGAACAGCACGAAAGTATCGTCAGTCAAGCTCGTGTAAGAAATCCCAAAACACACCGATGGAATTAATGATACCAAATGCATTCCGGCAAGCCCTTTTTCTTTGACGATGTATTCGCCAACCTGAAGTTTCTGGTCGGCAGGCACTGGGGGCACACTCTGAGTCTACGGCTGCCGAGTGTCCTGCTTTTTGCTGATAAAAACCAGGCGGCCAACACCAGTGGGTGGCTGAGAAGGTGGCCCGGTCAGTGGCCGGCCATACGCAGGGGGCAGCATTGGGCCAGGACCGTCGCAGTATCAATGACAAAAGCATTGCTGCAGCAATACACACTCAGGTCGGAGATTCTGCTGAAGCTGCATGCTCTGCATGTTTTATTTAGTTGCCACTGACAGAAATAGAAATACGACACTATTTTCATCAGGAATCTATGGGTCCATGCAAGGGCACGACCGAGGTCAAGGCCAGACTCAACCGCCCAACCTGCGGCACAGACAACAGTGGGTGGGCCTCTCCGAGCCATTACCATGCGACCCCACCATTCGGGATACCCCATAATCCGGGACAGCTAAATTCCTCCGTACCTATATAAACTTAATAACTTTACTTATATATTTCTTAATAACTATTAAGGTTATTTAAAAGGGGTTTATAGCTATAAATAGGAAATTATTAATTAAATATTATAATCTATTTTTAGAAAGTATTAAGGGCCTTTGCCGCTTAATTCTGCTAAATATAGATTAACCTTAAATAATAATATAAAGAAAATTTTTTATATTAAGTTTTTAACCTATTAGCTATCTAATTAACCGCTATAATACCTTTTAAAAAGGGCTATATTAAAAAGAATATTATTAACGCCCTATTTAATATATATAATAATAGATTATTTTTTAATAAAGCTATTTAAAAGTATAATATACCTATATTTATACTATCTATATATTATAATAGCCGGGCTATAAAGAGTAACCCTAAAGCTTAACCTTTAAATAGCCGATTATTTGCTATTTAAGAAGAATATATAATTAGCTAGATTTTTTATTAAGAAAAGTTTAAATATACTTTTAGCTATTTTATATTAAAAAATATAATAATAATACTCCTTATTAAAGCTAATAATTTTATATTAGTTAAGTATTATTAAGTTAAACGTTTTATAATATATTACCCTTAAATTTATATTAAAGTTAGATATATATAAAAGGTAATATACTTTTATAAATTTACCCCGAATATAATTAATTAATATTTTAATATTTAAAAGGGTAAATATATATAGGTAAAGCTATATTTAACTATTAATATTAATAAAGCCGGATTAATAATAGGCTTTAATATAAAATATATAGCTAATTAACTTAAAAATAAATATATTAATAAATTATCTATAGGTTTTAATTTCCTAATTATAAAAACTATAAATATAAAAAAGGCTATAATTAAAAGTAATTAATTATAGTAATAATTAATTATAATTAAAGCTATTATAGCTATCGGTAAAGCTCTTAATTTAAATATTATTTTTAAAGGGAAAAAATTATAATATTAATAGTTTATTAATAAATTCTATTAATTAATATCTAATTAATAATAAATTACGTTTTCTAACGGCTAGATAAATAATAATATTAATATAATATAGTTAAAGTAAGTCTTTTTATTATAAATAAATAATTACCGCCTTAATACTTTTAATATTATTTTTCTTATTTTAAATAGCTATTTTAGCTATATATTTATAAGTATAAAGTTAAAATTTATATAATTAAACCCCTTAATTATTAATAATTTATATAAAATAACTTTATAACTATATATTTTTATAATAATATCTTTTATTATTATTTACTAGCTTATTATTTATATAAGCTTTAGCTATTTAATAATAATATCTTTAATACTATTAAAAAGTATTATTATAGCCTTTTAATAAGCTAATAGTTATTTATAAACTTATAGCTAATAAATAAGATTAATTTTATTAAGGTATTTATTAAAGCCTATATAAAGGGTATAACTAATTAAAATATTAAATTTATATAATAAATTACTAATAATTAGCCTATTAATCGCTAAAAAGCCTTAATATATCTAGAAATCTAAATTAATAAGGGTAAATACTATATTAAATAAAAGCTTAAATTAGCTAATAATATACTTAAGTTTAAATATAATATTATAAACCTTATTAGCTTATAAGTTATAGCGTTAAATTATATTAAATTTAAAAAGATAGGGCTTATATTTAATATAAAATAAGTTAAGTTAACCCTTATAAATAAGAGAATATAAAAATTTAAAGCTTAAATTAAATATATAAAGGCTAAAAAATAAAAGGCTATTTTTAACCTTAATAAGAAATTTATATAATTAAGCGATATAATTAGCAGTAATATAAAGGTTAAAAATACCTTTAATTAAGAGATTAGGCCTTAAAAAGAAGAAATAGGTAATAAGATTAAAGTAATATAAAATAATATAGATAAAAGAGAAAACTTTAATAGCGGCTTATCTTCGGAGATTAAAACTTAGTTTAAAAGGGTATTAAGAGTATTACTATAATATATAAATTAGAAAAGCGGAATTAAAGCTTTAAATTAATATATTTATTAATTTTATATAATAAGGAATTAATTAGTTATAGTTTTATAAAAAAGGGGTGTTTTAGTAGGTACGGAGGAATTTAGCTGTCCCGGATTATGGGGTATTCCGAATGGTGGGGTCGCATGGTAATCCCAACATTCCGTTCTGAGCCGACTGAAAAAGCATCATGACGGCCAGGCCAGGCAGATCCACGGATTTCAACGCCATTGGACGCGGCGTGGCGGGCCCTAAAGAGAGGATGTGAGAACTGTTTTAAGGGAGGAATGGTCCGTACTGGTGCTGCTTACCACTGAGTATCCTTCGTTGCAGCGACCTTTAAAGCCAGGCGGTGGCAGCGACCAGCGAGGATCTGAATGAAATTCCGCATCTGTTTGGCACTTCACCTCACCATCCACGGCCCATATACAGAACTCAGGATTTGCCTCTTCGCATATGTTGCCGTCTGGGTAACCATGCTCTTGGATAAAGACAAGAACAGCTCGCATATTCTCTAGACGATTGACCTCGGTCTCTTTTGCGATTTCACTCTCGACCATTCGAATAACACTGTGCCAAAGCTCGATGTCCTGCTTTGTTGCACCCTTTACGCTGTTCGCTTGGGGCGAAGATGCATCTGGCTCACTGTGTTTTTCGTCCTTGGTGATCGGCTCAGGGGCCGGGGCAGATCGCTGCCTGGCGGGCATAACGGCCGTGACGGACGAAGTTGAATGGTGTGGAGAAATTATGGAGTGTAGGCAATGGAAACTTAGCGCTCGTGTCTGGCTGATCTTGAACAAGAACAGACGTAAGTGCTAAAAGTGAAAAGAGTGTGGAACTAAGAGAGCGGGGACATTTTCCGTTCAAGGTCTGCCTAAAATCATGTTGGTTCCAACGAAGGTGTTGAAACCCCGCTTAGTCAGATCCACGTTAATTGTACAAGTCGGTCCGCTTACCATAACATTTTCACCCAAAATCTCTATCACTATAACTAAAGCTTATCTTAAATGTTTAGATGTCCATTCTAAAGCGTTTTATTCTAGGGTGCTAGCCCCTTCTAGTAATCTAGGTAGCTAAGGTGGTAATGCAGAATAGGCACCTTATACTTATATAACGTGTTAATTAAAGCTATTTCTAAACGCTTTAAATAGATATTAAAAACTAAAATATAGGAAATTTAAAATAAAGAGATAAACACTTTAAATAAAAAAAGTATTTTTTTAAAATACTTTTTAATTTTATCTTTTTTAAATTAGCTATTTTAATATAAATAAAATATTAAGTAAGAAAAATAATTAAGCTTTATTTTAATATTTTTTTATTTTTAAACTTCTATATTTTATTACTTATAATATACTTACTTAATAAATATAATAAGGATATAAAAGTTTCTTTTTTTAACTCTTTTAATTTATATTTTTAAAGGTTTTAATAAAATAAGTGTGGCTTATAAAAGTTTAATTAATATTAGCTTTTAAATTTTAAAGATATATTTATATAAGTTAAGAAATTCTTTTAAGAAAGAAATTTAAAATTAAAGTTAAGCGAAAAAATAAGCGTTTTTATACGCTTATATATTTATAGTTTAATTATAAACTACTTTAAGCGTAAAGCTTATATTTTCTTTTAAACTATAATTTATTAAATATTAATTATAAGTTATATTTAACTTTACGCTTAAAGTATTTTATATATTAAAGGGACTATAAATAGAATTTAAGAGATAAATATTATAATATATTAAAAAGTATAATAATGTTTATCTTTTAAATTTTACTTATAGCCTTATTTAACCTTAATAGCATTTTATTATTACCCGCTTTTTCTTTATATAAGCTTTAATAATCTTTATATACTTTTTATTTTCTTTTAACTATATAATTAAAAGACTTATAATTATATTTTCTTAAACTAAATTTTATTAAACTATATTATATTTCTATAATTAAGCTTTATTACTTTAATTTATTTAAATAAAAGGTAAACCTTTTTAAAAAACTATATTATATAATTAACTTTTCTTTTTCCTTTTAGCTTATTATTAATTCTTACTTTATAGGTAATAAACTTCTTTATTTCTTTAAAATAAACTTTATATATTTTAAAGGTAATAATAAATATATTAATTTATTAACTATTTTATTTATTTAAATTCCTTTATTAAGCTAGAATAATAATAAATATTTAAAAAAGATAAGGTATAATATATCTTATAAAATTAATATAGTAAGTTTTACTATATAAAACTTTTTATAGCAACTTATTAATCTTTTATAAGCTTATCTATAGGTAGAAGCCGCTATTCTACGCTAATAGCTATAGCATTAGGCCGCGCCTATTTACACCGGTACTATTAGCCTATCGAGATTAAAGCTATTATAGGCCGTAAGCTAATCTAACGCCGTTAAGCACTATATAAAAGTGCTATCGCTATATAACTCAGGCCTTTATAAGTTACTCGAAATAAGCGATATTAAAAAGCCGCTATTACCTTAATTATATACTCTTATAGGATATATATAACTTTTAGCTTTATTTAAACATATACTTATTTAGTAAAACCGAGCAATATAACCTTATTCCGCTATATTATAAAATTACTCGAAAGTAATTATTTAATTAAAATTAAGATAACTATTAATTAAGCTTAAACTATTATTTATACGCGCTTAAAACTTAAATAAGGCTATTATATTTTATTATTAAGTATAATTTTAAATATATAGATTTAATAGCTTTATTATAAATAGCTATAAAAATAAACTTTATTTATAATAAATAAATCTTTATTTAAATAAAAAGTTTTTTTATTAAAGTAAAGAAGCGTAAAGATAAAAACTATATCTTATTCTAATAAATTAATATATTTATTAGTATCTTAAAGATATATAAAATCTATTTAAAAGAAATAAAAAAGTTTATTACTTATAAAGTAACGATTTATAATAAGCTAAAGGGAAATAAGTTAAAGAGAAAAAGGGATATTAATTATTTAATACGCTTTTTTAAAAGGGTTTATCTTTTATTTAAATAAATTAAAGAGATAAAGCCTAATTATAAAAATATAATATAGTTAAATAAAATTTAGTTTTAAAAAAAGAATTATAGGTCTTTTAACCTTATACCTAAAAAGGATATATTAATTTATTTAAATAGAAAAAGGTTTTTATCTTTACGTTTTTTTACTTTAATAAAAGAAATCTTTTATTTAAATAAAGATTTATTTATTATAAATAAAGTTTATTTTTATAGCTATAAAGCTATTTAATCTATATATTTAAATAAGAAAATATAATAGCTTTATTTAATATATATAAGTATTAGTTTAAGCTTAATTAATAGTTATTTTAATTTTAATTAAATAATTACTTTTAAATAGTTTTATAATATAGCGAAATAAAGTTATATAAGTATATATTAAAATAAAGCTAAAACCTTTAAAATAATAAAGTTTTTTTAATATCGCTTATTTTAAATAACTTAAAAGCTTAAGTTATATAGCGATAATACTTTTATATAGTGCTTAACGGCGTTAAACTAGGTTACTTATAGCTTATAATAGCTTTAACTTTAATAAACTAGTTTATATTAAAGCTAATAGCTTATTAAAAGTATTAATATAAATAAGCGCGGCTTAATATTATAGCTATTAGCGTAAAATAGCCGGTTTTAACTATAAATTAGCTTATAATATCTTAGGGTTAATAGTATATGCTATAACTCTTTAAGGTATTAATAGCTTAAATAGGTATCTCCGCCCTTATTTTATAGCAGAAAATATTATCTTCCCTTTATTCTTTTTAAGTACTTTTAAAATATAACGTTTTATTTTATTTTATAGCTTATTATAGCTATATACTTTTCTCGTTTAATTAAAAGATAAAGTTTTTTAAACTTAAAAGTAAAATATTATTTTTAGCTTTAATGAAAATAAATTAATAAGTTATTATAAAAAGTTTTATATAGTAAACTCTATTATTTTAATTTTAATAAATTTATTATACTTTATCCCTTTTAAATATTTATTACTTTAGCTTAATAAAGAAACTTAAAAAAAAAAGTTAATAAAATATATTATACTTTATCTTTTTTAAATATTTATTATTATTTTAGCTTAATAAGAGAACTTAATTAAAAGTTAATATAAAGTCTTTAATTAATTTTATAAAATATTAAAATAAAGATTATAAGATTAATAATTTTAGCTTATTAAAACTTAAATTTTAATATTAATATTTATATTTTTATAAAAAAGTTATTAAAGTTAAGTTATATTATAATTAACTATTTAAAACCTTATAAATAGTTAAATTAAAGTTTAATACTAATTAAATTATATATAATTTTATAGTTATCGATTATTTTATTTTTTAAAGTTTCCTTATTAAGCTAAAATAATAATAAATATTTAAAAAAGATAAAGTATAATATATCTTTTAAAATTAATATAATAAGTTTTACTATATAAAACTTTTTATAATAACTTATTAATCTACTTTTATAAGCTTATCTATAATTAAAAGTCGCTATTTTACGCTAATAGCTATAGCGTTAAGCCGCGCTTATTTATACCGGTATTATTAGCCTATTAAGGTTAAAGCTATTATAAGCCGTAAGTTAATTTAATGCTATTAAGCATTATTAATATATAAAAGTGCTATTATTATATAACTTAAGCGAGTTTTAGCTTTACTTAAATATATATTTATTTATTATAACTTTATTTCGCTATAATATAATAATATTTAAAAGTAATTATTTAATTAAAACTAAAATAACTATTAATTAAGCTTAAACTAGCACTTATACGCGCTTAAAACCTTATTAAATAAGTTTATAGCTGCGGTTAAAATAAATAATTAAATAAAGCTATTATATTTTATTATTTAAATATTTAAATCTAATAGCTTTACTATAAATAATTATAGAAATAAAACTTTAACTATAATAAGTAAATCTTTATTTAAATAAAAAGTTTTTTTTAAAGTAAAAAACTATAAGAATAAAAACCTTTCTCTATTTAAGTAAAGTAATATATTTATTATAACCTTAAAGATATAAACTATTAAGGTTTTATTAAGTTATTTATTAAGCCCTACTTTTTAATATAATTAATAATTATAAATTTAAATCTTTAAAATATACTTTAAAGCGTATTTTTATAAAGAATTAAGTACTATTTTTACTATATAAAAGATTAGGCTTTAATACCTTTTATTACTTAATAATTTTATATAATTAATAATACCCCTATTTAATTACTTATTAAAGAAAAACTAGCTAAGCTAAAGGTTAAAAAAACTTAATAAAGAAATTAAAACTAGCTTCCTTAATACACTTAATTATTTAAAGGGAAACCCGCTATATTAATAAGTGTAAATATTATTAATTAAGAGCTATTAAGCTTTAAAGGGGGCGTAACTTTCTTTTTATAAGTAGAAGAAAAGAGGGGCACTTATAAAAATTAAACTTATAGCCTTTATATTTACTATTATATAAAGCTAACTAGCGCTTTACTAGTGCGCTATAATGTTATTACTTTAAAAATATATAAAGTGTATTTTAAAGAAATAAAGAAATTTATTACTTATTAAGTAAAAATTAATAATAAGTTAAGAAAAGAATATAACGTTATAAATTTAATATATTTCTTTAAAAAGGTTTACTTTTTATTAACTATTTTATTTATTTAAGTTTCTTTATAAAGCTAGAATAATAGTAAATATTCGAAAAGAATAAAATATAATATATCTTTTAAGATTAATATAATAAGTTTTATTATATAAAATTTCTTATAATAACTTATTAATCTTTTATAAGCCTATTTATAATTAAAAGCTGCTATTTTACGCTAATAGCTATAGTATTAAGTCGCGCCTAATTTATTTATACCGGTACTTTTAATAAGCTATTAGCTTATCGAGATTAAAGTTATTATAAGCTATAAGCTAGTTTAACGCTATTAAGGATTATATAAAAGTGCTATTACTATATAACTTAAGCCTTTATAAGTTACTTTAAATAAGTAATATTAAAAAGCCGCTATTACTTTAACTAAGGTTCTAGCTCTATTTAAATATATACTTATTATAACTTTATTTTATAAGATTATTTAAAAGTAATTATTTAGCCTACCGTATTAATAAAACTAAAATAATAGTTAAGCTTAAACTACTATTTATATATATTAAATAAGGCTATTATATTTTATTATTTAAATATATAAATTTAATAGCTTTATTATAAATAGCTATAGAAATAAACTTTAAATATAATAAGTAAATCTTTACTTAAATAAAAAGTTTTTTTTATTAAAGTAAGAAAATATAAAAATAAAAACTCTTATTTATTTAAATAAATTAATATATTTATTATTACTTAAAAAATATATAAGATTTATTTTAAAGAAATAAAGAAATTTATTACCTATAAAGTAAAAATTAATAATAAGCTAAAAAGAAAATAAAAGGTTATAAATTTAATATACTTTTTTTTAAAAAGGTTTACCCTTTATTTAAATAAATTAAAGAGATAAAGCTTAATTATAAAAACGTAATATAGTTAAATAAAATTTAATTTAAAAAAGAATAATTATAAGTTTTTTAACTTTATACTTAGGAGGGAGGTTTACTTTTTATTTAAATAAATTAAAGAAAAAAAGCTTAATAATGAAAATATAATATAGTTAAATAAGATTTAATTTAAAAAAAATATAATTATAAGTCTTTTAATTTTATATATAAAAGGGGATATAAATTTATATATAATTAAAGTTATAAAACTTTTTATTATTAAATTTTTAAAACACGTTTTATTTAATTAAAATTAAAATTAATTTAATTTCTAAGATTAATTAATAAGAAATAAGTTAATAAAGAAAAAACTTTTAATATAAATAATATTTAACTTTTTTAAAAGAGTAAATTCTTTTTAAAATAAAGAAATAAATTAAACCGCTTTCTTTAATCTTTATTTCTATATAATTACTTATATTATATAGTTTATATAGTTAAATTAATTTTATTTTAAATTTAAATTTAATTATATATAAAGTAGTTAATAATATAATTAACATTATAATATTTTAATTTCTTTTTAAATATAAGATTAAAAAACTTATAATTATATATTATTTAAATTTAATTTTATTTAACTATATTACGTTTTTATAATTAAGCTTTATTTATTTAAATAAAAGGTGAACCTTTTTAAAAAAGCGTATTAAATAATTAATTATTTTCCTTTATTTAGCTTATTATTATTTCTTACTTTATAAATAATAAACTTTTTTATTTATTTAAAATAAACCTTATATAGTTTTAAAGTAATATTAAATATATTAATATTTTTAAATAAAGAAAAGTTTTTATCTTTATATTTTTTTACTTTAATAAAAAAACCTTTTATTTAAATAAAAATCTATTTATTATAATTAAAGTTTATTTCTATAGCTATTTATAAGCTATTAAATTTATATATTTAGATAATAAAATATAATCGCTTTACTTATTTATTTTAACCGTATTTATAAACTTATTTAATAAGGTTTTTTAAGTATATATATTATTTTAAGCTTAACTAATAATTATTTTAATTTTATATAGTCGGCTAAATAATTAATTTTAAATAGTTTTATAAAATAAAGTTATAGTAATTATTAACCCTTTTAGGTATAAGGTTAAAAGACCTTTAATTATATTTTCTTTAAATTAAATTTTATTTAATTATATTATATTTCTATAATTAAGCTTTATCTTTTTAATCTATTTAAATAAAAGGTAAACCTTCTTAAAAAAGTATATTAAACAATTAATATCCTTATTTCCCTTTAGCTTATTTTTCTTTAACTTATTATAAATCTTTACTTTATAGGTAATAAACTTCTTTATTTCTTTTAAATAAATCTTATATATCTTTAAGGTGCTAATAAATATATCGATTTATTAAAATAAAGAAAGGTTTTTATCTTTATACTTTTTTACTTTAATAAGAGAATCTTTTATCTAAGTAAAGATTTACTTATTATAAATAAAGTTTATTTCTATAGCTATTTATAATAAAGCTGTTAAATTTATATATTTAGATAATAGAATATAATAGCTTTACCTAGGTTTTAAGCGTATATAAGTAGTGGTTTAAGCTTAATTAGCAGTTATCTCGGTTTTAGCTAAATAATTGCTTTCGAGTAATGTTATAAAAAAGGTTATATTATTTAGTTTTGCTAGATAGATATATATTTAAGCAGAGCTAAAACCTTTAAAATAATAGCGGCTTTTTAAAATCGCTTATTTCGAGCAACTTATATTTATATATAGAAGGCCTAAGTTATATAGCAATAGCACTTTTAAATAGTGCTTAACGGCGTTAAACTAGCTTATAGCCTGCAATAGCTTTAACCTCGACAGACCGGTTTATATTAAGGCTAATAGCACTAGCGCAAATAAGCGTAGCCTAATACTACAGCTACTAGCGCAAAATAACGGGTTTTAACTATAGATAGGCTTATAAAAGCAGATTAATAAGTTATTATAAAAAGTTTTATATAATAAAACCTACTATATTAATTTAAAAGATATATTATACCTTATTCTTTTCGGATACTTACTATTATTCTAGCTTAATAGAGGAATTTAAATAAATAAAATAGTTAATAGTAATTATTAAATTTTATTAAATATATATATATTTAAATAAACCTAAAACTTATATATATCTTATAAAATAATTAAAATAATAATAGCTTTTTAATATCGCTTATTTTAAATAACTTATAAAGGCTTAAATTATATAGTAATAGCACTTTTATATAGTGCTTAACGGCATTAAATTAGCTTATAGCTTACGATAACTTTAACCTTAATAGGCCGGTTTATATTAAGGCTAATAGCTTATTAAAAGTATTAATATTATTAAATTATATATAATTACCGATCTTTCCTAAGTATAAGGTTAAAAGATTTATAATTATATATTTTTTAAATTAAATTTTATTTAATTATATTACGTTTTTATAATTAGGCTTTATTTTTTTAATTTATTTAAATAAAAGGTAAACCTTTTTAAAGAAGTATATTAAATTTATAACCTTTAATCCTCTCCTTAACTTATTATTAATCCTTAACTTATAGGTAATAAATTTCTTTATTTCTTTAAAATAAATTTTTAAATTATATATTTTTAAGGTAATAATAAATATATTTATTTATTTAAATAAGGAAGGTTATTTATTTTTACGCTTCTTTACTTTAATAAGAAAACTTTTTATTTAAGTAATAATTTACTTATTATATTTAAAGTTTATTTTTATAGCTATAAAGCTATTAAATCTATATATCTAAATAATAAAATATAGTGGCCTTATCTAGTTATAATTTATTTTAACTGCAGCTATAAACTTACTTAATAGATTTAAGGGTTTTAGGTGTATATAAGTGGTGGTTTAAGCTTAATTAATAGTTATCTCGGTTTCGGTGGGCTAAATAATTGTTTTCGAGTAGTTTTATAATATAGCGGAATAAGGTTATAATAGTTGCTCGGTTTTACTAGATAGGTATATATTTAAGCAGAGCTAAAACTTATATATATCTTATAAGATTAGGGTAATAGCGGCTTTTTAATATTGCTTATTTTAAGTAACTTACTTAAGTTATATAGCGATAGCACTTTTATATAGTGCTTAACAGCGTTAGATTAGGTTGCTTACGGCTTATAATAGCTTTAACCTCGATAGGCTAATAGCTTATTAAAAGCATTAGCGTAAATAGGCGCGGCCTAATATTATAGCTATTAGCGTAAAATAGCGGCTTTTAATTATAGATAG
Source organism: Diaporthe ilicicola (assembly GCA_023242295.1). Lineage (NCBI taxonomy): Eukaryota > Fungi > Ascomycota > Sordariomycetes > Diaporthales > Diaporthaceae > Diaporthe > Diaporthe ilicicola. The sequence continues at coordinate 7,081 of JALPVH010000083.1, read as the reverse complement.
GCTTATAAAAGCAGATTAATAAGTTATTATAAAAAGTTTTATATAATAAAACCTATTATATTAATTTAAAAGATATATTATACTTTATTCTTCTCGGATACTTATTATTATTTTAGCTTAATAAGGAAACTTAAATAAATAAAATAGTTAATATAATTACCGATAATTATAAAATATTAGATAAAACTTAATAATAACTTAATTATATTTATCTTATCTATATATATTTTATATAAACTCTTTTTTCTTTAATAATTAAGCCTTTTTATTAATATTAATATAAATGCTTAAGGCACCCCTTTTTAAGTAAGCTTTATTTAAGCGGTATATAATAAACTATTAAATTTAATATACTCTTTTAAATTTATAAATATTATAAAGCTAAATAATTTTAATTCTTTACTACTTTATATTTATTTTCTATAGGGTTTTTCTTTAAAATAGTTTTTTTTTTCTTTATCCTTTTATATTTTTTAGCTTTAACTAATAAAGAAATCCCTTTTATTTTCCAGCTAATAAAGTTTTTATTAATCTATTTACTATTATATATATTATAAATATATATTTTATCTTAATATTATTTTTTTAAATTCTTTTATTAAAGCTAATAATTATAAATACTTATATATTATAACTTTATCTTAAAAATAATAACTTTTATATTAATTAGTTTAATAGTTTAAATATTATTATATTTAGCTAAAATAATATTATTATTTAATTTTATTAATAACTTTTTAAAAAGCTTATTTATAAAGAGCGTTTCTTTTATAGCTTATATAAGTGTTAAAAGCTTAGCCTTTATTATTAATATTATAATTATATTTTATTTATTTACCCTTTAATTAATAAGGCTTTTAAATAATTTTATAATAAAAGCTTATAAACTTTTCTAATTTAATAAATTATTTATAAATAAAATATTACTTATAACTATTAAATCTTCGAAGTTTTTAATATATAAAGCGATTTATTTAATATTATTAAGATATAAAAGGATTTAATTAATAGCGTTTTAATACTTTTTATTTAAGTTATTTAAATATTAAGTAAATTATAATATAATAAACGCTATTTCTAATTAGATAGATATTATAATAAATAATAGAAATCTAATCTTTTATTAATAAATTTATATTTTAGCTTATATAGCGGTATTTTCTTATAGTAATAGCTTTTCGATTATTATAAAGATTATATAAAAAATATGCTTTTTATTAATAAGTTTAATAATCTTTTCGATATAATATAGTTTACCACTATATAAGATAAATTATTATATAAAATACTTTTATTAAAAGTGCTAACTTTTAATAACGTTAGCACTTTTATAAAGCAAATAAGTTAATAAAAATTAGTATTTATAAATGCTAATTAATTTAAACTATTTATTTCTAATTAATTTAATTAATTTAAAAGAATAAAAATAGCTATAATACTAATTTAAAATAGCTTACTTTTAATATAAACTATTTAATTAATATTAATTAACATTAATTATACTATTAAAAATATAATTTATAGTAGTTAGCTAAATTATATATATTAATATTAATTAAGCTTAAAAAGCTATAATTTATTTAAAGTTTAATTAATTAAAATCTTTTATATCTTTTTTATATATTCTTATATTATATTTAATCTTATTATAGTTACTATATTATTATCTTATTAGTTTATTATAGCTTATCTTCTCGCTATTATTAGCTATTTTATTAGCTAGCTACTTTTCTTTTTCTTTTCTTAATAATTATTTAAGATTTCTTAATAATAAATAACCCTTTAAGCTATATTTATATTAATTTAACCTTTTAATATTTAAAAAATACTATATTAGTATTTTAAAATATATAGATTTAATCTTTAAAAATAGTAAGTTTATATTCTATTACTTATATACCCTTTATTAACTAATTAATAACCTTAAAAATTAATATAGAAAAGCTATCCTAATATATTAATATTTTATTCTTAATAAAACCGGACTATTATATAATTTATTAAATATTAAATAATTTTTATAATTCCTATTCCGAAGGGGATATAAAAAGAAATAATAATAAAGTTTATAAATAAATATTTAGCTTAAAAATAATAATATTTAAATTTTAAAAAGAAATTTTAACTTTTTTAAATCTAAACTTATAATTCTCCTTTTTAAAAACCTTACTATAGGCTACTATAAATATAATAAAAAACTTAAGCTTAATAATATAAATAATAAATATTTAAATAAAAAGGTTAATTTTATTATTATATATATATTTAAATAGCTAAAATAATATAATATTTAATAGCTAAAATAAATAAAAAGAATATAACGGTATATTAATAAAAATAATATTATTACCCTTATAATATTATATAAACTTAGCTAATATATAACTTTTATTATTATTTAAAATAAGTATTTAATATATAGCCTTTTCTTATAATTTAATATATTTATTAAAATATTAAAGCTATTTTAAATTAAATATATTATTTATTTATTTATTTAAAAAATAAAAATTATTTAATTTAATAAAAACCTTAACTCTTTAATTTAATTAATAAGATAATAAGCAGATTTAATAATTATAAATAAAGGAATATATTTACCCTTTATATTAATATATTTGATAGCTATAAATTATTTCTAGTTATTAAGCTATATAGATTTAGCCTTTTTAAATTTATTAATATATAAAATAACTATTAATATAATTATTTAGCTAATTATAAAGCCGGTTTTATTAAAATTATATAGGTTATTATCGGTAATTTTATATTTAGCTATTATATTATAAAGCAGCTTAAACTAATTTTTAATAACTTTTAAATCTTTATAAAAAGCTCTTTAATAGTTATAAAGCTAATTAAACTTAATCTTTAAAGTTAATTATATATTAATAAAATATTAAACTTAATGCTTATTAATAAGCTTATTATCTTATAATATTAATAAAAGGTTAGCTATATCTTTTATATTAAATAATTATATTAAAAATCTTTAAATATTTTAATTAAAAATATATCGGATAAATATTTACTTTTTAAGTTATTTAAGTTTATATAAATTAATATATATTTTTTTTAAAAAAGCGTTAATAATTTATTTTATAAAATAAAGTTAAATTAAAAATATTAAAAATTTATATAGCTTTATAATAGCTAAAAGGTTTCTTATAATTTTTTTTAAAATTCTTAATTATTTAAAGAGCTAAAAGGATTTTATACTTTTTAAAGTAAATATATATTATAATTATTAATTTTTAATATATTAAATATTTAAGTAGGTAATATAAAGCGAAATTAATATAAAAAGTTAAGATATAACTATTATTAAAAAAAATCCCTTTTATTAAAAGTTAGCTATTTTAAACTCCTTTATAGCTACCCTTACCTTTTTAAATTAATTAAATTAATTAAAAATAAATAGTTTAAATTAATTAGCATTTATAAATATTAATATTTATTAACTTATTTGCTTTATAAAGGTATTAGGGTTGCCGGAAGTTAATAGTTTTAATAAAAGTATTTTATATAATATTTTATTCTATATAGTAATAAACTATATTATAAGGTTTAAGCTAGTTAAATTCTTTTATTTAAGTAATCTTATATAATTTTTATATTTAAAAATTATTATATTAAATTTCCTTTATTAATTTTATACTTTTTTTAAAGTTATTAAATAAGGTTATTAACCTTATTTTATTTATTTTTTTAATAAGTTATAATAATATTATTTTTAATATAGTAATAAAGTTTATATAGGATTTAAATATATTTATATTTAAGAAATATTTTATTTAGCTTTTTTTATTAAAAAAATAATAAGATTTATATTTTATATAATATTTTATTAAATATTAAAATTATTTTCTTTTTTTTTATATATATAAGATATTTTTATAAATATATTTTATTAATAGGAGTATAAATAAATATATTAATAAAGTTATATTAAAATTAAGTTTAAATTAAATTTATTTATAATAAATTAATATATAAATAATCTTTTGTAATTATTATATAGGTTTTTATATTTATTTATAGTTTATTAATCTTTTTAATTATAAGTTTTACTATATATTTTTAAAAAATATTATATTTATTAAATTTATAAATATATATTTATATATAATTTAAAACTTATTTCTTTATTATATAAGAATCTTTTTTATTAATCTTTATTTAAAACTTTATATTTTTATAGCTTTATAAATAGTTAACTTTTATTTATTTAAATAATACTTTAAAAGAATAGTTTTTAAAATTTTTATATTATTTTAATAAATTTAATAGATTATTTTTATATATTTTTACCCTTTAATATAAATATCTTTTAATTTAAGCTTTATTAAAAATCTTTTCTTTTAACTTTATTATTAGCGTAGCATTTATTTTATAAGGAATATTATTTATTAAATAATAATTTTTTAAATTTCTTTAATAAATAATATTTCTTTACTTATTTTTATTCGAATTATATAGGCTAAAAGAGCAAATAGCGATAATTATAAAGATATAGATAATAAGGTAAATTTTACTTTTATATAGGTACCGCTTTATTAGTTTACTTTAAAGTATTATTTTTCTGCTTTTATATCTCCTTTTAAAATATTATTAATATTATTTATAACTTAATTCTTTATAAAATACTTTTATTTTTCTAATAAGGTTTTATTTTCTTAATTATTTATTTCTTTTAAAAAATCTTTTCCCTTTAATTTAAGTATTTTATCTTTATTTAAAAAACGTATTTTTTTATTTATTCCGTTAAATAGTTAATATTATAGTTAAAAGTTTATTTTTAAACCTTTTTTAATTTTTATTAAATATTTAATATTTATTAAAGATAATTTCTTTTATATTAATTATTTTCTTAATAGCTAAAAGTTAAATCCGGTAAATATTTAATAATTAATATTTAACTAAATATCTAATTTATATATATAGCTTTAAATATTAATATCTTTTTTTAAAGCTATATATTTATTATTATTATATAAGCTTTATAGCTAAATATTTAAAGATAAGCTTAATTTAATTTTAAGTTTAATTATAAAGTTTTTAGCTATTTTATAATTATAATATTAAATTTAAAGTATAAAGTTTATTATTTTTATTTATAAAAAGGCATTTTATTATTAAAATAAATTATTATATATTTAATTATTAGCTATAAAGAGGTAAAAAGTTTTAAGCTTATTTATATTACTTATATTTTCTTTTTAATTATATCTTTTAAGCGCTTAGCTTCTTTATTTTATATTTATATATTTAATATTAAGGGCTTAATTTTAATATATTTTAATTTAATAAATTGTTTTACTATTTTTCTATAATTTAATATTTCTTTATTATATTTAATAATTTTAAAAAATATATTATTACTTTAACTTTTAAAATAATAATTATAAATATATTTTAAAACTTTATATATAAGTAGTAGCTAAAATATATAATTATAAATCCTTTATTTATAATTATAAAAGTTAAACGCTATTTTTTTACTTTTTTATTTAAAGATTTCCCTTAATATTTAATAGATTTACCTTATAATTTTTATTAAAGCGTATATTTTATATTTTATAGTTATCGGTTTTTAAATATATAACCTTTAAAATAACTTAATTAAGTATTTAAATATAATTAAATTTAAATAATTAAGTTAGCTATATTAAAAAATAGCTTTACTTATAAATAATTTTCTTTTTATATATATAATATATTTCTTTCTTTATATATTAAATAAATTATTAATTTTATAAGATTAATATTTAATACTATATTAATTAAAGATATTTTTAAGTTTATATAAGGTTAATTTATTATTTAACTTTAATATTATTAAATTTTATTTATTATTTTAAAAGATATCTTTTTTTATTAAAATTATTTTAAAGATATAAATATTATTAATAAATATAAGTAAAGTAATTTCTTTAAAATAAAATATTATTATTCCGGTTTATATTAATATTATATTATATATTTAAATTAAAAGTTATTAGCTTTTTAATTAAAAATAATTATTATATATAGCTAATTATATATTAAATAATCCTTTCTTTTTATTTATAATAAAAATTATATTAATTAAATTAAATATTATTAAATATTTTAAAAGATATTTTTTTATATTTATTATAAAAACTTTTCTAGCCTTTATACTTATAATATAATATTTTAAAAGTTAATTATTTATTTTTTTTAATAACTTTCTTTTTATAAGTTTTAAAATATTTAATTTAAATTTTAATTTTAAACCTTTTAAGGTTTAAACCTTTACTTATAAATTAATATTATTTTTAAATACTTTTTATATTTTCTTTTTAATTTTCTAATTTAGCTTTTATCTTAAAAATACCTTATAAAAAATATATAATAGTATTTTATAAGGGTATAAGGTTTAATATATATAAAGTAGCTTTTTTAATTTAAGAAATATTATTTTAAATAAGCTTAATTTTTATATCTTTTATTATAAAAACTAATTATACTTTTATATAGCGGCTTTAAATCTTTAATAATATAGGCGTTCTTATTTTTATTATTATAATTATTAAAGCTATTATAAGTAATTATAAAGGTTTTTTTATAATCTTTTCCTTTTAAGGATTATAGCTTTTTAACTTTTAATAAAGGTTTTATTTAATATTATAATATTAAAGGCTTTTATTTATTAATATATATTTTTATATTTACTTATATACGGTTACCTATATTAGAATAATTCTTTAAATTATTTATATAAAATTTAAAAACTAAATTATTATATAAACTATTTTTAAAATCTTTTTTTAAAATTCCTTTAAATATATTTTATTTTTATTTATTAATTTATATTTATATTTCTTTAAAAGTATAAAGTAGCTTAAATATCTTTTTATATTTTTAATAAAGCTAAAGTATTTTATTATAAATACTTTAACTATATCTTTTTTTTAAATTATTATATTATTTTTATATTAATTTTTTAGCCTTATAATATATTAATTTATATATTAAGATCACTATTTATATTACTTATTTTTAAATTTTTTAAATAGTATTTTATTTTTTTATATAATTAGCTAAAGTATTAAAAATA